>VZTI01004089.1:685962-753854 GCA_013397865.1 Struthidea cinerea
TTTAAACCACCCCACTGTGGTCATCTTCACCTTGCAGTATCTGCTTTTTACAAATGTTTTGTTCTTATTCCTAATAATTCCTGATTTCTCCAGAGACTCGGTCTTTGGACTTGTTCACGTGGCTCGGCAGAGTGCTGCTTTCAGGAGAGATTTATAGCTGAGAGAAGATGGTCACTTCAGAGGTTGGTTGGCAAAAGTGACCACTGGGCAGGGAAGGAACATCTATGACTGGTGGAAATCATGAATAGCAGTTAGGGAGGACTGTCAGTACCTAATTGTTAAACCCATGCTCAGAGCGAATTGAAAGAAGAGGGGGATGGGGCCCTACAGAGAACACGGAAGTCTTTTTTTGGTAGGGGTCAGACTTATTACTCTCTTAACCTCTGTAGAGAGGCAGAGCTGGATGTGGTGTGCCCGTGAATGTCAGTCCCTCAAGCACAGAGGTGAAAAGGAGATGAATGAAGCATCACACTGGCTTCAAGTGCCAGAAGGACTTCATGCCTGAGAGAGCCTCTCCTATTGCAGTGTTCTCTCACACCCATTATGGGATGCACAGTTTCCTACATTTTACGCTTGGTAGGAGACCTCAGAAGTCCTTCTGAGGAAACAAGAGTTTTGAGGAAGGCCGTTGTGATGTGGCTGAATTGAAGTGGCTGTCTGACCTCTGGAGAGCATTTTGGAGCTCATTTACCAGTTTGAAAGCTTAGGGTGTAAAGCCGGGTTTCTCCCACATACAGCAACAAATTTAGCTTTTTCCTGAAATTTGAGCAGGGCTGTTTTGGTGGGTTTGGATAGCACGTAATGCAGCCATCTCGCCCCAGTGCTCCAGAAGTGGATATAGTCCTGTTGACAAGAACAGTAGTTGCTTGTTTGCTGCTGGTTTTAGATTGCGTGAAATTTTCTAATAATGCAGAATAATACAGGAACTGATTTATGGCAGGATGTGTGGTTGTAAGGAAGCTCCAAAAATGTACCCAACACCCAAGAAGTATAAACAGCCTGAAAAAGCAGCGTATATATGAATGTTGTGCTTTATTTTAATTTTCAGAATATTCTGGAGTGACATTTAGACTGGATTCCAAAGTTTGGCGGAATGAGCCTTTCCGTATGTCCTCTAAGTAGCTCTGTCTAAATTAAGAAATGAAAAGGCCCTTTAAATTCCTTTTGCATGGCACTGGTGCTGTCATTCTCCTGCTGGTGTCCAGGACTCGGGATGTCCAGGATGGGAGCGGACGATGCCGTGTAGCGGCAGAGCTTTGCACAGGTGGGCTGGGGCTGGCAGGGCTGCTGCACACAGTCTGTGTGGAGCCAGGGTGGATTTCTGTGCTCTTGTGGCATTTAAACACTTCCTAGCCTAGGAAGGAGGCTATATAGAGACCTCAGGGGATATAAAAAGCATCAAGGCAAAACTGCCTCCCAAAATACCCCAGAAGATGGAGAGTACTGACTGCCTCTGGTCTCAGCCTCCCTCATCTCTCGGCCTCTCAGAAGCTGCAGCAGCATATTCTGCCATGACAAAAGTATTCAAAAGCACCCGTTCTGCTGGCTCACAAACCATTTGAGTGTCCACAGCCACAGCAGCTGGCAGTGCTGTCAGTCCCACTGCCAGAGGTCCCCTCTCTGGGCAGGACCCACCTGGCTCCAGAAGAGCCTGCTGATCCATCAGTGTCTCGTTTGGAGAGTTGTGTGTGGTCCTAGCCAACACTCATGTGCCCAGTGGGCTTCGTGAGGAAGAAGAATGCAAGAATTCGGGTACCTTTAAAACATAGTGAGTTTGTAAGGGAAACACTTAACTTGAGATCTGTTCCAGATGCTTCTGTAACTCTATAATTATTGTCATAGTGTACAAAGGAAAATAATCTTGGAGCATCCTTTATGAATTAACTGCTGGCTTAGAGCCTCCACAAAATAACTTTGTTTTCAGAACCGTTTTCAAATATTTACGTGTACCCCTGTGCACAACATACTTCATGTTTGACTTCAGTCATGTTGGGGATGGAGAGTCAAATGTTTTTAGTTATCTGTGACGATCTCTCTCCTTTTTTTTTTTTTTTGCATGTGCGTGTATTTGTTATAGTCTGTGTTTATTTGTGAGCACAGGAAAGTTTAGAGCTTGGCTAGATTGTTAGACCAAAGATAATTAAGAAAAAAGGCAAAAAAATAAAAGTGCCTTAATATATGTTGGGGATGTGTGTAAATGCTTCAGCAGTCTAAACTAATGGTAACTTTTTTGCCAGATCCCATTTCTCTCACTTTCCTGGAACTGGATTGTTCTGTCTAGCATTCATATTATGCCATTGATGTTTTTAGGACATAAAATACTGAGATTTTTTTGAAACTAATTCACATTGTCACATGAAGTAGAACATCCAATAGTTTTGTTTTTCCTTTCATTAGAATTTTGGGACTTTTTGGACACTGAAAATAATGAGTTGTTCTTAAAAAGGAGACACTGCCATGTTTCACTTCTTAAATGCAGTCTGAAAAGGGAGGACAGGTAGAGGGCCTGTCAAAAAGGAGACAAATCCCATTTTAAGCACTGCATGTACATGGACCAGAATTTTCATTATGCCTTTCCTGCACTGGCAGCCTGGTACTCTCTTTAAGATCTAGGATTTCAAATTGCAAGTAGGAACAGCTGTTGTCCTTTCATTGGAAGTGTCTCATTGTGTTTAATGGTTGTCTTTTTTTTTCTTTTTTTTTTCCCTTTAAGCAATTTAGAGCACACCAGAAAATGCCCGTGTGCTCTGCTAGGAGCCTTTGTCATGATTTTCGATACAGCATAAACAAGGCTAATGTTTAAAGCCTTAAAGAGACTCTAGTAAAATTTCGGACGTGGTACCGCCGTTAGCAGCAGATCGTTTCCTATTGGGTCTCTTTTTATCGGCACCATTGTGCAAAAGGCTCTGTTTTATTCAACTCTGGGTACATCATGGTTAATGTAGTTTGGATTATTAAGGATAAACTTTTTCATGTTAGGAATCAGGAAATACAGTCTTAATATTTACAGTCTAGCACACTGAATAATCTTATGTTTTGAATAGATAAGAGAGCTGGGACTGGGGTTTACAAACAAAGGTCTGAACTACAAAGACAGTTTAATTGTGGTCATTTCAGTAAATTAGTTTAAATCTGCATTTTTCTTGTATACACAGTTTCCATTTTACATACTGCAGAAATGATTTTTAGTTGCTAAACCTTGTGGCGTTCAAGCTGCAACTGGTCTTAATTACTCCCAAGATGATTTTTAGTGAGGACGTAGTGAGGATGAAAACAAATATGTGCAGTTGACATCCTCCTTGAGCATCAGCATTCCAACCAAGGACGTAGATGCAGTAGATTTTTGCTGGAAATAGCCCACATGAGCTGAACTGGAGCCTCGTGTTTGAGCAGTCTGAAGGAGGCTTTTCTTTTCTTGTTTTGACCATTCATAGAAAGATACTTTTGGACATACGTAAACAAATCTCACTCACAAACTTGAGCAAATGCCATTTAATAGACTAGATAGACATGTTAGCTCAATATTGTAGCTGAGCTGACAAGCTCTCAGAAGCTCAGATAAGCTTTACTGCCTACTTTGCCCAGAGGTTCATGGCAGGGACTTTATTTGGAAAAGAGAGCTGGCAGGTAGAAATTAAGTTGTGTAAGACTTCTTAACAAACTACTTGGTTTGTTAAGAGAACTTGAGAGTGACTTGCAAAATCAAAAAGGATTCAGTAACACCTCTGAGTGGAGTAGCAGCATAACTATGTAATTACATAGTGTTGGCATTGCCTTTCAGATGTTTTCCAGATAAGTGAATTATTTTTATTTGCAGTTCTGTCACTGTTGTCTCTGATAAACTTGTGGGCAGCTGCATTCTAGCCTTTGTTACAGAGCCTGGATTTCAAATCTGGTGATTAGCAACTTAGTTTAGCTTACAAATAGCTCTGAGGATGTGAGAATACTCCTGTTGCCCCCCTCCCCTGCTCTGGTGAGACCCCACCTGCAGTGCTGCATCCAGCTCTGGGGTCCTCAGCACAGGAAGGACATCAACCTGTTGGAAGGAGTCCAGATGATCAGAGGGATGGAGCACCCTCCCTATGAGGAAAGGCTGAGAGATTTGGGATTGTTCAGCCTGGAGAAGAGAAGGCTTTGGGGTGACCTAATTACAGCCTTCCAGTACCTGAAGGGAGCCCACAAGAAAGGTGGAGAGAGATTTTTGACAAGAGCATGAAGTCACAGTTCAAGGGGAAATGGCTTCAAGCTGAGGGTAGGTTTAGATTGGCTATCAGGAAGAAACTCTTTACTGTGAGGGTGGTGAGGCCCTGGCACAGGTTGCCCAGAGAAGCTGTGGATGCCCCATCCCTGGAAGTGTTCAGGGCCAGGCTGGATGGGGCTTGGAACAACCTGGTCTAGTGAATGGTGTCCCTGCCTATGGCAGAGGGGTTGGAACGAGATGATTTTTAAGGTCCTTTCCAATCCAATCCCGTGATTCTGTGATTCCATTTCTCCAGTACTGTGATAAGAATTTGGTGGAGTGCTTGGCATTTTTTTCTGCTGGCAAACTGTTGCATTCCACTGCAGTATGTTGCACTAATGCCTGGCCGACATCTATTTACCTGTCTCACCAGACAGAGCTATAAAGTCATTCCACAATCTCATTTTCACATGAGATGTTGTAGCTCTTGGGTATGTGCTGCATGCTGGAGTTTAGTTGTGCTGGATTATTGTCCTGTGAGGTGAGACCTTTTAAAACATATCCCTTTCTGTGTAATGAGTATGCACCTCACTTTGCTGCTTTTCTCTCCCTGGGTACTGGAACACGTTTCTTTACTTTAGAATAAAGGAACGAATTTATTTTTCTCTCTTGAGTTAGCAAAGAAGAACAAATTTGTTTGGAAAGCACTGATAGTTCTGCAATAAAATTATTTGCAGTGAGAGAAGTCCCTGCATGAACACATGGTATCAATAAACCCTGTGTGGTTCCAAAACTTGACTTGCTGTATCTCTGCTGTCACTGCATCAGGAGGAAATTACTTATTTCTGCCTTCTGACTTCAGGATGAAAAAAAAAAAAAAAAGAAAAAAAAAAAGAAGGTAGGATTTTCGATTTGTGAAGCAGGAGAATGCTTTTTTTGAGTCAGAGAAATGGAACACTATTTGCTAAACATTTTTTCATGTGACGTCATAAGAGCAGCACTCTGCCCTTCTCTGCCCCAGGAAAACCCCACAACCAGTACAGCCCTGTTGTGGCTTCATTTGTGAGATCAAGAAGTCACTGGCATTTTTGAACAGATCAAATCAGTGCTCTGCCACTGACTGGGACAAGCACACACTGTAAGTCCCAAAGACACATCCTATTTATAAATTTTAAAAAAGGAGAAAAGCTATTCATAGTATATTCCTGTCTGTTTTGGAAGAGCCAAGTTATAATGATCATTGTTCCTCTAATAGGATTATAGAGTCTTGTTTTCTAAGTATCTCACTTAACCTGTAGTCTGGGCTCGTTATTTCTGAAATAGCTATGAATAATTGTAAGGACCCCTTTTTAATCAGTATCTGTGTTTTAAAAATGAGGACTAATTGTTTTGCATTGTTTTATTTTGATGGAAAATTTATTCCTTGTAGCCAGCTAAGACAAGATGAATTTCAGGTTTTTTGGGGGAGTTTACTGACAGCATGCTATTCTCATGGTGTAGCAACATAATCAAACCATTTCTTGTTCTGCAGAAAAAGATTTCTTTTATGTAAAATTTGGTCAAAGCTGACATGAACTGAACATGTGTATTTGACAAGTGAACTTCCCTGTGTTTCAGACACATGCTGTATTAGGTACAGAAACTAATTCCATTTTCTGTAAAAATAGTCTCTATATTTCAGTGCAGAAAGGGAAAGGCTGTTTTCTCCTGTTCCCTTTTTCCTCCCTGTCCCACCAGCGCTTCACTTCCACACACGTGCAAGAGCTCAGAGGTGCAGTTCAAATCTGCTTCTGCGTAGATGAAACAGTAAACTGGGATTTTAAATAATTTTGTGCCCTCTAGTTAAACTCTGACAGAAGCCAAGCATGGCAAATCAGTTTGCCCCTCTCTTCCCTTACTGTTCAGCTGTCTGACCCCTTGCTGCTCCATTTGAACTGGGGAAGTGGAATAAATCCCAAATTTTACAAGCCCAGCCTCAGGGACTGGAAAGCTTCAGAAGCTCGGTGGAGAAAAATGAGGAGCTTGCCATCAGCATTTCTGCTGTGCCGTGGAGCTGCTTCCCCCCCGGTGTCTGCAGGCTCCTGTAGTGCATTTGGGATGACAGTTCAGGGAAAAACCTGCAGCTTCTGGTGCAGAATGTGGCTACCAGGAAGCTTCAGCCTCTAGTTTTGCAGTAGAAACACAGAGTGTAAGGACTTGGCTAGTTTAGGCAGTCATTAAACCATGCAATTGCTGATTCATCCTAGCAAATAAACATCTAATTAAATCTGATTTTTGATGAAACAATAGGAAACACTCCCTGAACTTCCCTTCAAGGATGTCATAGCCCAATAAAATTACTGTTTTTGTGAACAGAAATGCCTTTTCCCTCAAAGAACTTGAAATCTTTGCTGTGCACGTGACAGCAGACTGACGAAGTGTTGGTCTGTGGGAGGCCTGTCTGCATCCTCCTGTGTGACCGTGCAGGAGCTGGTTGCCTGCCTTGGGTAATGCAGCCTGGTGCTTGGGGTGAGAGTGTTTGGGTTACGGACTTGTCTGGTTAATGCTGTGGAACTGGGAGTCTCTGGTTCAGGCTGAGCGTTGGTATGGGTGAGGAGGTGATGGTTATGTGCCATCCAGCTGGCTGATGTAATCTCAAGGGAAATGGGACTAGTCAAGGGGGAATCCAAGCCAAGCTGCTCTTCTGAAAAGCAAGGAGATACTTGCTTCCCTGCCCTGCCTTGATTTATGCATATCTTCACTTTGACCAGCATGGAACCTGCTCCCAACAGGAGTTTGCTATTTTAGCTCCCTTTTTTAGGCAGGTCACGAGCCATCCCTGGTGTCTGCGGGCAGCTGCAGGTGTTTATGGTGTGCACAGCTGGCACTGGTCCACGTCAGTTCAGCTTGGTGTGCCCTGGAGTACCCAACCCAACCTGGTGTTCCATGGTAAACGTGCCACCAGGACAGGGGACAGGCCTGGTGGCTTGGTTACCTGCAGCACCAGGGTTCTGCCTGCTGCTGCCCTCTGCCACCATCCTGCATTCCTTTGGAGGACCCAACCTCGGGCCCATGCCCAGGCCACTGTCCTGACGGTCTGCTGGGTGGATTTCACTGCCAGCTGACTGGACGGAGCTGTGGGGTGGGATGTGGGCATGCTTACCAGGCTTGCTAAAACTCAGAGGGAGAATTTATTTTGTAGGCTGGGTTGGAAAGTGGCGTGGTCATCCTCAGCTACAGAGTTTTTGTTTTGCACTGGTTGAAGGAAAATAAGGCAACAGCTGGGTCATAGGCTTCTGGTAAAAGGCACTTCTTGTTTTCCATCATATTAATGTGAGCTCTAACAAGATGCCTTAGATGTTGAAATAGGCAGAAAATCAATGGCTGCATTTTTGGCTTTTCTGTACAGTGCTGGGGAAAGATCACAGCTGGTTCTAAAAAAAAAAAGAAAATTTCTTTTGGGCTTACAGCAAAAGGAAGTGATTAAAACTGATAAAGCCTCCCTTGGAGTGGAAATGTGTGCCATCCTGCGAGAGGGAAAAGGACCGGCCTTTGGTGAGCTGGGAGGTTGTGCAGGCACAGTATTTTGTGAAGAAGCATTGTCTGAACCTCTCTGTAGGGAGGTTTTTTGAGTTGAAGTTCATTGAACATGTCCTAAATCTGCTTCCATCTGAGAAAGATGAGATTTTCAGCAAGAACTTTTTTCTTTTAGTCCAGACCTCGGGTTGTTGGTGTGAGACAAGTCTTCTGCTAAACCTGCAGTGTATATATGAGCATCAGAGGGTATACTACATTCCCAGTCTACCAGAAAGTAAATCTCTCTGGCTTAATATCAGCCTGTGTACTGAAGTGTTTTGCTCTTGAAAATTAAGAGTGGCTTTGTCCTCTCCCCCCTCCCTTTTTCTCTGTCCCTTCCCTCCTGTAAACGACGGCTGCTTCTTACAAATCAAATGGGCTGATTTGCACAGCTTTGGGCTTTATTCTGCATCTAATAACCTCACAGTGGCTCACGTGAATAATGAAGTGGGGAGGCCTGGGCAGGAGGTACCCTTCTGCTGTGTGTATTACCACACAGTGTTGTTGATAGAACAAGTTTCTGTGCTCACCAGGAAAATAAAGCTGGACGATATGAATAGGAGCAAAGGCTTTCCATCTGTCTTAGCACACCTCTTTATCCTGGTGTTTAAATTTATTTTTTTTTCCCTGATTGGCATTTTTGAAAGAGCAGCTGCTTGCCTGTGAAGGTCTATCCTAGCTGATGCTCCATCAATTCAGCTGTTACTTTATTCACTCCAGTGGCAGGCTAATCAACCTTTTCTTTTCAAGTGTGTCAAAGTGCTGAACATGAGACAGTTTGTAATTATGGAAAATGGGAGTACACTTTTTATCCTTGGGGCAATTAAATGATTCTGCACTATGAGCTAATACTATAAATAATCTCTTACAGTTGTTTTTCCTGAATGGTGAATTTTCCACTGAGCTTCAATGGGTGGGGGAATATATATAGCAAACAGTGATGATTTACAACGTAAAGCTTCAAGGCACTTCATAAAATCTGCTTCTGCTCTTCCTAGCTCAGGTTGTTAGAATTTTTATACTGGAACAAACTATAATTCTGGTGTTTTCCCACTGCATGTCATGAGAGAAAGAAATAATTTGTTTGCTGCTACCCTGCTACTAAGCACTTCTATGCATTCAGCAAGAGAAGGAAGGAAATTAAATGATGCTCTTAACTAAACTTGAAATAATTAAATTACATTAAATGTAAAATTTATATTAAAAGCGCATGCACAATTTACATATCACTGCTGTTCTTTTTAGTCTAGTGTGGTATATAGTTTTTGATAAGCACTGGCCTTTAGCATCCTGCCAGTGTGTTTAGGCACGTTTGAGCAGACATGAACCCTGGTACCTGAGCAGTTGAGCCCTGCTACCAGGACTCTGCTTTATGAGGAATTGGAACAGTCAAGAAAAGAGGTTTTCCTAATTTGCTTTGAAAGGAGTAAATGAATTGTCAGGCAATTGCCAAGATAAAGCAATAGATGTTCTGAAATGGGGACCAAGAGTCTCTGAGTCTGGTGAAGAAGTGAATTGATTCTATTAGTGCATGAGAAGAGCAATTGGAGAGAGTTTAAAATAGTGTTAACTAATTACTTTTAATTGAGAATGCTAAGGAAAATGAAAGAAAGAATGAAAATGATAGCAGAAAAAGTACCAGAATCTGGGAAGTACTGATCCTGGTGAGTTTGGCTTAAAGGAAAAGAAAAGCTGCTCCTATGAGCTGAATTTCTGACAATAAGAGCGAGGTTTTTATGGCTTTTGAAGTTGTGGGTGCAGTCTGGAGTGTTCAAATGCAGCACTTGCTGCTTGTCTCAGGGTGAGCGGGTGGGAACCTCGCTGCTGTCTCTTCCTGACCCCAGTGTTCTGTTTAAGCACAGAGGTGCTGTTGAGATGCTGAAAATTGCCAGAGCCCTTTGGAAATCCCGCTTGGACGGCTGTGCTGTGTTTCCCTTTGTTAAATTTTTGGGTTAGGACTTTGTGGCAGATCTGGCCATCTGGAGCTTGTGGCTGAACAGGCCGTGCTAGAAAAAAGCAGAGCCTTCTTACTGAGCTAGGTGTGGGTGGCATTTCGATTTCAAATTGCTTCTATAGTTAAGTCTTAGCTAAAAGAGAACTCCAGTAAATATTTCTGTGTTTGTTGTGGTAAGAGAATGTCATCTTCCTCCACGAAAACCTAAAAATCAAAGGAGAGCTTATTATAAGGTATGGTAACTGATGCTGCTGACACACTCATCAGCTAATTCGAAACACATGGTTTATAACTGCTTTTTAAACTATTCTAAAATTTTACTGAGGCTCTGTAATTGTGAGGTGGCTCAAAGAGTGGTATGTGGTTTAAATCTATAGTTGCAAATGTTGACTTTGCAGAGCCATGTCCCTTCATGTTGCTAAAAGGAAAAGGCTGGGATTCTTTGTGGTCTATAGACCATTAATATGTGTTAAACTTAAATGACCTTCAATGAAATTATTTTTTTAACAAATAGGGAATAGCATGAAATTCTATTTTTTTGATCAGATAGAGTTTGAACTAAAAGATTCAAGGTTTGTTTTTGTTTGGGTTTTCTGTTACTGTAAGGATAGATGTTGATAATGGATAGGAAGGACTGTGAGGTGTAACATTGTGCAGTGAAAGTCAACATGACATCTGAATAGATCTATCTTTTTCTTTGAGATAAAGATCTTTGTTCAGACTGACATAAATGTGCTAATGCTCTTAATGCAGTGCTAGAAAGACGAGTCTTAGTTATTTAAATAGACTCTTGGTTATTCCTCCTCCGATTGGATTGTTGGAACAGTGGTTGAAACATCAGTGGCAGATTTTAGAACACTTCTACCGGGTCACTTTTGATAAGTACTTACGCAAAACCTCTTTTGAAATGAGCTGACTTATTTTTTCTTTTGTCTGTAGTAGATCATAGTCGATATGCTGGCGGAGTATTAGGCTTTGTGGGTTGTGTAGATCGGAGGGAATGACAGTGTATGCCGAGCATCTCTGACTAGGTTGGATTAAACCAGAACTGGATGAAATCCCCCTCTCTTCTCCAACTTCAGAGACCTCATTGCAGTATTAGGCTCTCAGTTTCTCTGTGGAGGAAGGAGAAGAAGCATGATTTGGTGTCTTTAACTATGCAGTGCAGGCAGAGTTAATAAATACATCAAGCAGTAAAATACATTTTGACAGGGGCTGTTGAGAAACTTAAATTCAGTGTGTTAGAAAAGATGAATGGGTATTAAGCTGATTAACTCGTAACTCAGTATATCAACAGAGAATACTTTCTCTGTGCTTGATGCTGATTTCATTTCCCAGTGGGAAACTACTGCCAAGAAAATTGTTTCAACAGTGAAAAACTAGTTGATGGCCAAGATGGTTTGAAGGACAAGAGGCACAGAATGAGCCATCCAGTCTGTAAATTTGAAAAGCATCTCGGAGTCTTGTCTTCTTGCTGAAAGACAGTTTTGCTCAGTCAAACCTGTGGAAATCACAGCACTATTGTTAAAGTTTGTTTTGCATGGCCCATGAATGCTCAGTGCAGTTTATTTCTTTCATCTTCATCCTGGTGCTTTTAATTTTTTCCTTACAAAAAAGAAGGTAATCTCTGCTGGAATAAGCTTTTCTGAGTGCTGCTGTACTTTTCAAATTGCAAGTATATCTGCAGCAACATTCAACAAATATTATTAATTTCCTAAATATGTCCTGTAAGAGAGTCTGGTAAAGTGTTATTGCTACTGTAGCTTGGATTCCAAACAGTAAAATAGGTGCCAGAAATTGTGTCATGGTCTCCCAGCAGCAGCAGAGTATTTTATATTTTTTTTGCTGGTTTTCCAGCGTGTTGGCCACATCACAATGTGACTTTGTTGTAATGCTAGAAACATTACAGCCTGCTACTCTCTCGTAAACACATTTTCACCTCCAGCTGAACTACTGAGTTCAAATGCTTCAATCAGCACAGCAGTATTAAGGTTTGAGAGATCAGCCTTGCTCCGGGTTCAATGGGATATGTATCAAAAGGAGTTAATGACCTTTGATCACGGGTGTTAAGTGGATGGCCCAGCCATCTGTGCAGAGAGGAGAATTGTAATTTAGTGCCTTGGACAAAGTGGGCTGGAGAAAAGCAGTGAGAGAGGTGGAGCCCTGGGCGGGTCACGTAGCTGGGGAGGCAGATGTGCTGCCGGCGAGACGATGGGAGGGGCACAAAGAGCGGGGAGGCGATGGCATGAGCATCCTTGGCAGGCCCTGGAGAGGGAGGGGAGGGTGTTACTGCTTAGTAGCAAAGGAGCTGCGAGGTATTTCCTTTACCCATTTTCCAAGCCTTTCCGAATGCCCCTCACTTGGTTACCCTGGTCTCTTGCAGGGTGGCTGGGCTGGTAGCATGCTGGGACCACCAAAACCCAAATAAGCAAATATGAGATGAGTCTCATACAGGTGAGGGGTGAGGAAGTGGTAAAAACGGTGTTGCACATGCACCTGATGATGAAGTGGAGACAACATGTCATGCTCTTCATAAACCTTTTGGGGAGAGAAGCCTGGAGCTAAGGGACAGTGGTAGCAATGAGAACGGACTAATTTGAGGATACATAGATTTAATATTTGCAGCTTTCAAACTGCAGCAGTAGGAGCCTCTCGAAAATGCCCTGCGCGGCTCTCACTGCTTGCATTGTACTGTTCCTGCTTCCCCTAGCTGGTGTCATGACAAAGAGCTTGCTTTTCTACAAAGGGGCTGTGGTTGCCTGTGGAAAAAAGCACCATATAGCTATGCTGTCCAAAACAAATACTTGATCTGTTTGCGGTTATCAGCTGAATACGAAGTTCCTGAACTGTTGTAGAAGAAAGAATCAAGTTTCTAAGAAGTGCATTGAACCTGCAACTATTCTGCATCTTAGGATGACCTGAGAGTTCATTTCTGTTTTTCATACGTGGCTTGTTTGCTGTAAATAATAAACAATATCCACTTTTGGATACATACAAACACTAAATATTTTACTAGATGCAGTAATCTAACAAAGCTCTTGGTCTGTTGAACAGCTGTTTATTTCATGTAAAAATATGCCCTGTTTGGATATCATACTTTTTCTTTAATTGGGTAATGCACGTGTGCCTTTTTATTTGGATTTTGCTTTTATGTCCTTTTACAATCACTACTTGTTTAAGTTTTTCCAAGGGAAAAATGCTTACTTTCCCGAGTACTTCATTCCATTAATTGAAAAATGCAGTTGAAGGAAAATCTTTATTCTGTCTCAAAATTACTACTAAAGAAAACTAAATATAAATAAAACATCTGCATTTCTCCAAAATGTATGTTGCTGCATGGCAGCAGAGCACATCTGGACTCAAATTGCAGCCCAGGGGTTTTCAGGGTCAGGATTATTCTGAGCTCCAGGAAAAGACATTTTTGGTACAGGAAATCTGTTGGCTCTTATTATATTCTTTAGGTTCCCTACATGACATCACACTTACTGGGTTAAGAACACAGTTAGTGGGAAATAATTCTGCATATTCATGCACAAGTCCAGCTATACCCAAAGGCTTAAAATGCTCAGTGTTTTATAAGGTTGTGAGATCTCTTCTTGCCGAGTAGAAATTGCAGTTTATGGTGTAGTTATTGCTCAGGGGTCTCCTGTTTGCTGTCATCAGACAGGATGATGCATTGACATTTTTTCAATGAAGAATATGACATTTTGTTCAATGAAGAAAGATAGTTACATTTCCCTAAAATTCTTTTATTTTGTTTTGACTTTGCTATCTTTAGAAAAACCTCAAGATTATCTTTGTTTGTTCCTGGAGGAGGTCTAAATAAGCCTCTGAGAAAAAGTATCCATTTTGCTCCTGTGGGTCTTTATATACTGGAAAGTGAATGCTTTTATCACTTATGGAACATTAGCACTTGGAGGGCTTTGGGATTTATTGGTTGGTTTTTTTTTCCCTGGATGTGTGAAGGACAGATTGTAATTATCATTGGTATTTGGTAGTTTGTTTTTTTTGGTTTTTTTTTTCCTAATTCTCCGTTGGTTCTTTCTTTCTTGGCAGCTTTGCTCTGGCTGATGAAGCTTACAGGTCTTTAAGGGACCAGGACAAAGACCAATGCATCCTTATTACAGGCGAGAGTGGAGCTGGGAAAACAGGTAAGGAGCAGTTTGGACCTGATTAAAAAACGTTCAGGGCTGTTCAGAGCCTTGCAAAGGGATGCTGGAGTCTGTAAGAGATGAGAGATGTCAGTAACTCTTTGTGTCTGGCCATTGCAGAAGGGGAGTGCTGTCACACTTGTTGCTGCAGGTGTGAACTCACATAAAATAGTGGTTTTTTCACACTGTCACCATGTTGGAGTCCCATTTCATGCTAGTACAGTGTCCTCATCAGTATCCAGAGTTGTACCAAAGTAATGCTGACTTGTCACAGAGTATTGCAAGGGCCAGAAAACATTTAGGCTCTCCTGGTGGGAAGCTTGAAGACATAGAAAACAGAATACTCTGGTTTTTCTAGACTTGATACTTCCACTTGTCTCTCAAGAAATAAATGCCTTTAAAAACTGGATTATGCTATTTATCTAAGGAAAAGAAATAACAGTAGCTGATTACTTTGGAAATTTTATCAGCCTTTTGCACACTGTGCTCAACTGCAGTGCTAAGATTGGCTTGTGTACCAGTACACTGAGTTTCTTAGGCAAAGCTGA
This sequence comes from Struthidea cinerea, assembly GCA_013397865.1. Taxonomy (NCBI): domain Eukaryota; kingdom Metazoa; phylum Chordata; class Aves; order Passeriformes; family Corcoracidae; genus Struthidea; species Struthidea cinerea. The sequence continues at coordinate 700,351 of VZTI01004089.1, forward strand.
CATTTCCTTGAAAATGACTGCTAGTTTTTCAACTGGAAGGTTGGAAACCAAGTGAGGATTGCGTAACTGCAGTACATTTTAGGTAGACCTTAAAAAAGAAAGAAGCCAGTTATTTTCAAAGACAGCAATTTAAAACAGAGGTGACTTGCAAAAGAGGCAGCGGGTAGGAAGGCATGCATCTTTTTCCAAGTAATTTGAGAGATTTTTCCTTTGAATTTGAGACTATGTGGGGCTTTGCGTGCTTATTCTGAGCAAGACTTAAAGTAGGTAACAAGAAGTTGCTTTCCAAGACTTTTGTGAAAATATAAAATGTAGACTTCATCTTTGGTGCTCTTTGATTCGTGGCATCCAGTTGGGAGGTCTTGAAGTCTTGTAATGTAATCCTTATCTACAGTTCAATAACAGGAGAACGTGTTCAGTAAAAGCGTAGATTAAAAAACCCAAGTTCTTATTAACATGACTATTTGAGGTTCTGTCTAGAAGTTCAGGCTTTAGAAAAGAAACTGGTGGTGTTTAAACTCTTGATTTCCCCACGAGCTGTGAATTATCAAGCACCTCATACAACTGAGGTACACATATTATTGATTTATTCATTTGAAAGGTGAATCAGAGGTTGAGTTGTTGAACTTCGCTATATGTAAATAGTAAATTTAGATTTGCATAGAGATTTTGACTGTTCTGTAATTTTTATAGCCATATGGGAAATATTAGGAATTATTCCCTTTTTTATAAAGGTAAGTACAAAATAATATAGGATTTGAAATTCAAGTCATGAATCGACTTGGAATCTGTGATATTCTCTATATTTAATGTAACTGCTGTTGCTGAAATGGGTCTATGAGGTGAGAACTCAGGTTTTCATTAAAAATAAAGGGGGGTGGTAGTCCAGGGGGGTGGGAAAAAAGTTCCTGGAGTTAAGGAAACAAACTTCCTAGCACAGATACACTATACAACTGTATTTTAAATTTTTGGTAGCCAGAATATTTGACATTTTTGCCCTGGAAGAACTGAAACTGGACTGTCATCAGTTGGGTCTGTTTATTTGCTTCTGATTTTGTTCTTGTTTCTCTGCGTGTTTTTAATGTTAACTGATAGTAACATTGGGCAAGGAAACATGGTGCATCACCAGAACAAGTGGTGTATTTAAATGTTTTGAGACGTTAGGGTGATCATTCCCTTCCTGATGTCTTTCCTGGGCCAAACAGAGTTCCTAATAAGAGAAAGGGCCTTTATTTTCTTTCACTGATGTTCAAAGCCCGTACTGAAGTCATTGTGTGTGAGCTACTATAATAGCTTTTTTGCTGCTTCGATGCATGCTTCTCTCAGTGGTTGAGTGGCTCTGCTTAAAGATGTTGACTGCTTTAGGAAATGTCTCAAATTAAATAATTTGGTAGTTCCAAGCTCTGGAGGGAACAGAGTCTTAAAAAAGAGAGCTGTGTTCGAGGCACAAATAAAGGAGATGGGAGCCTCCTGAACACACCTCTAGTTTTTGCTCCTTGCTTGCTTCCTGTGTGGCAGGTTTGCTCAGTTTTCTCTGCATTATGGGAGAGTAATATAATGCTAACAAACAAGTTTGGTTAAATAGGAAAAATCAAAATCCAAGGGATAACATCTCATCTGTCAGTTCTTTCCTGAAATGCAACCCTTAAATTTGTAACAGATCTCTGAAGATCTGTTACAAATGTGATGTAATGATGTTTTTTTATGACCACAGTCTTGAATTGATAGGGTTTCCAGCTGTTAGTAATTACATTGTTTATCAGCCAGCATTGCCTCAAATTTCACTGTCTTGCATCATAGTAAGCATCACAGACTCACTTTATAAACAGAATCATTTTCCAACTGCTTTTTCCTGACCAGCAAAAACATAAGGGTTGGATGGATTATCTAATCTTCATTTCTATCATGGGTGGTTGACACCCCTATGAACCCAGCTTTGAGAGTCTAAAAATGGTTCCAGACTTTGTTAAAAGCACCTCCAAATTAGTTTTGTTGTTTAAATGAATGCTTCACTCTCTCTGTTGGCTGTACTTCCGAACAGACTGTGGCACGTTATGTGATGCTGCAGTTGCTCAGTTGCTGGTAGATTAGAGTTGTAATTACATGTGTACAAGTGTTGCATGTTTGCACTTGTTGTGTATCTGCTGATATAAACTGATTGAATTTTGTGTCTTGAAACTGCCTGAGCCTGTTTATTTTCAGGCTAGATTAAAACATTTCCATTGTGTCAGCAGGGGATAATGTTCTTGCCTTGAAGAATACCTCTTACTGAGGCTAAATGAAAAAGGAGCAGGTAATGTGCTGTATCCAGTGGTGGCTTTCTTTTAGCTTCAGTAGAGGCTATGGGTATTTAAATCAAAAGAATTGCTGATGTAAAGGCATGGGTCTCATAGCAGGGTATGCTCCTTCTGGATTTCCAGATGGTACAACAGTGCAGGAGAAAACTGAAGAGAATGTGCTCACCGTTCCTGTCTGGCATTGTGAAAATGTGATGAAGATTTAGTCTGTAAAATAATGTTGTGGCCTTTTTGCCAATGCTTATCACTGTTTTATTTGGCTCTCCCCCACAGAGGCCAGCAAACTTGTCATGTCATATGTAGCTGCTGTGTGTGGAAAAGGGGCAGAGGTTAATCAAGTAAAAGAACAACTTTTGCAGTCAAATCCAGTCCTCGAAGGTAAGAATCTCACAGAGCATGTACGAGCATATTACCTGTGTGTATACTGGTGTTCCAGCTGAGCTGGTTTGGAAAACTGTGCCTGATGATGTTTTGTTGTTATTTGGGGTCCAAAACCATAGGAGATGCTTTATGTGAATACAGCTGCAAGATTTTATTCAGTTCCGTGTAGGTTTTCTTGAGAAGAAAATGGTTTCCCTCACAAAGGAAGAGCTTAGGAAGTTAGGTCGTACTTCCGCCTGCTGCTCTCAGAGGGCTTACCCTTTCTTAACCCTGCCTCGATGATGCTTGTCTGTATCAAAAGACTTCAGTCCCTCTGATTCATTTCCTTCCAAATCATATTATTGTAGTCTCTAGTACACAAACATGCTCTGTAAGACATTATTTCTCTTTTAGGAAAAAAAATGGGTGAAGAAATGGATCTTAGAAAAAACTAAGCCAATCCATATGCATGCCTGTTGTTCCCTGAGACTTATTGTTCCCTGGGTCTGGTGGCTGTTGGCCTGTCTTCCTGACAACTGCCATTCCTGCTCTCCCATGAAAGGCTTTTATTTTTTTAATTAGTCATTTTATTTTAAAGATGTTGGCTGCCAGAAACAGGATCTTTTTTTTTTTTTTTTTTTCCTGGAGATAGGATATATGATCCTCAAAGCTTGCAGTTTTGTCCCATTGTCTAATAATTGCCTTCAGAAGTTCCTTGGTTAGCATTGACTTATTTAGGTCTATTGTCTCGATTCCTGGCTCGGTCTTTCCCAGAATTCTCGAAGCTGTTGTGGTGCTGGGACAAAGTCAGTTGTCAAAAGACAATTTTGCACTCTGGCCAGATCATGTGTGATGTTTGTAAAGACTGTTGAGTGTCAACATTATGTTTATTGCCTTGCTTATATGGGATGAATTGGAGTCTGTAGGGGACAAGCGCTCTACAAGCGAGAACAGAGGGAAAAATTAAAAAAAAAAGGAAAGTGAATGCAAGAAAGTGGGCAGAGAGCAGTGGGGAACTGGATGATTAAAACGTGGTCTTTGTACACAAAACAAAAAGTGTAAGCAAAGACTTGTAAAGAAAGGATGAAATGTTGGCATTTAAGAATAATGGAAGTGCTGGATAAGCCTTTCTTTGATGATCAGCTGTGTTCCCCTTAAAGCTGAATGGGGGGATTGCAGCCTTCCATTGTTTTGGGTTCACAGAGAAGAGCTGCATTGTTTTATCTCTGTTCTGGAAGCAGATTTCAGATATAGACAGAAATGGCATGGTGGGTGCAGAGGCTTTTCTTGCCAAAGCTAGATTGTTCCCCAGGGACTGCCAAATGTGTTTGATTTCTTGTTGGTTTGTGAAGCTCTGGTTTAATGCCAGAGGAATCAGCTAGGCTTACTGAAGATTGCCTTATCATTTTAAGGTACTATTTGTTCTACTTGATGTGCTGGTAATGCCTGTTTAGCTTTTTTGGAAGGTTGGACACTGGCTTATTCCATAAGGAAAAAAAAACTGAGCAAGCCCAGCTGCTCATATAGGTTTTCGAGAGAAATTAAGCATTTGTGGTCAGATTTATTTTTCTTTGGTTATGTAGCTCTGTTTCAGTCAAACTGCAGTGCAAGAAAATGACATAAATGTTACATATGTATAATTTATCTTATGGGATTATTTTTTTTAAACTACAGTTGCTACTGTAAATTAACTTTTAGAAACAATGAACTTTAGGGAAAACCAAGGAATGTGTCTCATGCTTTATAATGGAACATTTGTGCTTGACTCCATGCAGTTATAAATGACTCTACTGTTCAGCACTGTGTTTAAGAAAATGCAGCTCAGAGATTTGGTTGTTGAAAAGATGATTTATTGCAGGGCATAAAGATTTTAAAAACAATTCTTTCACTTATCCTGGCCTTTAGGATCAACAAACTTTTCATTTTGGCTCTAGTTCTTTGGTCAAGAATAAGTCTACTCATGCAAGTTTGTAGAACCCTAAAGGCATGTATTTATTTCTGCCCAAAAAACATTGACTTGACTTGATCTTCGAAAATATATATGCTATGTAAATAAATACTGGGATAAATAAAGTCTCTTGTTGGAAGTAGGAGTGCTGTACCTAATGATGGAGGGGACACTCCTGTTTGACTCCGTGTGCTTGGACAATGTGTGAGTTTCAGAGCTTGAGTTGTCCTCCAGGCTGAGTTCTTGTCCTGCCCATGCTCTAAGATGTTGACTGCCCATCTGAACGTAGCCCTGGGAAGTCCTTTCTCAGAGAATTTTCATTGTCATAAAACTTGAGCTAAAGAAAGTGAAACCAAACTGTTCAGAAAGTTGGTTTAGGTCAAGCTGAAGACAAACTTTCATTGTAAACCTGACTGATTTCAGCTGATTAATATTCAGCTTAAGGTAGGACTAAGGAGTGGAAATGGTGTAAATAAGTCAGTTTCAAAGCATTGATTAAACTGTCCCATGCAAACAATTTTTAAGTGTCATTCTGTAATTTCCTCAGTTCTGGCCTCCAGCTTTTAACATATTCTCTCTGAAATGAAGAGGAAGAAATATTTCCTGTATTTAAAGTTATTTGGGTAATAAAACCATGGATTTGTTGATTCAAACCCTGAAGATATATGCTTAATATGGGTGCAGTTTTGTTCTGGAACCATTTCCTCTTGTACGTTTTTCTTTAGCTTTTTTTAAACAAGGAAAGTGTTGAGACTAAACTTCTTTGGACTTCTGTAGGTTTTTCTCATTTGTGATCCTGTCTGTCACACTCTGTCCCCAGGGACTGATGCCCATACAATGAACAGGGTACTGCTTCTCAGAAGTCTGTAATTCCTTTAAATATATAAGCAGACCTGCATATTTTAGCATTTAAATGTTTTTTTACTGATAGATTTGCTTGTCATATTTGTTTTTCTCCAGCTTTTGGAAATGCCAAAACTGCGCGGAATGACAACTCCTCTAGATTCGTAAGTATTTTCTTCAGTCCTTTTCGAGGAGCATGCTGTGCTGTTGGCTACTTCTGTTTTACCATGTATCATCCATCAAGACATCTGTAAAGAGGGAAGGAATAATTTGGGGAGCTTTCTTGTAGTTGTCTGAGGACTGTGGTGTTTAAAGAAGGCAAACACCTTCAGCAATAATCAGTGTTTCATTTTGTACATTGGAGCATGTTCTCCTTCCCCAGTGTGTTAGTAGGGCACTGTTAGTGACCCCTCTTAAAAGTTGTTTCACCTCCTTGCCAGAAATCTTCTTGGTTTCTGATATGGGCATAGAGTTCAATTGAATATCAAAGCAGAGTCTAAAAAAGAAAAACAATATTAGGATGTGGCAGCCTGTGACCGGATGAAAACATAATTACAGTGCAGCTGGATTATTTAATTTTTTGGCACTGGTGGCTGTAGTGTCAGCGACCATGTGTCCAGCAACTGGTCTGCTTAGCAAGTAGATCTTTCCATGGGATCTTGTTTTCCATTCATATGTATATATTTTTTTCGTTAAAATTACTACTTTAGGTTCCCATTTGCTTTCTATAACATTTCAAAATATGTTCACAACTTCGGTTTTAATATAAACATTTGTAATGTTACCTTTTTGCTTAAGTTCGTTATAATCAGCTGGTTGAATTCAGCCTTTTTTAGCACAAAACTGAGTGAGAAATTATCAGAATTGACAGTTGGAAAAATGGAAAAGTTGATGCTAGAGTTGAGAGGTTCAGAAGTGTGAGTACTTATCATAGTTTTTCCTGCTAAAATCAGAAAGCTGAATACCATTCTGTTGTTTGCTCACTTGTGTCCAGAAGAGTCATATTGTGAGATGTGTAAAGCTGACAACAGAAGGAAGATCGATACACTGGGAGAATGGTGTGTTGTGAGTGAAAGCAAATGGGTAACAGTGCTGGACATTGTGAGACTGGAGAAGCGGCTTTTTTTTTTCCGCTTGGGAGATTTCCTCCCCTTCCCTTCTAATTGTCAAGAGCTGATGATGTTCCACATGTCTGTGAATGCTCCTTCTGCAGCTCATTGCCTCTGATTGTGAACAGAGCAAGGGGTCTTCATCACGAGGGCAGGGCCAAAATTTGGGGAACCTGTAGAGATTTAAAAATTTTTTTTAATAGAAAGGGTAGAAACATTGCAGTTATCAGATGTGACACTACAGAAATGATGAGCAGACAGCCCAGAAGTATTTCCAGGACAAAGTGCAAGTAACAACTATTTTGCCTTTCAAGTCCTTGCTTATAAACACAGAGCTAAAAATACTTTTGGAAACACCCAGCCATCCCAGTCCTTGGGAAATGAATATTTAATTATCTGATTTAATTTTTTTATCTCTGAAATTCGATTCAGCTCAGAATTAACCTTGAACAAGACAGTACAAATACTGTCCTGTCTAGCTACCTCATCTGGCAGCAAGGAAAACAGAGTTTAAGTAGAGTCAAGCCAATCTTGACAAAATACTCAGTAAATCAGAAAGTATCTTTGAATGAGTCAGTGTAAAGTGCTTGTTTTTTTATGTTCTGTAATGAAAAGTAAAATGGAAAAATAAATAAAACCCAATCTCTTCCTAAATGCAGTGAATAAGGAAGTATAAACACAAGGCTTTTCAATGTGCTGTTTTTGCCATAGAATCTTAGGTTTTGGCTGGAATGGACCTTGAAGGCCGTCTCATTCCAACTGCCTGCCCTGGGCAGGGACACCTTCCACTGGACCAGGTTGCTCAGAGCCCTGTCCAGCCTGGCCCTGAACCTGCCCTGCTCCTCTGGGCAGCCTGTTCCAGTAGCTCACCCCCCTCACAGTGAACAGTGTCCTCTGTTCAGTATGCGCCAGAGGGTGGAATTTGGCTGGATTACTACCAGCAGCTTTTATCTTTCTTAACTGCCTTGCCAATGCGAGCAGCGCTGCTTTTGCCTTTTCTGCACAGCGTAGGTCTGTCCGTTTTGTCACTGTTAAACGTAGCTGTTACTACATTAAGCACTTGTCAAATAAATTAAAATGATGCAAAGACCAGAGCGATCTTCTGTGATGTGGAGAAGTCAAGCAGAAGTCAAGGAAACACACTGCGCCAGCACGGCCAGGATTGAAGCTGCTTGTGCGGTGACAGCCCGTTAATTGTTGCCTCTGGTCTCCTGAGTTACGAGGGAAAGAGTTCAGAGGGAAAAATCCATCACTTTTACAAGGCAGGCACACGCTCGGGGACAGACGTCCCGCGATTACGAGCAGCGCTCGCTGCCAGCCGCTCCTTCGGGCCAGACTGAGTGGCTCTCCTTCAGCTGCCTTGATTCATGCTCTGAGAGTTCCCATTGATGAAAGAAGGCTGCCTGCAAGATGATTTCTTCCTGTATCCTGCAGTAAATATGCGTGGCGATACCTAAATGGCTGCAGGGATTGTTTGGTGTTCCTGGCACTGTGATGGAAGTTTGTATAACATGTGTTTTCTTCATAGAACCTTAGAAACTGAGCAAGCTGCTGGGTTGCTTTACAGACTCTATTAAAGCTGTTTTCATAAAAATTATCCCTGGCTGTGATAATGTCTTAGAGGATTTGAATAATTTTCTGTTTTTCAAAAATCTGACAGGAGATTGTCAGAGCACTCTTTTAACCTTTCAACCAACTAACTTAAACAATGTCTTGAGCAGTTTTTCTTAAGCAGAACTTACAATCTTAAAATCTGTTGCTTTCACAGGGAAAATACATGGATATTGAGTTTGATTTCAAAGGTGACCCACTTGGGGGAGTTATAAGCAACTGTGAGTATTACTTTTGGTATCAGCATATTCACAGATTAAAATGTGTTGCATAAAAAGGGAGATGGTTAAATTATTGAACAGATCAACTGTGTTTGTCTGATAGAATCTCTCTCCATTATGTGATAAATTCTGCTTTTTAATTTTTTTTGCTGATTATGGTGCTGAACACTGTACCTTAGAGCGAGTGAAAACAGACTTGAAGAAGTAAGCATGAATATTGAATTTACCGTGTTGTTTCAAAGGTACTGAGTGATGCGTGCGAGTCTGTGTGTTGTCTCTGAAGCTGGTGGCAGATGCATATGGATATCTGAGGGTCTTTTTATGCTTGAATCCCTGGAATCAGTTGTGTCACTAGGTTTGATGGGTCATGCATTTATGGCAGATGATGGGCAGATGATGCTGTCCTGTAATTTGCAAGGGTGATACAAAGTGTGCTGGAGATCACCATGAGATGAGTGTGTTCACTTGGAACCAAAGCCTTCTGTGCTAATTTATACACCTCAAAGTGCAGGAAAAGGTTTATAATGAAAGAGGATGAACATCTGTTGAGTTTAGGGAGGCAAAGGTGGCCTTGGAGGTTGTTTTGTGACACCTGTAGCAATTCAGAAATTCTGACCAGCTCTCTGTTGGGAGGAAAAAGGCTGGGAACTGAATGGCAGCCCAGAATGCTTTGACTTGCTTTTCTTTTGAGGGTTTAAGTGCAGCTTTTAAAATAAATTCCTCCTCTGTGCTATATAAAGCTATATTTGTTTGGTTTTCTTATTTTTAAAAGGGGAGGAAGAGAGCAGTGAGTGACTATACTAGGTGTCACTGACCTAGCCTTGACCTCTCTTTCCACTCAGCCAAATTCACTGCTGCTTCTAAAGATGTGACTTTTGACTCCATTGGCATTCTACTGGTTGTGGAATAATGAGACTCACCCAAGGTGAACTGTACTCTCCATACGTAACATAAACATTTTAAAAACACTGTGAAGAATTTTGCACATAAATGTCGGTTTTGGCTTTTTTCAGAGGGCAGGCGTTTTTTCTGGACCAGGTCACCTTTTGGAACTGTGCCTGAAGAGCATGATTTTTGTGACAGAGTGGATCTTGAAACTCAAATTAGTCACTATATAAGTGTTTATGGCTATCTATTAGATTTGACATTTGGCAGTCAACAAAATTAGGGGCCAAACATAATATATTCGTAATAATTAAATGTGAGCGAAAAGATTCTAAAAGGCTGATATTAGTTTCTTTTTATTTCACATTCAAAATGGATACATATAAATGAACCCTCCTTTGTAAGAGTGGACATTTAACAGTCTGTCTTTGAAAGTACTGCACTGAGTCATGTAATTAAAACATTGTGTCATATCAAAAGGCAATCCAAATAGTTGCCCTGTAGTTTATCTGCCCCATAAATCTCTGCATGGTGTAATTATAACATTACATGTAATTGTAATGATGTGATGACAAAAGTATCAAAGGGCAGACATATTTTTGGATCTGTCTAAAATATGCCTATTTTAGGCATTCTTTCTGTCTTGTCACATGTAATAAATATCTACTAGCAAGAAGATTAATTTCAATTTAGGAATAAAGACATGATGTGTAAGCCCTGTTGTGGAAAAGATGTTACTTGTTGAACTATGAAACACCTCATACTTGGCAGGGTATGTCACAGGTAAATACTGAGTTCCTGTAGCAGCATGTTAATGTATCTCATTTTTGCTTAAATGTTTGCAAAATTTGGTACTGCATCCATCTCTCTTTAGAAGAGATTTTAAATTCTCTGCAGTTTCAAAGCAAGTTGGTTGTGCCACCTTAGATCTTTTCCACACATCTGCAGCAGTGCATTGCAACGCCAGTGTTTCTTTTTCTGTGAGGCATCACCATTCTGAGGATATTGGAGGCCTGAATTCTTTTACACCACTCAGAATTTACTCTGGTTTAAGTCAAAATCAGGATTTGTCTTCATAATTCATCAAGCATGAAGTCAAGTAGTGCTGAAGTTTCTTATTCTTAAAAGGGAAAGTATGATAGTGCAAATATTCATAAATATTCTTTGATTTCAGACCATCTGTTGGTTTGGTATTAATATGATGTGAAGATGACATCATAATGCTTTGATTAAACTTTAAGAGTTGTTTTTGACCAGCTTGATTTCCAAACATCAGTTGAGGTAGTGGGCTCCTTGTGCCACAGCCTATGTCACCAAGTTGTATTTCATACTGTGAGTGGCTTGAAGCAGACACGGTGAACATCTAGGTTGTTTTGGTGGCAAGAATGGTGACCAAGATAAACTACTAATTTTATCAGGCTGGTGTAGATAAGCAGAGACCCATTAGGCTGAAAGGTCTCTTTTGGAATGGCCTGTTCTGTCCTGCTCTGGAATGCTGTGAGGCTCTGGGGAAGGCTGGTCAGTCTGCCCGTGGTGAGCCTTCGTGTAGTAGCTGATGCTGCTGTGACCTTCCCTCAGGCCGTTCTCCTGGTGCCCTTCAATGAGCTCTTGCTTCTTCATGGAGTTTTTTAACCTCTCACAGGATGAAGTTAGAGGGTGAAATTACCATGGCAGTGCACACTGCATGTCTGCCCCGTCCAGTTTGCAGCCAGTGGGAATATCCAGCTGATAGATCTGGAACATTTAATGTGCCGTAAACGGAAGGGTGAATCTTTTGAGTAGAATCAGAATGGAAATAATGAAATGGAAGGGATTTGTGGCATCTATAAAGTCAGAAGTGGTAGGTACCCAAACTGAAGATAAAGTTGTGTTTGAACAGTGTAAAATCTGTGCAGTCTCATTTCATGTACAGTACATGGCAGCTCAGATCTTCTGACTGTGCTGGTTTCCAAGGAAATTGATATCTTGTTATATCATCATGAAAAGAAATTGGAGATGGAAAATTTGAAAGGAATGTGATTTATGCAAAGTTTCAGTATTTTACTTCAGTCAGGAATTTTTTCCCCTGAGACTACAAGGCAGCATGTGTTGTTTGATCCTCCACCAGAGGGTGTGGGGGTGAGTAGGAGGGTGAAGAAGGCTGACTGAGGTGTGCTGTAAGGCTGAGTTGTTAGTCCTCCCTTTTTGTTAGCTTTCTGTGAAAGTCCCAGCTCGTTTTCCTGATGGCTGGGAGACGCTGGAGCCCATGGAAGGTGCTCAGTCCTGGTGGCAGCTGCCAGCCAGCCCATCCATTTATGGGTGCCCTGTTTCATGTGCGTGGGGTTAGGAAATCCAAACCACTGCTGTGAGCATTGCTAAACATGAAACCTTTGCTGTGTTGCCACCTGGGACTGTGGGCATCCCGTCACTGTTTAGTAGCAAACATCAGTCCCTGCTTAAAGGTGTGTTGCTGCTTTAAATGGCACCTGCAAACAGGGAAATGGCATTTGCATTTTCTCTCTCTGAGCTGGGTCTGAGGTGCATCTGCTCTTTCTGCCCTCCTGCGGGGCGTTTACAATCACTGCTGTTGCAGTGGACAGTCTTGTCAGCACTTATGCACTCAGAGGGCTTTTTTTCCAGAGCACTTGTGAGTAAAGGCAGCGTTGGTGTGTTGCTCTCAGCTGGATGTAATATTGTGGAAATAAATTACACAAAAGATCAATACTGTTCTTAGTTTTCCATTTATTATAACTACTCTGTTAGTGAGGATGAGAGAAAGGAGAATGGTAGTTTCTTGTCCACCTGCAATTACACAACAATACATATCTTATGTAAAAATAGGTGTGTTTGGTTTTGAAGTAATAGGTGCTAATTGCAGTAGCTTTTTTCAGCTCTAAAATATGACTCTTTGTCCACAGACGCTGCATCTGTTTTGTACTTAAGACAGTGTTTGTTAGTTTTGTGACTGGTTTTCTGTACACTGAATTTGATGGCTGAAGTGGTTTTGCATAGTAGAGCTCAAAACGTTTCACACTTGCAATGGTTTAGACCTTTTGAAAAGCATGGATCTTACAATATCTTTCCCAGAATTTTTGTAAGTCTTAAATTTTTGTGTTTCACCTGGAATTTCCTGCTGAAGAATACCTGGCTTTTAGTATTAGGTGATCTTTCCTAATCTGCCTAAGCCTTTCAGTGATTTAATGATTAACTAGGAGACACCAGTGGTGCAGGTTGTGAAGTAAAGGATATGCAACGCCTGATCTGGAAAAGCCATTTTTACCAGCACAATGTCTCTAGAGATTAAGAAAGGGTCCTGTTTTGCCATCTTTTCCAACAACAGCATGAAAGAAATCTTTGATGTTTATCTAAGGCAATGAGTTTTTTTTTTTTTAAAGCTAGCAAAGTGATAACTTCGCAACTTATTCTTTTTTGCAACTTGTTTGTTCATTTTAAAAGTCAGAAGTAATTACCCACTTACTGAGAAATCTACAGCCTGAGCTGTTGTGTGATTGCTGTTGGAAAGCTACTTTGCTTAGGGAAATACTGCACAAATTGGACAATTAGACATTATGGGAAGAGATACCCATTCTTGTTGATTTTCTTTTTGTTTTTGTTTTTTTTTTTAAAATCTTCACTTGTTGCCACATCTCCCTTGGTGTTCCTCTTAGCACAGTTGTCACCATTTAGGCAATAGTTTTGCCTAAACTAGGAAGAGTTTGAAAACACAAACTACAAACTATATTAAACATTTTGATCAGCTCATTTTTAAGCATCATTCATTCATTACTTTAGCAATCAGGATTTTAAACTTAGAATTGTGCAGTCATCGTCAATGCACATACTGCCCATAAAGTTGTTTTTGACTGACACAATTATGGATCAGTTTATCCAAGAGAACATTGTTATAAACTTGGTGGGAATAATAGGGAAAAGTTAATGAGAAACTTTTTAATCTGTGACTTTTTTTGATGACAGCTAGATAACCAAGGTAGGAAAAGAGAAAACGTGGCTGTAGAAATAAGCTGCTGTGACTAGATTATGTTCTGTAACTTTGGTTGAGCAGCTAAAAGGATCCTTGGTCATGGCCAGCTGAAGAGACTCTGACTAAAATAAACATCTCCTGGATTATTTAGAATGTACCAAGGTAGTGTCATTTTTTGGTTTTAGTGTTTACTTACTCCTTTCTTGAATGTTGATTTGATTTCTAGTGTATTTAGAGAAACACAAATATCCTAAATATTTCTGCATCACTCGAGTTCATGGGTCAAGTAACCAAAAATAAAAGTTGTGTAAAGTTGTGCATTAGAGTTTGCAGAAGTATTCAGCATTTTTTTTTTTTTCCTTTAATGTTCAGTCAATTTGTTTAGCAGGGTGCTTATACAGCTCTTGCATTTAAATAGTGATATCTAGGAATAACAAAGAATCTTCAGAACCTGAGGCCTGTACTCTAGCTGGATTTTCAGTCATCTGAACTGATGGGTGTTCAGGCAGTGTGATATAAGGAGTGTTTCCAAGGTTGAACTTTTCCAAGGCAATTTAATTTTTCCTGGTGCTCTGGCACATGCAACAAGTTAAACATTCCCATTGAAGCAGCAGCACTGCTCTCTAACAGAAAGAACACCTAACCCATAAACACACCATATGTAATTCTGTACGTGCTCTCCTGGTAATTCTGTCTAGTCCCTACACATAATTCATACAGACCATGTAACAAAATGCAATGTAGAGAGAGTCTGGGGGTTTTTGGTTGTGTGGAGTTTCACATAGATGAGCACCATCTGTCCACACTGTCAACAGAATCGCCGAGTGGCCATGTGCAGCAGTCTGAGGTGCAGCTTTGTCTTTCCTCTTTGGAGTGTTTGATCCTCAGAATTGGTAATTGGGTGGGAGTTAACACAAAAGTTACTGGTATATGTGGTCGATTTATTAAAATGCTAATTAGGGCAAACAGAGGGAAGAAGTTTTCTGAAGAATTGGGCAGATGGTCTGGATCTGTCTTACAAGTCTGATTTCAGTCTGCATGTGAACAGAAAGAAAAGGAAAAAAAAACCCCAATGAACATGGATTTGAAAAGAATTGGCAGCAGCTGTTTTCTTAAGGAAAATATCTGATTTTGCTTTCTGCATTACGAAGGCTGACAGAATATGGAATGTTAGGACTTTTGAAAACTGATTGTTAATTGGTTAACTTTGTTGCTTCTAAAAATATGTAAATAAGATAAACTGGTGAAAAAACCAAAACAGTTATCCTCCTAAACATAACTAATTTCACATACGTTCAGGAGCCTGCTTTTTAAATCTGCTGAATGCATGCATCTGATTAGAAGGCTTGCATACAATACTTTGCCAGGATGTGTGGCTGGGCTTTTATGACAGCATTTGACTAAATTTATAGGTAGAATATTTTTAAACCCAAATAAGCCAAACCGCATTGCTTCAATATCCTTTGAGAATATAGCCATTTCCTGAAGTGTGTGTAGCCACTGTGGGAGCTGAAGTTGTTTATTTTTTTGAGATTAAATTTGGCTGCGATCTGTTCCAACACTTGCCTGGAGAACCTTCACAGCCAACACAACTCTGAGCTGCCTGCTGCTCACCTTGCCTTTCCCAGCCCAAGTATTAACGCTTGGATGGGGGATGAGCCTCTCTCAGCCTGTAAATACTTGGAATTTGTCCTACTATCAACCAATCAGAAGATTAATAATACTGTCTGAATTTTGTCATTGTTGTCACTGGCTAATTATTAGAACAGAAAGTAATTATTGAACCTGATTTGCTGTAGTTTGTGTGGAGGAGGGACTCCGAAGACTTGTGTAATTTTGTAGGTTGAAGTTACTTTGGACCCTTCAGAAGGGTCTTTAATTCCTGTTCCATGAGCAGGGATGTAGTTAGGTAATTGCAGTGGGCAGCACGCACTGCCTGTAGCCAGCAGAAATAGGAACACACTCTGTTGCACTCCTCTGTTCATGGAGAGAGCCCCAGGACAGATCCACCCCTCATCGGGCTAAGCCCTGCTGTGCCAGGGGCTCTCCAGTTGCTCCTCTGTGTTGGGACTGGGGTGGGGGGCTGCAGCACAAAGGTTGCTGATCTGGGTGCCACCTCTAACTTCCCGGATTGCTGAGACTGAACAGGCTCAAGTTTCAGCAGCAATGGGCTGAGAAATCTGAGAAAAGGTGTGGGCTTATACACCTCAGATATTCCAGCAAGGGGAGGTGTTTAACAGCCCCGTGTATTGACTTGGTGTTCCCCATGTCTTACCTTTGTGAAACCTCATCTCACTTTGTGGATGTTCTGAAGAGTGACAGTTCCCTTTGGGAATTTTCTTCTTGCACAGGCTTAAGAGAGAACTTAACCCCCAGTCAGAGAGATGTGGTGGGTGTGTCCTGGTAGGAGCATAGGGGCAGCTCCTTTGCTGTGTGCTTGGAATGAGGCACTGAATGTCTCTATCTCCATGTCCCTGAATATATGGAGCTTAAGAGAAACACATGGGAAGCGTGTGTTTGCTATCTGGAAAAATGTAGTTGTGCTAGTGAGAAAAGAAGAAAAAAGTATGTGTTTTGTACCGAACCAGCAGGTCACGCTGACACCTGTCCAGATGTTCTCTTATTGCATTCCTCTTCCTTCTCCTGGAGCGCTGTGAGCCACAGCCTTCCAGTGCAGTGCAGGCTGAACAACCTTTGAATTGCCACCTCTCTGGTAAATATGATGTGGAGTCTGAAGTGATTGCAAGGTGTTACAAGTCAGTCTGCTTATGCTGCCTGCCTGGATTCCTGCCCTCGTGGGCAAGGCTCAGAAAAGTGTCTGTCACTGAGAGCAGTCTTCCTGTCAAGCTACTCCATCAGAGCAGTGCTGCTTTTTAAAGTGCTGCTTTTCCATTTCACTTTAAGTATATCAAGATGGAGCTTCTGTCAGCCCCACTGGGAATTTTTTCATAGTCTGATGCACCTGAGGATCACAAAGTGCTGCGTGATTATCTGGTTTAAATGCTTTCTTTATTTGGTCTCCCCTTTTCATTTACTTATCTTTCATGTGCTTAGCCTGGTAACACTTTGCCTCTTTTCAAACCTTCACCCATCCTCACCAAATCTTAATTTTGTGGTGGCACTGTAAATCAGTTAACATCTTTTGAGCACATTGCCTCCCTGACCTGAATTCTCTTTGCATCTCATAGACTGCAGCCTTTACAAGTGCTCTGGGCTTGCCACTTGATCGAAGAAATATTTGAGATACATGATATACTATGATAAGGTTTATACCTACCACTTATCATCTTCTGGTTTACTGATGGTGATATAAAGCAATGAAGTAGAAAATGATGGAGGGTTATATTCATTTTAAAGGGTTTTGCTCCAGCAGTCTGTCCCTGACCTGTGAGATTTTTGTTTGTTTGTTTAGATCTGCTAGAGAAGTCTCGTGTCGTTAAGCAGCCCAGAGGTGAAAGAAACTTCCACATTTTCTATCAGATCCTGTCTGGTGCATCAGAAGAGTTTCTCTGTAAGTGTTGCCCTTGTGCCATGTTCAGATATGAGTTTTCTTTATATTTAATGTGCTATTCCATGCACATTGTCTTTTGTGGGAAATGAGACACTGATCCATTTTTCAAATTACTGGTGGTAGTGGCATTGGTAATACCTGAAGTCAACAGATGCTTTGATTTTATCCAGATACCTAAGTCAGAATTGGCTTAGCAATGTATTATAAACAAATTAGAAAACCTGTTCTTATTAAAAGATCCTTGAAGAAAATCCAGCAATAACAACTGTTGGTGACAATGCTGGTTCTGGGATAAAATCGCTGCTAACAACAATGCTGTTACTAATGTTATTTTTATTTGATTTATTAGGCAAACTCAAGCTGGAGAGGGACTTCAGCAGATACAACTACCTGGGCCTTGATTCTGCCAGAGTGAATGGTGTGGATGACGCCTCGAACTTCAGAACAGTGAGGGTAGGAAGGAGCAGGGGCTGGCTCTACGCTCAACACCAGTGCAGGGTTCTTACGGCCCTGGGTCTGTCTGTTCTTGCAGGGCTGGGCTGGGAGTGCCACCTTTTCTGAGTGCTGGCACTCTTCATGCTGGGATAGAGCGTGTTTGCACAGGGAATCTTGCATACAACTAGGAAACAGGAGCAAGTTTCTGGAGTATTCTTATGGGAGTACAAAAAGGACGAAAAAAATGAAGAATAAAAAAAGAAAAATAAACCAAACAAAACTCCCCCACACCAAAAAGAAACAAACAAACAAACAGAAAGAAAACAAAAGAAGGGGAGGAAAAAGCCCAGATGCCTTGGTCAGATCCTGGGAAAAGTTATATTATATAGTGGCTTATGACAGCAGGGGCTGAGCTTCGTGGACCAGGTGATGCTGACCGAGCCCAAAGAAAAAGGGGACTGGGATGATTCTCAAGATGATTTGCTGTCCTCTTTTTGCTTGATTGTACTCAGGGACAAGATGGATACAGGACCTTGTTCCCAGTGTATGAAAATTTAGATTCTAAGAGTGACTGGTCTGAGAAGACAGGAGTACCTGTTCATTTGACTGTGAAAAATTGGGTTGGGTTACAAACTAAATTAAGTAGCTAAAAAAAGTACAGCGTTTTAGAAACCCAAATACTGAATGAGTCCTAGAAGTGGAGTGGACTGAATGCCAGCTCCACTTTCACACCTCCTGTGTATTAAAAAACTTACTTAGTACAGGAATTATACCATGTACTTTCAGTAGCAGAAGTGTTCAGAACCATTTGTAATTTATGCTTATGCAGATAAATGGTGAATTTTTCAAGTATGATCTGTTTAAATGTAGATGCTTTTATCTTATAATTTTATTTGTCCCGTTTCCAGAATGCAATGCAGATTGTTGGCTTTATGGATCATGAAACACAGTCGGTTTTTGAAGTAGTGGCAGCCGTTCTGAAATTGGGAAATATCGAATTTAAGCCTGAATCTCGTGCGAATGGCCTAGATGAAAGTAAAATCAAAGATAAAAATGGTAAGATGAGATTAGCAATGGGAGGAAAGCCACTAATTTGTCTGAAGTCATTATTAATTTTGTCATTTCTGCAGATATACAATATCCTTACATATGAATTAAATTAGATTGTTTCCAGAGCTCACCCTCGGGCAAATACGGGCTGCATTCTGTGCAATTTCAGTCGTTCTGTTGGAAATGCCAAAAATGATTTTTTTCTTTTTTTCCACTTTATTAACACTTTGTTCTAAAATGTTAAATGGTTCTTTGCCTTTCTGTAGCTGCTTGGTTTTTCTGCAGTGGAGGATTTTTGTTCTTTTGCAGTATCTCTGCCTGTAATGTCAGATTCATTTGGTGATATTTTTGCAGCTGATGTATTTTGAAAGTTCATTTTCATCTGAAAGTTTTCCGTTATGAAAAGTAGTCTGCTATAAATGGAGGGAAAGTTTCTTCTCAAAAATAAGTGGATAGGAAGTGCTTTCAAAACCAGTAACTCTGTTTCCTTGTGCTGTGCATATTTTTTAAAACTTTACTTGGCAGGGTGGTGGGGAGAGAGTGTGAATGGGGATCACTTCTGTTGAAGAGCATTTTGGGAAAATATCACACTTGTTAAAAGCTGGTAGTTTTGGGGAAGAAAAAGCAATGATAAGGAAGGATTAATTATATTAACACTTTGCTTTTTCTTGCTAGAACTCAAGGAAATCTGCGAGCTGACAGGTATAGACCAGTCTGTGTTGGAGAGAGCTTTCAGCTTCCGGACGGTTGAGGCCAAACAAGAGAAAGTTTCAACAACACTAAACGTGGCTCAGGTAAAAAGAGGTCCTGATTTTAAAGGGAAGAATCATTTAAAATGGCAATTTATTCTGCATGATTAAATCAGAACTACCCCAGTAAAAACTACAACCGATAGGCTGCACTGAATAAATCACAAGTGTAAGCATGGGTTTTTTTCAGAGGTTTCTAAATGTTCAGAGATACTGGATGCTTTGGTTTAGTGTGTGAATTACCTCCAAAAGATGAGGGATGGGCAAATGTTGCAGAGAATGAAGAAACAAGCAGTCCTGCACAAAGCACACGTTGCAAGTGTTGTGGCAGACTGTTTTCATTTAGGGCAACTGCTGTAATTCCATGTGAGCTGTAGGCCCCGGGCTGCTGAAAAGCCTTTGCTGCCAGGGTGCATTCATGTTCCTGTAATGCTGCAGAGCCAGGGTGGTTGCCACCTGTGTCTCATCAGCTCAGGCTCGCAGGAATGTGGCTTCTCCAGCTGCAGCTGCTCAGGTCCCTTTGCCTTGGATTAGGATGGGGGATGTGAGTCTTCAGCGGGCATCTGGAAGAGCAGGAAGGGAGCTGGAGTGCCTTGGTTGTGGCTGCTGTTCCAGCCAGCCCCAGGAGGGCAGAGGGGAGCACCAGCAAGGTGCTGCTGCTGCTGAAGTGTCCTGGCAGCCCTGGTCTGGCTCCTGTGCCTGCTTGGGCAGAGCCAGTGCTCC
The DNA here is from genome assembly GCA_013397865.1 of Struthidea cinerea. Taxonomy (NCBI): domain Eukaryota; kingdom Metazoa; phylum Chordata; class Aves; order Passeriformes; family Corcoracidae; genus Struthidea; species Struthidea cinerea. The sequence goes on from VZTI01004089.1 coordinate 720,054, forward strand.
CTGTGCTGGTTTAACTCAGCTCACAGCACCTTTAGGACATGTCAGCAGCAGGAAAATGTTTTGTTTAGCCCAGCATTTATAACATTTTTCTTCTTTCTTCTGTTTAGGCTTATTATGCCCGCGATGCTCTGGCTAAGAATTTATACAGTCGCCTGTTCTCCTGGCTTGTTACCAGGATCAATGAGAGCATTAAGGTATTGTTGCTTTGTGCTTGTAAAAAAATCAATAGAAATCCTTTAAATTAAAGTAGACAGTAAAACTGTATTTGCCAATTTCATTTTTCCTGGCTGTACACTGCTACACACAAATAACTGTATCAACAGCTCAGCAAATTGCTCTCTGCCATGTTCCTAAGCTTATAAAAATATTCACATTAGGTGTATTTTGGGAAACCACACTTAACAATTCAGTTTGCAGTATTTGACAGCCTACTTGTGAGATACATTCATTTTCTTGAGCCCCAAGTATGCAATGTACAGACGACTGACTCAATGTTTAATTTTGTTTAAGGCACAAACAAAAGTGAGAAAGAAGGTAATGGGGGTGCTGGACATCTATGGCTTTGAAATTTTTGAGGTAAGACCTTTATAATGGTAACCATTTAGTGAGAGAGCTGTTATTAAAGCTTAACAGAGTTGTTCATGAATTCATAATCAGAACACATGTAATCTGAGTCAAGTGTGTCTTTCCTGACAAAAAAAACCACTAGAAAAGTAAGCCAAAGAGAGATGTCTTAACATGTCTGGCAATTGAAACAAAAAATTATGAAAGTCACACTTGTGTTTTTACACCATAGGTAAATAAATATTTATGATGGATAAGCTAAATATATTTTGTTGTGACATACATTCTGAGCATAGGAGAAACTCTGGCACTGTCATTTCTGCCCTAAGGCATTTTGTGGATGTCTTTGAACAAGCTGTGTATCCTGAGAGGAGACAAAAAAACCAACAAACCCAACAAAAACGATACATTTTTTTCCTGTGAAAATTAAACAAGTACTTATATTGCATTTCATCTCAATTCACTTAGACACTCTGTACCTACTCCTAGGTAAAGATCTGTGGCTCACTGCTGTTTGTTTGCAATAGTATTTTTAGACTAGTGGTATTTTGAAACAAAACAATCAATGAGGAGTTTTTAATTGGGTTAGAGAGCACCAGGGACAGGGCATTTTCATAAATCTTGTTCTGACAGTTTTTTTTAAGAGATTTATAGATCTTGGTTGGAATCTGTATGTGTTTGAACTAGAAACTCATCTGGGGAGAAAAAATCAGCAGAAAACATGCAATCCTGACCTGCTTCCCTACATCCCTCTTAGAAATATGGGGTGTTTAAACTGTGTAGAAAAAGTGAATAATCCAGAAAAGAGTAATTGTTCACGTGAGGGTGGTGTATGTTTCATTTCAGAAGCAAAACATCCAACTGTGTGCAAATCAGAATACCTCTCTGAAGAGGAACAGGAAAGCTGGGAGTTGCCCCAAGGGCTGACTGAGCGAGGTTGTGTTGTTTGCATTAAATATTAGAGCATATTTATGAAAATACCATGCTAGAGGTCAGGTGGCTGAACGGGGATCTTGGTGCCAGATCTCTTTAGAGCTGGTCCTTGGAGCAGCTTTTAGGAAGCTGGCACCGGAATGGTGCTGCTGGCATCCTCAGGCAGGACTCTCGTTTTCTCTGTCTGCTCTGTGTTTGATTAGGTTAGACATGCACAGGGAGGTGGGAGACAGAAGCTTGCACCAGCACACACAGCCAGCTGAGGGATTGTGTTTGTGGGATGGTGTTCCAGAGACACGGCTGTTTCCCGCATGTAATTTTCATCTTTTATACATTCAGCATCTTAGAAGGTCGGAAGCAAGTGTCTGAGTGCAGGGGAAAAATGAAAAAACAGGGCTCTTTTCACTTACCTGTCACACTGAATTACGGTGTAGCTTTCTCAAAAGCTGCAAACCCAACAGCTTTAAAATAATGTGGGTACTTAATGTTCACTCCTTTAAATGCCGAGTGCTGGTTTTCCTGGAAGAAGTGGGAAAGGTTTTGCCTTGTGACTTGAGGATCAAACTGATCAGTACATTCATACAAGGCGTGACTCTCTCTCACGAGTTAAGACCTGAGGTGAGAATAGTAGCCAAGCAGCTCGGTTCAGCATCACAGAAATAACTGAATTATTGTTTAAAGTTAATTATATTAAAGCAACTAATCAATAAATAAAATTTTGACACTGTACAGCAACATAAGGAAAATTTAATAGTGTCTTAAGCTTTATAGCATAACAAATGCAGTGGAATTTGGGGTGTTTTGCTGTGTGGTACGTTTGTAAACGTGATTGCTAAACGTTCAAAATATTAGCTGAGGTGTAGTTAATGTAACAGTAACATATCCATCTAATTCAAAGTTACTTAAAACCTATGGCTAAAAATGTGCAGTTCCCTCTTGAACCTAATTCCTAAGCCAGATTTCGATTTTCACATCTGTTGCTGAACGTTAGAACTAATGTCAGCTCTACAAAGAGTGTTGGTTGGCAAAAATGCACGTGACAGGCTTCATCTCTGAACTTGTGCATTTTAAATGTGCAAGCTGTTTGATGTGCTGAGGGTAGAAAGGCCCACATTAATCATGTTTCTGCTCAGGAATCAGGTAAGTTTATCATTAGTGCGTGGTCTTTGACCTGAAGTGGCCCTGTACCCCGGAGACAGAACATATCAAAACCCACAGGAGGTGTAGCAGGAGCGTTTATTACACATGCACAGCACTTACACAGGAAGCTCAGTGCCACTGGAATAAGTAGCAAGGAGTGTGTTTGCTGAAGGCAGATTTTTAAATTTTTAAATGTTTTTCCCTTTGTTTTTGAGGTTTCCTTTGTTTTTGGTTTCATAATGGGCAGGGCACAATATTTCTCAGGCCTTATTTCTCTTTAGGATGATTCTTTGAATCATCCTACAGTTCCTTGTGTAAGAGTAGTGAATACAGAAATCCAGATTTACCATTCTGAAAGATCCTACATTTCACCTTCTTGATGACAATAGCAGTCTTGTTCTATTATACATAAATTGAAGCCTTTAAATGAGATTTTTTTCATCTGTTTTTGAAAGATTATTTACTGTTCACTGTGGTTTCTGCAATTTTCTGTAATTTAAACTGAAGTTAATTTACGAGGGTAACTGGAGTTTTCCTGGAAATTAACAGAGAAAAAATAACCAGAGTATTGATGCTGCTGGCATATACTCTGTGGGATTTGGGTTTTGCTGGTATATTTATCAAACACAAACCCCATTTTTCAGACAAACACAAAAACCATCCAAGAAAGTAGATATAAGGACTTGGCTGTCTAAAAATTCAGATTAGGGAATTTAAATCTATCAATAATCCTCAGCCTCTGTGGGTTTGGCAGATGTCAGCAGCAAGCTTGGCTACGCAATCCACAAAATAGGTGCTGTAAAGCTGTGTTTATTTTTGAATCCTGCCATGCCTTTTGTGGTAAGCCAAATGCTGGGACTGAATGTTTGCAAAGCGAAACGCTGAAATTTTGGGTGGCTCTGTGTGAATTGTCTGTGGGCAAGGATTTAGGGACTAGGATTAGCGTGAAAATGCAGGCTGGAGGGCTGGGCTAGTTGTGTAACTGTGCTGCTGGAGCTTGGGCAGTGGACTGAAGCCTGACACTAATTGCTCCAAGGATGTTTATCCACATTTTTGAGCGGCTGCGTGCGTAGTCAGCGTGCAGTCTAGACTGTGATTTGAGATGGGGTAGGGATGATGGCTGGTGGCACTGGGAGTTTTAGAATCAGCTTGATTCCAGGCTTCCTGGGGTAGGTTTGGGGCTGTTCCCATTTTATTCCGTGTTTGATTATGTGTTTTTGGGCAGAGTGTTGGGGCGGGGTTGGGGAAGGGTGGGGTTTGTGAACAAGAAGTGGAGGCTGTAGGAGGCAGATGGTGGGGGCCTGGCAGGGCTCAGCAGACATGAGCAGAAGGCTCTCCCTGTTTGCTTTGGGTATTGAGTTTCCTGTTGTGTACTTTTCCTGTGGAGACAAGAGCTAGGGTGTGTGAAAATGAATGTCACGGAGCGGGAGTGAGTATTTCATCCTGCCCAGCCCTGCAGAGACAGAAATGTCTGTCTGTGCTAGCTGGCTTAAAGGCTTTATTCCGAATATTCAGGCGCCACTCTGCAGCTGGTCCATATGATGAAGTTAGTGATTTGGAGTAAAGTTTTATGAAAGTTAACGCTGCCAAACAAGGCTTATTGTTGAAATTTGCCAGGCCTTGGGAAGGCAGTGTGAGAGTGTGAGCGCTTTCTGCTCAGTCCCTTGGTGGAGCAGTTTGTTCCACGTGTTTTAGCCTGGCAAGAAACTGGGATGCAGCGGCAATGGAGCTGCAGAGAGTGACTGTTTCCATTTGGTTGACCAGAGGTGATGTGACTGCCTTGTCTTTAGGGACAGCATCTGACCACCTGCTTTTGCTCCAGGTACAGAAGAACATGCAAAAATATGGCAGAACCCACCATTTTCTGTGTAAAACCCACCAGTAAATAAAAATACCACCAGTAAACCAGCCAAGCTGCCCAGCAGTAAAACCAGGTCCATTTCTCACAGTCTGTGATGCATTTTGATAGCACTTCAGTTTATTTAATGCAATTAGCTTGTTTCTTGTGTGTAGAAGTCCCTTGAGGTGACGGAAAGAAGCTTGGTCACGCTGCATGTATTATGTAAGCTGTCATCTGGATGATGATAAAATTGCAGTATCTCTGTTGAGAGAATATGTTAGAAATATGAAGAATGCATTTTCTTCATATTAACAAGTTCATAGTTGTGTTAATTGTCTGTTTTTAGAGGGAAGTAACCAAATAAGGAGCAGTAATCACTGAAAATGTCTTTCTGAGATGTTTCAAGGTATGAGAGAACAGGGGAGGTATTTCCACTTTCGCCATAAACCTGTACAACAGCTTGGTCCAGTTGCTGACTGGTTGTTTTGCCTTTTTCTATCCTGTTGATTACATGAAGGACATTACAGTTTCAGAGCATACTGAGCTCTGAGAGATTGCTCCTGGATCAGGGTTTTCCCCCCCACACCCCCAAGGATTATCTAACAGGAGAAGGATCTAGTTATTTGCTAGCAGGATGACATATTAGACACACACACACACACACAAAAAAAAAATATATATATATATATATATCTAAGGAGGAAATTGACTTATCAGGGTCTTATTTTATCTTCTCTTTTTTAAGAATCTGGGAACCTTTTCTTCATGTCTTGACTTTGTCTCTAACTCAGCCATGAATATCTGTTGTTTTGTTATTTGCTTTAATCTCCAGACCATAACTTCCAGCTGCTTTTTCTAGGCTCTCTACCTTGCAACAGATTTCCTTTTTGAAATTGTTCAACCCTTTGCTGATGCCCAGAAGTTTAGCATACACTGGCAAGCAGCAGTGCCAAAATGTGTGTACCCAGCCCTCTGCTCCTTCTGGCAAAGCCTGGTCTAGTGGGAAAGAGGAGAACTGAATTTTTAATCTATAATTGATCAACTACCTCTGCTGGCAAGTGTTATGCAAAAGAGGAGCTTTACAGAGAGGGACGCTTGGTTGGACTCCTGGGTGCCAGGGAGGTTTTAAAACGCTGTTAAAGCAATAATTTCCTTAGGTGATAGGATGCTCAAAGCAGAGGTGCATCCCAGGAAGTTAATCACCATTTAATTAATCGCATTATAACATAAGTATTTAGAGAGGCTTATTTTGCAACATGCAGGTTTACGCAGTAAATCCCATTGGCTGGCTGTTTGCAAGAGGAAATACTTGAAATGCTGGACCAAAAATACACAAATGCTCTGCTTCAGGTTGTGAGAATTATGTTTTGCCCTACAGCAGCTATTTCTGTCTTAGCAGAGGAATGGCTCTTATTACGCAGTAGGTTCTTGCCTGTTTGTAATTCCTGTTCTTCCAGGGCTGTAGTTTATCAGGCTGTGTTTATTGAAGTGGTAGTACCTGGGTTTTGCCGTGAACCACACATGCACTGGATTCGCTGTAGTTTCTCGCCCTTTTAAGTCCAAATTTGGTTCAGACCTGTGTGCCTGGGCAGCACAGCTGGGAGCAAGATGGATTTCAGGGTGTGTGGTTCTCTACCTGGCACACAGTAAGGGCTGAAGTTGGTTGAGCTACACAAATATGGAAAATGGATAATCCCCGAAGCTTTGGCATAGATCTGTCTTGCTTCCATGGGGTCGCATGAAACATGGTTTGATTACATATAGTGGAATATTTATAATTAAAAGATGTGCTTCTCTGGTTCTTTGCCTATGGAGATATTTACACAAAAGCCCAGAGCAGTCTAGTTTACAGGAAATAAAGCTTAATTGCTCAAATGTTTGTATATGTAAACAGAAAAGAAAGGGATAAATATTGATAACATGCCTTTACTAAATTTGCAAAAAATTTTGTAAAATTCTTACAGCTGAGTCACGTTATAACTGGGTCATTACTGTCTGAGATTAAAATAGCATCTTTTTTCGTTTTCTTTAAATACAGTTTTCCCATTTTGCTGATTTTAACTTCCTAGCATTTATATTCCTTAGTTTCATCTCATAAACTCGTATGCTTGTGTGGTCATACATAACACCCCCCATCCCCAGACACCACAGTAGCATATAAATTGAATTTGCTGCTTGGTTTCACCCTTCATTCCACCATTCATCTCAGTGAAGTGAGTGTGTTGGTCTTTTGTCATCATTACTTTTGCCATCTGGCTTTTTCTCCAGGGGCCCTGATGGAACTACTTGGGGTCACCTGCTTATGGTAGGAGGCAGTCAGAGACTTCTGATGTCTGGAGCTGTGTCGATATTTAAGGAAACTTACTTTCTGGGGCTGTTTGTGATACAGCAGACGTGTCGGTCTCTGTTTGTCTTTTTCCCTCCTCACATTGATGCAGAAGTTCATTTTCATGACATCAGTCCTGTTGATTTCAACAATCTCATGACTTGAAATGGTTTTTAAAATATTTTCTTTTAAAAGATACTTTTTCTTTAAATACATCTCATGTATTATTTTAGCTGTATGTGTTCATGTAATATATTTGAAGAAGTGTTGCTGGACACCTTTTTATCGGTGTGGTCGCAGACTGGCCGATGTGTACATTTTTGAGTGGGCTCTGAACAAGAATGGTGTGATGAAAGATTAAGAAGGAAGAGGAAATATTGAGAAACACCTACAAAGGTGTGACACTGATGATAACACCTGAGTCTGTAGGTCTAGATCAACATCATCTGCTTAATTTGGGGGAAACAGTGGAGGGGACACAAAAACTGGAACACCTAAAGTTAGACTTTATTGGGCGGGTGGAAGGTAAGAATTTATTCCTGCCTGCTAGTATGGAAAATGAAACACAGTTTTCAGTTTTAAGCAGGTGTCTTAGTTGCCTTGTAATCTTTGGAAATCATTGGAAACTGGGTACTCAAAAGTGAATTTGAGTTCTGTATGGGGAGAGAAGGTTAGAAGGTATATAACACTGATAGGAAAATGTCCTGTTTTAGATATTTTCTGTTCGTAAACCTAATGGAGACGTTTCTGCCTGAGACCAGTAAGAGATTTTTAGCCTTTTTTTTGACAAAAATAATTTTGTCTGTTTCCCTTTGGTATTTTACTGGTATAAAAATGTCTAAAGTCAGGAACAACCATATATGTTTTTTTCAGATGATTCTGTGAGTGGCATCTTTCGAAGAAGTTAGGTAAAATGTTAAAGAACAAAGAATATTTTCTGTAGGACTTTCAAGCACCTGCATGTAATTGCTGTGGCCCACAGATAGAACTTTATAGCTAGTTTATGTAATCGCTTTATTTTTGCATGGAGAACAATTTTTTTTAGAGTACAAAACGTGCTACTCATGAATTACGACCCTGATGACCAGCAGTTTGAAGGTTGATAAAGAATGAAGCTGTTTGAGCAAGACACCATTATTTGTGACACGAGAAACATGGTGAAGTAGGCTTTGATTTTTTTCAGTGTATTTTTCTACTCCTCTAAATTTAGTGTTGCATCTGATAAAAGATTCAGAGGATAAGCTGAGGGTGGTTGGTTGAGCTGTATCTATAAATTCAACATGACTTTAAGCCTGTCTCAAGTGACATTCCATTTTCCCAGCACCTTTATTTAATTTGAGAGACTGTGTGGTTTCGTATTCCCTGAAGGTTTTATTTGGTATTCCACAGCGCTTTCAAAGGCATAGTTAGAAAGCTGCTGTTAAAATGCAGGGATTTAAGTGATGCCCTCAACATTAAAAGTAGCAGAATTACAGCCTGGACGAGAAGGTGACACCTTGAGAAGATATGGTCTTAATTTTTTTTTTTTCCCCACCTTAAAATTTCCTAAGAATATTTGATAGCTCTTCCTCAAATTTTATGTCTGACTGCATTGCTTCTGTATTGATCAAAGCCCTTTCTGTCACTTAATACAAGTGGTCAGCATAAGGAGCACGTAGTCTCTGATGGCTGGGTCCCTCCAGCCCATCTGCTGAGTGGGTTTAGTGACGTGCTATCACTGATATGGGTTATTCCCTACCGCCTTCTAGAAAAATAATGTCAGAAGTCCTTTAGATCCCTTCTAGTTCTGTTGTATTCATTTCTCTAAGACCTTCATTAAAATACTGGGGGGGACAATTCCTTTGTGAACATTTGTATATGCTTTGTGGGGCCCCCACATAATTAAAAATTATAGATATTCATTAAGGGAGAATAAATGCACAACCGTTGTTGCCTTAGTGAGAATTTCTTAGAGATAAACGCTCACTGTTTTTTTCATACAGGGTTTTTTAAAACCTGTAAAAGGAGACAGCTCTTTCTGAAGTGTATTTAGTTTGCCAAATGTCTTCTGGTCTTGCTCAGAGTTAAGTGTTTTGAGAATTTCAGTAATTTCAAACATTTTCCCTCATTTTCTTTGTTGTAATTAACTGTTTTAGGCTTTTGCTCTGTATCATTCATAAAGAACAACATTGCAGCTGCTCTTCAATACATTTTTTCCTGGAATAGCAATTTTCAGTGGCTTGGCAATGTCAAATAGAATTTCATAGCTCAAAGTGAGCGATTTGTGGAGAACTCTGTGGGTTTTGGTTTGCCTTTTTTTTTTTTTTTTGGCAAGCCATAAATATCATAGATACACAGCAAATCAGGAAGACATCTAGCAATTACTTTAATGTGTTGCTAATAACCTTTTAGTTAGATGGTTTAGCTGGATTTTCTGTTCAGTTTCCATCCTCTTTTGATGACCAAGCCTGTATAATTTGTGAGTGAAAAGTCCTGCAGCCCTTTTAGTCAGAATCACCTGGTCTTTCGCAGAAGCAGTCTCTCTGAGTTGGGTGGCATGTGCCTGGCAGGAGGATGCAGAGTGTGTTTTACCCTTTCTCTGGGTGATGTGACAGTTGGGGTCCTTTTACTTCAAGCTCAGTATATCTGAAGTGATGGCCTTATCTGAATATGTCAAGTAAACTCACACTCATTCTTCCTGCAGTATTCTCTATTCCCTTCCCCGTTCTCCTCTCCTGTTGCTGGGATTTGTATGCCCAAGGTTATAAATGAGGCTTTTAGAGGCAAAAAGTACCTGGTGATTTAGAGACAGGGCAATGCAAGAATGCTGTTCCCTGTTAGGCTCTGATGTGTCTCAGCCTCTTGCTTTATTTGATAATATTTGGACCGTAGCTAAAGATAGACTCAGCTACGAAGATGTGATACATAACATTTATGTAGTACTTTGCATTTTTGGTGATACAAAGATTGATGTACTTGGTGTGCTAAACAAATGCTAATAGACATGTTCTGTATTGTTATGGAAGTAGTATAAGTACTGACTGCAGTTTATGTAATTTCTTTTTCAACAGAATGCAGTAAGTATGACTTGTTTGCAGTGCTGATTTTGCTGCATGCCAGTTTTTAACTCTCTCATTCTCAAGCTATGCAAGTTTTGCAATCTCTGAGTGATAATTGCAGTTGGTGAGAAGGGCAGCGTTTGTGGCTGAGGAATTTTGGTGATCAGCTATGATTTTGCTTCATTTAAAACTAAAATGATAAAAGTAATCTGTGCTACCTCAATATTTTCTAATCTGCTTGTGTGTTCTTAATCTCATTTAGCAACCAGATCCTTAATTAAAACATTCAAATGATTGCACTTGCCTTCAATGATAAAAATTCTATCAGCATAATTTAAGCCTCACGGGTGTTGTATAGCTGACGATTTGGTAGTTTAAAAAGGCACAATGTCATGTCACAGCCTGTGATGGGGCAGTCACCGAGCCTCCTTCCTGTGCCCACCCCTCCTGCTGGGGTCTGCTCCACTCCCCGGTCCCTTCTGCAAGGGTCACACATCTGCTTGCTCCCTAACCCAGTTTTAGATGAGTTAGCCTGTTAGAGGAATTTTAGTCAAGAAGCTCTTTTGTTTCCCATCATTTCAAGGGGCAGTTTGTTGGCAGGGAGGAGGTGGGTTGACCTCTGGAGCCAATAATCTCTTAACCCAGGCTCAGCTGCAACTGGAACAGCAGCTTGAGCCCTGTTCTGTAGGGAAATAGGATACTTTATTGGCTGCTGAGTGGAAAAGAGCTGATGCTACTGTCATGATTTTATTTATCAGACCCCGCAGGAGACTACATTTTATACATGGGGACAGATTAGTGCAGGAAGACTTTGGTCGTTTATTCCCCGACATCACAGGTGTCCTTATGACTCGTTGGAAGGGATCAGTGTGGAGGCATCGTGAATAAAACCTGCAGAGGTTTCTGTCCCTCCCAATGGTCAAAGCCTCAGGGAAGGATTTGGTCTAAAATTTCTAAACTAATCGTGATCTCAATCAAATATTACTCCAACCATCACATCACAAAACTGGAAGGAGTAGTTAATACAGCGGCTTGTTGACCTGCAGCTGCTGCAGTAACTTACTCCAGCTGGCTTCCAGGCTGTTTACACAAAGCAAACTCAAACATGTTTCATCTGACAGGACAACAGCTTTGAGCAGTTCATTATCAACTACTGTAATGAGAAGTTGCAGCAGATCTTCATTGAACTTACCCTCAAAGAAGAGCAGGAGGAATACATCCGAGAGGTAATACTCGAATGGATCTTTCTGTAGCCTCTTCCCGTTGTCCCTGTAAAGACACAGAGGCATGCAGGCTGGAACCATTTTTCATGCAATGGAGACACTTTTTGAGCACAGGACTGACATGGAGCATGTTTGCGTGGGGCTGTGCGGTAGCTACATTAAGCAAAAAATGTTGGTTTGGCATTTGTTTCACATTATGAATTCTCCAGGTGAAAACCAGACCCAGCTCTGATTCATTCATTGGCAGCAGTGACTGGCAGTTCTGAGCAAGGGCTAATTGATTTATTAGAGCACTAATATCACTCTCTGGTGTTAGTGCCATTACCTTGCAGCCTGCATTTTGGATTACACAGCAACGTCTGGGATGCACCCCAAGAACAGCCACAGGCCAGTCCTTTTTCAAAGGGAATTGGGTGGCTAAAATAACAGCATGCACCATGAAAGAAACTACAAATAGAGTTTTGGTTCTGGTGTTCTTTCAGGCCAGTATTGAAGAGAGCCATGTGAGCTTTATGGATAAATTTAAGATGTCCTGTGGAGGCCAGCCTCTGGTGTTTGATGTTATTCTGTGAGTGAACATCAAGCTACAGTTTTAATAGGTTTTAGCAGTGCTCTACATGATGCACAGAGCTCAGACAAAATACCAGCTCCCAGCTGTAAAAACTGGCACACGCTGTCTGTACTCCAACTGCATGTGATACCATTTTGCTGTATAAACATTTTTTTAAATTACATAAAGTTCCTGCCTCGTGATCCTGAGGATAACATGAAATTTCGGCATGTCTTTTTAATTTTGCATTCAGTGGTAAACCATCATTACTGCAATTTGGTTTTTGAATGATATTTCAAATGCTCTGAGAAAAGTAAACTGTAAGAAGTACCACAGAATGCAGATTAAGAATGAAATTAATATGTTCCTTCTTTCAGTCCTTTGCCCTGCCAGTGTTACCTCGTGATGCATTGGCGTCTCATCCTGAAAATTTTATCATTGATGTTCGAAAAAAAAACCTGGGATATTAAGAACATCTGAACAAAAGTCATACTCTGGATTTTTCAAATGGTCTTATCTAAATTTAGCCCTTTTTCTTCCTCCCATTAAAAAAAAAANGTAAATACACTCTTCTGAATCACTTGCATGGCAAAAAAAAAAAAAAAATCCCAGCAATGAAGAACTTAGAAATTTTGATCTCAGGAGCTTGCAGTGACATGGGCTGATTTCCTTCTGGCCAGTGGGAACGTGGGCAGCATGGGAGGAGCCTGGCCTGGTGCCAGGGAGTGCATGGGAAGCTGACATGGGTGGGGGAAAAGAATGGAGAGTGGGTTTGGCAGCAGCTCAAGGACACTCATTTTGCACAGATAATGTTAGTAGTAGATGGTTGCAGTTTTTTTTTCTTAATAAATAAATTGTTGGTAAGCGTGCAGAATTAGATTTCAAAGTAGTACCATGGTTAATTGGAATATAATGTGAATTGCCTAGAGGAAAAGTTCCCTCCATTGTTTTCCTGTTCATACATGTATTTGTGTTTTCTTGCAGGGGATTGAATGGACTCATATCGAATATTTCAACAATGCTATCATTTGTGACCTAATAGAAAATGTAAGTTGAATTCAAGAATCTCTCTGGATAATTTTTTAATGTGGATTTTTTAAAATCATTTTTTTTTTTAAATCCATTTTTTTAATGGGTTTAATTTAGCTGTAAAATCTGCAGGCATCCTCATGCACTAAATTTTGTGAAACATGCCATTCATTGTATTATTCATCTTACTTTGTATGGTAGAAGTTTATTTTACTAAAAAGGTGGTTTTTTAATAAGCTGTGTTACTTTTGTAGAAATATTCAGCAGTACCTACATGAAAAAAAACCAAAAAAACAGATCAAACAGCTCTTAAACGTTTACATTTGGGGCTGTTCTCAATAGCAGATATCACATGCTGCATTGTAATTAACATTTCTTTTCATATGGAAACTAGAAAACTCAATTACATGTTACTGAGTGTTTGAGATACTCAAAGTACTTGTATATAATGAGAAGACTTCCAAAGCAAAAAAGATAAAATTCCATAACAATACGAAAAGGTCACTTTTTAACCATTAACATAAAATACATGATGGTTTTACCGTAAACTGGCTACTTTCAGTTGAGTTGAAGTTGCTACAGTCTGAGTAAATGACACGAAACTTCAATGTGAATTTCAGGATTCAGACCTTGTAAAAAGTCTTTCAAAAATGCAAGTGCTAAAAATCGGTTGGAAACGGTCGTGAGGTAAAAAGCACCAAACCTTGAGATGGCTCGCAGAATGTTTTTCTGGATAGCAGAAGTCAAACAGGAGAACGATCTCCCTTTTGTGCCGTGATGGAAACAAGCACTAAAGCTCTTGTTTTGAAACTTCAGAACCAAACTGGAATCCTGGCCATGCTGGACGAAGAATGCCTGAGACCAGGAACTGTTACCGATGAAACCTTTTTAGAAAAGCTGAACCAGGTCTGCGCCACTCACCAGCATTTTGAGAGCAGGATGAGCAAGTGCTCCCGGTTCCTCAATGACACCTCCCTGCCTCACAGCTGCTTCAGGATTCAGCACTATGCTGGCAAGGTACCTGGTGAAGGGAGCATGTGAAATGTGGGGGCTGGCATAGCTGAGTAAAAAATCCAGACCTGTCTTAATCTTTTTTGTCTTAAGCCTAAAATCTGTGATTTAGGCTGGAAGGCTTTAAGAGATCTTGGAATGGTTGGAAGGGACCTTAAATACCACCTGGTTCCAAGCCCCTGCCATGGGCAGTAACACCTTTCACTAGACCAGGTTGTTCCAAGCCCCATCCAGCCTAGCCTTGAACATTTCCAGGGATGGGGCATCCACAGCCTCTCTGGGCAGCCTGTGCCAGGACCTCACCACCCTCACAGTAAAGAATTTCTTCCTCATAACTAATCTAAACCTGCCCTCTGCCAGTCTGAAGCCATTACCCCTTGTCCTGTCACTACGTGCCCTCGTACAAAGTCCTGCTGCTCTGGCTGAAATCAAAGCAGTTCTCCTTTCATCAAAGGAGAAAGGTGCCCCACGTGCTGCGGTGCTGCTGTGAGGTCTCTGGAAATAAGTCATTGCTCACAGGGACAAAAATCATGCACATTTGTAGGCAACGTATTTTGGAAAACGTGCTCTTTGTCACTGAACTAGCTGCAGTCCTTAGTCACGTTGTTGAGAAAATGCAGTTTTTGTGTGTTTGAAGGAGCTGAGTTTGATACTCTGTGTTTAAACATGGAAGAGAAAGCTACACAGAGGGCTTGCAGACTATATTGCATTTTGCAATATAAGCAGTATGAATAAATACAAGTGTGACAGCTTTCAGTGTGTAATCCATTATGACTTTTTATTAATGAAAATCAAAATAATTAAATTTGTAGACTGAAGACAGTTTATTAAAAAAAAAGAAAAAGTAAATGTAGGGCTGAAATTATACCTCGTCTGAATCTGCTGAAGTGATAATTTCACACCGTAAAGAATATTTGGAAAGTGTTTCATTTCCCTAGGACTGCTTAATGCTTCTTGAAATTTTCTCCATCTTACAATTTTGAATAGCTCAATAATTTTCTCGTTCAGAATAGTCCTGGAAATAGCAGACTTTCAGCCTTTCAGGCAGCCACTCATTAACTTAACATTATTTGCCAAGAAGAGTTTGTAACTGCCTACAATCTATCAGGGGTTAATACCTAGGTATTTCTTTGGTTGTCAAAAATGTAAGTGAATTTAAAATACTCTAGTACTTTGATAAGGACTGTGCACAGATTGTGTCTTAGCAGGCTGTGGGGGTCTTTGATTGTTACAGGCATTCAGTAGAGTGAATTCCTCCTATTTTGGGAGGAATGTTGTTTTTCCATCCTCAGCTGAGAACATTTTGATCTTGTCAGTGGTCAACAAAAGTTTGACCCTCCTTTTAAGAAATAGAAGTAATTTCATGTGAACAGTTGTTTGGTTTTTTTTCAGCAGTGGCATTTACTGCACCTGTCAGAACCAGAAACATGTTCCCCAAAGTAAAATGCTGCCTGAGTTCCCAGTAAGTCGCTGTTGTGTAAAATATGTGCCAGTACTATTTTCAGTCAGTTTTCTGTGTACATAGTACATACCTATGCAGAACTGAGAAATCATGGATCTGAAGAAGAATCTGTATTACCAGCCAGATGACTCGTCACAATTAATCAGATAAGTTTCCTACCCTCAAAAATTAAAAAAGCCAGTAGCAATCTGAGATCTGCATGAGGTTCCTCTGGCTGCCTCCTGGGTACCCAGCTGCAGGTCAGAGCTTTGTACTTGTGCTTGTTGTTGTTGGGCTGCTTTCCTGGTAAAAGTCCTTTAAAATAACAGTCCCCTGGGGGCTGCACAGCTTGTTGCTTGCATTGTGATAGCAAGGGGTGATATTCCATATCTTGTTTTAGTTAGGCAAATAATGTAAGCGTAAGTACTTTGAAGGGAAAGGGTATTTGTTGTTTTGATTCAAAAGAGAAGGAGGAAACCTCATCAGACCAAAAAAAAGGATTGTTTTGGAGTCTTGGCAGGTGGTGGTGTGTCAGAGTTATCATGGAAAAAGGGTTTCTTCCACTTCAGAAACCACAACTGATTGACACAGGGAGCTGTTGGCAGTTTGAGAAAATGCATCTTTCTCAAGTAGCACGTTCACAGACATTTTATCCAACAAAAAGTCATCCAAGTGTCAGATTTAAAATGAAAGCTGAAATATCTTTTGTTTCTTTTGGACAGTGTGTAAGAAGGAGAAATCAATTTCTTGGGCCGGTTTTGAAGTGGTCTGTGTTGTAGTTCAAAACCTGCGCTGATGAGACTCTTCTCTGTTCTTCAGGTTATGTACCAGGTGGAAGGATTTGTTGATAAAAATAATGATCTTCTGTACCGTGACCTCTCCCAGGCCATGTGGAAGGCCAGCCACTCCCTTATCAAAGCATTGTTCCCAGAAGGAAACCCTGCTAAGATCAATCTGAAGAGACCACCAACGGCAGGTTCACAGTTCAAGGCTTCAGTTGCTACCCTGATGAAAAATCTCCAGAATAAAAATCCAAACTATATCAGGTAAATTCCCCAGTGCCAAAGATTTGATGAATTTGTTTGGTGAGGTTATATATATAAAAAAAAAAAAAATAAATTGATATCCAAGGATAAGCTATTGCAATCTATGGTTTAAACTCACCATAATGGTTGTATACATGTACAGTGCTGCAAAGAGATGTCCCTTTTGGTTTTCCTTTGCAGGTGCATCAAGCCCAATGAAAAAAAGGCTGCAGACATTTTCAACGAGGCCCTGGTGTGCCACCAGGTCCGGTACCTGGGGCTCCTGGAGAACGTGCGGGTCAGGAGGGCGGGTTACGCCTTCCGGCAGGCCTACGAGCCCTGCCTGGAGAGGTACAAAATGCTCTGCAAGCAGACGTGGCCCCACTGGAGAGGGCCAGCCAGGTAGGCAGACAGCACTATTCCTACCTGTCCTGAGTGAAATTCCTGTCTTCCACGTGTCCTGATTTTTAAATGTGTTTGCATACGTTGCGAAAGGAGCAAATTGCAGCCCTTACTGGTTTGGGTCTGACAGAAAGGGCGTCAGAGAGATACTGCAGTGGATTCAAAACTACAGGGAGGTCTGGAATGATCAGGAGGGCACTTATCTTTAATAACCAACTTCCAAAGTGTAAGAACACTCATTTCGTTGAAGACAGCCGTACAATCTTCCCCTGCCATTTCAGGAGTAACTTTACATAATGATTGGGAACGATTATGAGATAATAACTCTTGCAAATCAATTGTATTAAATATGTACTTTTAAATTGCATAGTGTTCACATGTATTTTTGCAAATAATGTCTGGGATGGGCAAATAAGCTTCTATTATTTCTTTTTACATGTGGCCACCAAAAGCATGATTTAAATCTCTTTCATAGCAGATTAACATCTTTTAGCTACAATTTAAGTCTTTGGGTTATCAAGATAATGGTGGAAGTGCAGTAATGATAAAAATAGCATTGTAATAATCATCACAAAGTTCTGCACAGTTCCTCTCTCCTTTTTCTGTTGGTGTTCCTAAAATGCACTTGGTACGAGTGGAACACTGGCGTTTGTCAAACTCATCAGTCTTTGTTTCACGTTTTGACATTAGTGTGAGAGCCCTTCCTTTTTCCCTTTTTTTTTTTTTGTTTTTAGGTAAAATAATTATAGATGTAAGAGGAAAAAATAGGCCATTGCTGATGCTGTAAAATGAAATTTGCTCTTTTTTTCATCAAATTATTCTGAATCTTTATGGTGATTATTCTTGCCTTTAGCTGAATAACCACTGAGTAAATGAGTTAGGTTTTCAATCTTCTTATGTCAAGCACTATTTAAAAGTTTAAAATATGCTTTCATATGCTTTCCATAAATTAAGCTGTGAATATGTAAACTAAGAAGTTTTAGAGCTTGGGGGTCATGTTTGTTAAGCTCATTTACTCCTTCTTAGGGCTGGAGTAGAGGTGCTGTTTAATGAATTGAGAATTCCTGAAGAGGAATTTTCATTCGGCAGATCAAAGATATTCATCCGCAACCCAAGAACAGTAAGTGAAAAATGCCTTCTGCAAAACCAAGCCCTCTCTCTTGAGGACAGCCTGCTGTGAGCTGCATCATTCACTGCCTGGTTCCTACAGATTTTTCTACATGCAGTGCTTTGATATATTGATGTGAATGTAGCATTAAAAAAGCGCTTTTTAATGTTAGACCCATTAAAATCAATGTGAATCAAGATTCCACAATAGCTGTCAGCCTTAATTTAATGTAATTTTAGAGCATTGACTTGTGACAGTGTATCTGCCACAAATCTTGTTGGTGTATCTGCGTATAGCTCTGGAGATGGATAAAACGACACGTGTCTGAGGGGGGACTTCAGTAAAGAAGTGATTTCTCTTACAAGAGTTGTGCTTATGGGTTTTTTCCCTTGTCTCTTCTCTCCTGCTGTTTTTCTTCCAATGTCAAACAAAACCCTAAAAATCCCCACACCCAGCTCTTCAAACTAGAAGATCTGAGAAAGCAGCGTTTGGAGGACTTGGCTACTCTGATTGAGAAGATTTACAGAGGCTGGAAGTGCCGTACTCGCTTCTTGTTAATGAAAAGATGCCAGATTGTGATTGCTTCCTGGTACAGGAGATACGCAGTAAGATACCATCCTTACTATGTGGGGGGTTCTCTTCACACACATAACCTTCACAGGGTATTCTTCCTCAATACGTACTGAGAGCTGTTGAAAGAATTCAGTTTTATGTTAATATTTAAGTACCAACAGCGGGAATAAAGAAAATTTAGTTTCTTTAGACCACTATTAAGTGCTTACACTGTGCTTGTTCTTAAGTAATTAAAAAGCTCACCAGAGTCCTTTTGCTCTGGGAGAGCAGGATTCTGTGGTTCAGCTGGGAAGAGTCTTTTTCGTTCAGCTTAAATGCTGTGCTTCCCAACACTTCCCGTGCTTTCAAAACATATGGTTAATGCGTAAAAAATGTTCAGTAATATACATGTGCAGTTCTGTGGAATTCAGTCATTCCTAAGCCTTTTTGTGCTTTTGCCTTATTTGGAACATTTGCCTTTGACTCGAGAACGCTGCCTGGGAGGATCCTAGGGGTTTATTTTAATTATAACTCCTAAGACTCGTAATTCGGTATCATTATTGATACAGTCAGTCCCAAAGCAGTTTCAGATCTATCTGTGGACTGGATGTTCTGTGCCACGAACTGACCAGCACAGTTCTACGACTCTTTCACATCTTCTTGGCAGTTAGTAAATGATACCGACTTGCATGATAAAAAAGATTTGTTTTTAAAACCATTCTTGAACTTCTCAGCTGTGTTTTGTTATTGCTAGAGAATAGCACAAGCGTATCAGAAACCTTGATAAAATGGAAAGAAAGTCTTCTTAAACTGTTGCAAGTTGCAGAGTTGACAAATCCCTGTTTTTCAGTTGACAAGCACTTCTGTTTGGCCTCTTGAAAGCCATCAGTGTTTGGTTCACTTCTCTTGGATAATTAGAGGGAAGTATAGATGATTGGAAAAAGTATGACTGAAGCATGCTTTTTTACTGTAAAAACTCTTCTCTCTGAACTGGTGTGATTGAAAGCCCTGTTCCTACAAACAGCATCATTACAGAATTGCGTTGTGCCCATATGGCTTCGTTATGATCTCATGCAACCTTAATGAATTTAAAATGGACTTACTGCAGCTAGACTGGCACAACTTTAAATATAAGGAAATGAAAACAAATACACGGCCAAGAACTGCTGATTCCTTAACTGTAAACCTTTACTGGGTCACTGGTGAGACATGGCAGCAGTTGTTTTATTGGTGATGATAGAGACGTTTCCTCAGCCTCTTCACGTGGATGGAAGGCACCGTTCTCCTAACCCAACATGACTGGTGGGCACAGTGCTTTGGAAGGTTTCATGGGAAATCCCTGGAATGAACAAAGCTTTTTTGAGCGACTCCTTGTGCTGGAGGCTTGACTCAAGGATCTGCAGACATTTGTCTGTCTGTTGCCTTGCAAGACGTGACGAATGGCAGCCGTGGCATGAGGGTGGCTCAGAGGGGACCCTCTCCAGCTTGCTCACAGAGATGTTCACTGTCACTGAGTGGGCTGAGTGTCAAGTCTAAAAGCCCTGTTGCAAAGTCTGTCAATTTAGTATTATACTGAATGTTGGGCTACTGGAGAACTGAGCTTTTTAGACGGAAAATGCTCAGCTGTCCAGGAAATGTGTAGTTCAACCTAGCATACTTACATAATACTCCAGCATCTCATTCAGGAATCCATGGTTTTGGTTTGTTTCCTCTTCCTGAGTTATCATCAGCACTTGGTATAATAAAAGGCAATTTTATTTTATGGGTAATAGGAACAGCATGTCTTTTGAAAAGGTGGCAAAAAGCTTAGCCAACAAACCTGAGCATTTGTGACAGTTTGTGTGCTACTCTGGTGGTGGGAAAGACAAATAAAGCTCTTACTGTTAGCATTTAATCTGCATTTGTGCTGCTGACCATGAACTTAGTGTTTCTGTAAACAGAGTGACATTGTCCATGCAGCATTGTTGATGTGCTTTGTTTCCCCTCGAGTTGAACACAGAATCTACACTCTGATCTGCTCAGTCAAAAATTGTTCACTTTTTACATTTAGTGCTTGTCTCCTCCAGCATATTGCCAAATGTTAGTAATGAAAGGTTTATTATGCAGTGTTTAACAGATGTAATACTCTGTTCTAAGCATCACGTACTTCTTTCCAATGCAGCAACAAAAAAGATACCAGAAGACAAAGAGTTCGGCTATTACAGTGCAGTCGTACATCCGAGGGTGGAAGGTGAGTTTCCTGGTGCTGCG
This sequence comes from Struthidea cinerea, assembly GCA_013397865.1. NCBI lineage: Eukaryota > Metazoa > Chordata > Aves > Passeriformes > Corcoracidae > Struthidea > Struthidea cinerea. Next base: position 740,486 of record VZTI01004089.1, read on the forward strand.
GCCGTCTCCGTACGGTGAGGTGAGGAGCAGGTCAGAAAACACATTCCAAGTGCACTGAGCCTCCTGCCTTTCACGCCTTCTCTCCACGGAGCTGTGGCTGTGCCACGGCCATTGTTAAACACTCGTGTTTGCTGAGAGAAGAGGTGAGTTCAGTGTATCTGCATGTGCTGCTTGGGCTATAAATCCCTGCAAACAGTGCAAGTGGAATGCTGGGACCACACTAAACTACTGGGTTATCCTTGAGGCATCCTCTGCCAGGGAATTTGGGGGTAGGAGGCCTCTTAACATGGACTGGAGTGTGAATGAGTGAGGGTGGTGATCAGAGCAGACCTAATCAGGCAGGCCAACTGCTCCAGAGCAGGATGCTTTGGGGCTCTGCCACTGGGCTTAGGAAAACTGTAGTGCTGGACTGATTGGGAAGCAACAAGTTGTGGTTGGCAATTATTTTATGCTTAACAGGATTCTCAAAGAATGAATCAAATTGAAAGCAGGATTAAAATAAAGAGTTTGGGTTGCCTGGGCAATTTGTTATTTGGGTTAAGTCTCCAGTTCTCCTCTGTCTGCTAAGCAGAGGAGTGGAATTGTACTTGTGTTGAGAAAGTAGTTTATTGCTGTTGGCTTGTACTCTGCCTCAATTTGACACAACTTCGCTTCTTCTCTGAGAGGTTTGTACTTTGGGAAGGGATAATCATGCATCCTAGTAGGTATCTAAGGAGTGATGCTTTAATAAGAGGTAAAAATGAGGTTGACAGCTCACATGAAAGCAGCCATGATGCTTAAAGCAACTACTGCTGTCCGTCTTCAGAAAAAATAACCCTGGGCTCCTCTGTTTTCTTATTAACCTTTCTTCACCCTACTAAAGGTGGCTTTCCCCTCTAGTTAGGGAAGAGAGAACTGCCTTTAGTTCTGGAGTCAGTTCCCTTTCTGTCAGACAGGGAGGGAAGGGGCTGCAGTTAGGAGCTATTGGTGTAAATAGACCTCTCCTGCCCAGAAGGCTTTAAAGTTTGCCAGCAATAAGGTAACATAATTTGACTTTGCTGTTTTTCTGGAGTTTTACTTTGTCTTTATTATTTTGTTTAAATGGGTTAAAAACATCCTTTCAGCCTATCTACTGATGTGCTGTCTTTTCCTATGAGTGTTATTTGAAGAAAACTGGGTTAAAAGCATCATCTTGAGTTATGGTTTTCTGTTCGCCATTGGAGAACAAGCTCTTTTGCAGTAGCATTACCGTGCATGAAGGCCTGATATGACAGCAGCCTTCAGTGTGACCTAAAGCCAGACAATTTACTTGTGATTTATTCTTTATTGCACTCTAAATGGATTTACTGTATGGAGAAAAAATACTGTTGCCCTTGTGCACGCAGACATATAGATATCTCAGGTAATGCAGCAAATCTGGGAGAAAACTGAACACTGAACGAAGATCCCCTGAGCTGCCAGTCCCAAACTCTTGCAGCACAGAATCCTCCCTGGAACAGCAAATGTTAGGCTGAGCAGCATTTGTGAATGTATTTGCTTGGGGATTTGGAGGCAGTGTTTTTTTGGTTTTGCCTAGATTTACAAGTTGCAGTGCCCTACTTCAAAAACCGTAAAAAGTTAGTTAGTGAAAAATAACGTTTTAAATTGTTTACAGGCTCGGAAACTTCTTCGGGAGCTCAAGCATCTGAAGCGTTGTAATGAGGCTGCCACAGTAATTGCTGCTTATTGGCATGGTACCCAGGTAAGGAATGGCAACAAACTGTGCACTTGTGTGTCCCTACACAGAATGAAGAAGGTCCCTCAGGATAGTTATCTGGGAATATTGTCAGTGGCTTACACTGCTTTTACTGCCTAAACTGGTTTTTTGGTTTCTCTTTGCTGCTAACCTGTCGTAGCTGGTGCAATCTGGGAAGCTGGGACACGCTTTAATATTTGCTGTTTGTAGTGACTGGTTACTTCCTTTCTTTCTTGCACCAATGGGAACTTGCAGTAACCTTTTCTTTCCTAAGCTTTTCTATATCCCGTTTTCAAATGCATCACAGGCACGAAGGGAACTGAGACGACTGAAAGACGAGGCTAGAAATAAACATGCTATTGCTGTTATTTGGGCTTTCTGGCTTGGATATAAGGTACTTCCTGCACATATCACATGCCCCCCTTCATTACCCAACAACATCAACATTTAATCACTAGTTCATAGTGAGAATTAATGACTAATGCAATTCACTCTTAAATAATAGAGCATGATCATCGATTCCTTCCATTTCCATTCATGCCACACCTAATAAATCTGACAGCATTGTGTATGCCAGTTTTTTGTAGAGTAGGAAATTCTTTGCATGGCAACCAAGTACAGATTTGCACTAACAAGCCATTAGACTAGATTAAAAATGACTAGACTATAGCATTCTCAAATTAGGAAATGCATTTAACTACATGTAAATACGCAAAGCATGGTCTGTGGGGGGAGAGAAGGTCGGGGGTTTTTGTTGTGTTCCTCCCCACGCCCCCAACAAGTGCTTTCAGTGACACTGTGTTAGTGATCCAGCTGAGATTTTCACCACATATTATATAATCTGTAACCTGGACAGTCTTCATCTACGAGTTCAAACCAACACTATTAAGTTTCATTAAATTCTAGTTATGATTGGTTTAATTGATTCTCTGCCTGTGATTTGAACCAGTAAAAAAATGTCAATAAGTACAAGTAAAGCACAATTTTATGAGCTGATCTTTTAGCAGAAAATGATGTTAGTTTGCAATTCTAAACTTACAGCCCTAGAAAAATCCCAGGAATTCCAGCATCAGCTGTTTGTTTTCAGAAGCAAAGTCCCACTGAAAGATTCTTGCTAATCCCCAGCCTGTAGTTGTGGGTTATGTGAACATTTGAAATGCTGTTTGCTAGAGGCCAAAAATATATTGGTTTCAATAATTAAATTCCTAATTTAGTTGAAAACCATAAATACATTAGGTTTAAAACATTTTTCAGTTGTTATTTATGTTGGGGGTGTGTTGTTAGAACACCTTGCCAACTGGATGGAGAAATGTGCTCAAATTACCTCTGGAGTGTAATGCGGTGTTTGACCTTTGCTATTTTGATATAAATCTATTAGATTCCTAGCAAAATGGCAGCCCTGGGAATTCAAACAAACATGTAGAGAATTTCCTTCAGAGATTTTGGAACTTTTCAGTTCTAGCTTGATATTTAGGTAACTAATAATATATATATAATATATAATTTGACAGACACACTGTTTCCTCATTTGTTTAAGCACAATACATTGAGAATTTTAGTTTTAATCAGAGTTCCTTTCACCAAAAAATTGCTCAATACTTCAGAAGAAATATTTGTCTTCCTAGTTTTAAGATATGCCTTAGAATTAAAAGATATATCCAGTGGGTGCAATAGTATTAACTATGTTAAAGCTCCTCATTTAAATATTTAGTAGATTTGGATCATTTTTAACATGGTTTAGTAGTTATTTTTATGAATTGACTCACAGGAATTTAGTGAAAAATTGTCTCCTTATTCCTTAAATAGAAATAATCTAAATATAATAATATATATGCATATAAATATGAGAATCTAAATTGAATTAAGATTAGAAAAATAATTACAGTCTCTGATAAGACAGACAACTTTTCATTGGTGTGATCTTTTACTTTTCCTGGGGGAACAGTTAGAACAAAAGTTTTTAAAATTTATCATCAGAAGTCTCTTACTTTACCAAAAACCCCACAAACAAACAAACAAAATAAACAAGAGTGAGCCTCAAGTACTCAGTTTCCTTCCTTTTCACAAGACAGACAAATACTTAGCTTTGCATAGTTCTTGCTTTTACATTGCTGTGCAGTAGGAGCTTTTCTGCCTAGCAGATGAGTGAAAACGTAATGTCTGAGTCTACATCCACTGCACATTAACCTTCCATCTGCACCAGAAGAGCGTGACTGGCACAGGCTGGAACTGCCGCTGCACAAGTCTGATAACTTACAACTTGACAAGTGCAGATACAGGGCTAGAGCTGCTCTGACTGAGCCTATAATACTGGAACTCTTCCTTGAGTGTTGTCATCAGATAACTGAATAAAAATGTGCTGGTATCTCCTAAAAGGCAACATTCTGTTACGTTGCCCACACATGCCTCAAATTGCTTTCCTGAAATGGAATGATTGATGAAAGGTAGGAAGGTGCCTATCTCTTTGTACATGAGGAATGCACGAGGTTTGATGGTTCTGCCCCTTAATTCCACAGACAGACAGCATTTACCAAGCTGGAGAATTTTTTTTTTCTTTTTAAATACATAAAGATCAAAATAAAAAATAACCTTCAGAATAAAAGCCCTCATTACAGTGCTGGAAGGTCATAATGACACATAGTTTCAGAGCTGATTCTGTCCTGCCCAGGCACTTGCCAGTGGAAGAAGTGACTAGATAGTGAGATTTTAGTAAGTCTTGGTTTTCATTCGCATCATTTTGATCATGGAACTGCAGGCAAATCTCTCCCATTAGGATCAAGTTATGAGATGTATGCACAGAAAAGAAGGAGGAAAGGCTGGCAGTGGATAACAGGGCTGACAAATTTCCCACCTGTACTTGCCACTTCAGCAGCAGTGGAGGCTTTCTTGACCTTCTCTGTGGCTTCACACCAACTCACGTGGGCATGTTGGGTGTCAAAGGTCAAGCGCTGCTGCTCCATCCCTTTCCCTGCTGGTTGTAAACCTGTTTGGTTTGGGAGAGGCATTTCCTGGTCGTTGTGCTGTCTGCATCGGGCTGTCTCTTTTGTTCACTCTCTGAACCCTTTAGGCTCGGAGGGAGTTGAAACGCTTGAAGGAGGAGGCTAGGCGTAAGCATGCTGTGGCAGTCATTTGGGCTTACTGGCTTGGACTGAAGGTACTTTCTCCAACACTCCCATCTGTCAACATGAACTCAATGAAGCGTGGCACACTACTTACTAACACTTAATAAACAAGCAGTTGTGTGGGCTCACTAGAAGGGATGGGGGTTTTTTTTGACATTGTTTAACTTTGTCATGGACTTGGCTGAAGAGGTCGTAAGCTCAAAGTGCCTCACAGCCACATTTAGGCATCGAGGCTTTTTTATCATGTCAGGAATCACAGCTTTCAAGAGAAAGACAAAAGTCAGATTAAAGGGACTCTATTACAGTTGTTGACTTAAAAAAACTGACCTACCTTGGCAAAGGTCCTATCTGGAAAGATTACAAGGATGTATTTTCTTGTTGTGACCTCTGCTTGTTTGAGCGGGAAGTAGGGTGGAAGTGTCTGGCTCTGACTGCTGCTCACAGCAGACCCCTGATCCCAGTGTTGAGGAGCGCACGGTGTAAAGCCAATGGTCACGTCCTGTTGTGTCCAGCAGCCTTTTTAGGGCCTGGCATTGCACACAGCTACCTGTGGCATGCGACAGCCATGAATTCCTAGAAAAATTGACATGTGCAAAAGTGTTTTGTTTTCAGTCCCCTGCTTTCAAGGACTGGTTGGCAAAAGAAAACACATCTGTAATCTGGAAAAATGTAGTTCTGCTCTGTAAATAGACTATGAAAATGGCATCTTCAGATGTTTCAGGTCTGTGCCCAAGTGATTTACATAACACAGTTTTACAGATGCAGTCCAGAAGAACTGCGGAAATCTGAATCTGTTTGGTTTGGCTGGGGGTGACTTCTGCTAATAGGGCTGTTGTAGACTACAGAGGTAGGAAAGGAAAAATTCACTTGATAATGCAGAGTAAAGTTCAGCTCTCATATTCTTGTACTTATCCCGACAGTGATGAAATGGGAAAAACAGTTAGAAAACATATATATAATACATGTTCATGTGTGTTTAAAAAAATCCATTTCAATACATACATGGAAACCAGAGATGGAAAATACAAAGGAGCCATTTTAATAAGTCATTCTGCAGATCAGAATCACACTTTGGGTACTACTGCCAAAGTAGGTCTGTTTTTATGATTTTAAAACAGGGATATGTCCCTCCTGAGAACTCAGAGGCTGTTTTATATCAAACAGTGGCATTTAAATGCAAACTGATGATTCCAGAACCTTTAAGGCACATTACAGCAGGAATACATTTCTGCAGTCTGTGGTGTGGTTTTCAATGAGTTTGTTAAATAGCGTAAGCAACATTTCCAATTTCCATCTCACCTGAAATACACAGATTTTTCTGAATAAGACGGTAGTCTGTCATTCCAATAGATCACTGTTACCACAGGTAGTTCGAAGGCAAATTGTTTTCACCTGTGACACGCGAGGCTGAAGAATTAAAATTGATACAAACAATCAAGATTAAACCATTAAGTTGTGAGGATTTTGTTACTTGTTGGTTTTATTTGATTATATGCCAGGTAGATTTTAATAGCATTTACGCTACTTTCCAGATTTAGGCTTTTCTGGAGCAGCTTGCATTTCTCAGTGCTTGCTTTGCAGCTTCCCTGCAGCACCAGTAGGATGTGTGGGTGTCTGTTAGTCCCTTTCTTCCAAATTAATTTGCACACCTTGCAGCTCGCAAAGAAAAATATAAAGCAAGATCGTTAGGGAGAGTCTATGAGAACATGTTGAGATTTGGGATGATTGTGGTTGGAGTGGCTTTGAGTGTGTTAATTACCGTCCCTGAATAAATAATAAAGGATGTACTCTAATTATAGAGCACTAAGCCTTGTGGAAAATGAGTGAATAAGAACTCTAATATTTTTTTCTTATAAAGTGAGGAGGAAAGAAATATGCGCTGAATTTGCATAGAATGATGACAGCTGAACGCTGCCAGTTTTGTTGATGCATCTTAATGTGTGATTAAGCAAAACTTGTTTACCTATGGGGTGTTTTTAGTCCCCAAATGGTGACAGATTCTTGCTTTCCAAATGCTGGTTTATCTTAAAATGCATGAGTCACTATGAGGCAGAAGGGGGGTGCCAGGGTAAATTTTTTTCTGTAAGTTGGTGGGGATTTTATTCTTTGGGTTTCCCTTTATATTCTGGTTACACAGAAGCCAGCAACACACAGTGAGTTAGCTAAAACCACTAAATTCTGCTCTGGGGTGAATTATGCAAAGCCACGATATTTTCCCTGGGTTTTGCCCAAAACCCGTAACAGGTGTGTTGCAGGCTGTGCCAGAGTTTGCAAAAAGAGTTGGGGGATGTTTCAGCTGACTTGAGGTGAGCCTGGGTGTCACATAAAACTGCAAACCGGTTGGGCTCTCTCTGATTGCCTTTTCTGAAGTTTGATTTATGCTGATTAGCACCGATAGAAATATAAAAGGCAAAACAAGTACTCTGAAACTTGCACTTCCAAGGACGTATTAAAAATGAATATTGCCAGCAAAAATTGTTTCAATGGTCACTTTTTTGATTTTTTTTAAATTTTACTGGTTTTAAAATAAATTTTGGGAGCAAATATCAAGTTTGCTGACATTAAGCAACGTTTGTGTTGATTGTCTGCTCTTACCAAGCACCAAAATCCTATTTTTCTTTTGGAATGAAGACTGCTTGTGTGAAAAGAGTTTTTTCATGCAGAAGTCTGCTCTGAAAAAAAAAATAATCCCCTTTTTATTATAGAAAACTCTGTGTATTAAGAATTTTAATGGAGAAAAATCTGAAAATTTCACCAGTTAACTCTGCGATTAACATCAGTGTCACTTCAGACACAAGAAAATTGTGTCGTCACTGGTGATGCCTCACTTTTTACAGTCCAGCTTTATGCAAAAGCTTATTGAAAATAGATTCATGCTGTGAATTCAACAGTATTTGAATAATTTGCCTCTTTGGAGGGAAGTATTTCAAATTCCTTGTTACATTTGCAAATAATTGCACTCAGGTCAGCCGAGGTACCTTTCAGACATCTTGGTCCATGGTCTGTTTCACGTATTTTAAGTGTGACATTTAAGGTGATGTTAATATTTCAGGGAGCCCTTTGCATGTACGTATGCTTGTTTTAATGTTTCCTACCATAGAGCTTTTTAAAAGAGTACCTGTGCAAACAAATTCACTCTTTTTATTCATTTTGAGGGTTTGTTTGACTTTCCAGGTCCGTAGAGAATACAGGAAATTCTTCAGAGCCAATGCTGGAAGAAAAATTTATGAATTTACCCTTCAGAGAATTGTATGTATATATCTGTACAATGAACATGTGCACTTTCTGTGTTTTAAGTTTTTATTTTCTGTCAAATGCAACAACTGTGTTATGGCCTTAATAGTCTTTGTAAGGAAATGTCCAAGCTAAGCACATGGAAAAGTGACAAATTAATATTCTGATATTGTAAAGAAAGGATAGTGATAATGTTTGGAGGTGTAGGAATGGTATGAAGTATTTGCCACACTTCTGTGATGTCTAAATCTGCATTTCTCAATATACCTGGCTTTTTAAATCCATATTCTGGTTTATGAGAGCTGAGAGTTGCAGTTTGGTAACTGTGCTTTCCAATCACAGAGCATCTGCTTTTCCTTGCATACTTCAATAACTCTGATATTTGAACATTAATAAAACATCTTGCTTCAATTTTATCACAGATGCAAAAATACTTCTTGGAAATGAAGAATAAGATGCTTTCTTTATCACCAATAGATAAAACCTGGCCAGCGAGGCCTTACCTTTTCCTGGATTCAACTCACAAGGAACTAAAGAGGATTTTCCATTTGTGGAGGGTAGGACACATTCTGGTCCAGTCTGGGCAGAACTTCTTCCCATGATTTTCAACAGTTTTGTTCACAAAGGGTCTATTTTTAGGATGTATTTCGTTTGATTACAGCCAGGATAATTTTATTTCTTTGGAAGGAGTATGTTTTTCGGTCATTGCCTTTGGCCTGCAAGGGATATAACTATCCTGGCTACTCCTTTCTGGGGCTAGGGAGAGAGGTTTGCTTCCTGCCATCAGCCTGTTAATTAATAGCTTGTAATACTTGTGTCCCTGGCCAGGACTTAGACCAACGTTGGAAGTGCTGGGTGGAATTTTTTACTTATGAGCTGTGGTTAGCTGAAATTTGTTTTGGATCTCTGGACGGAGAGAACGGCGAGAATCTGTACAAGTGCTGATGGGACGTTTTACTGATCTTGTGGGCTGTGTTTTCTGTGAATTGTCAAGGAACAGTTTTTCTTTCTGAGCCTACAAAATTCACCCTCTCAGCTATGGGTTTTTTTCTTTCTCTCTGCTTATATAAACTTTCAGAATCATGGAACTATGTTTATGTTTCTGTGAAGCTTTTTGGCACAGTCTTCCAATAACTGGTATCTCATAGATTAAGCTCATGTTCGAGTGTAACGTGCTTACATGAGATGTTCTATATATTGTTTCTGGTGTAATTCAGAAGTATCTAGAATGGGTGAGGAGAAAACCACCTCTCCTGTTTGTTGCAGTGGCATGTAGGATGGAGCTGAGTCACTTCAGAAGCACACAAAGAATGTGCATCTTGAGCAATGAGCAAACATTAGTCTGTGGTGCTGTGAGATTGGGAAAGATAATTTTATGGTTTGTTTAATATATCCTGTTTTGTAGTGTAAAAAGTACAGAGATCAGTTCACAGATCAGCAGAAGCTTATATATGAAGAAAAACTGGAAGCAAGTGAACTTTTCAAGGACAAGAAGGCTTTATATCCAGCCAGGTAATGACTGATTCTGCTGCCTTTAGTGTACAAGAAATTCGATATCCTTCTGTAGATCTGGGAAACTAAGCAAAATTTTGCGTTTTATCTCAAGCAGGAAAGTGCATTTTCCTTGTTTGACAACCTCCCTCCATCATTTGGCTTTATCGTCGTGAAAATTGACCTCAGTTAGAAGCAAACTTACCTGTTGTTACAGCCACTAATCCTGTGATACCAAGAACTTCTGTCCAGAATCCATGGCGGTTTGTTGTTCGAACCCCCCCTGACCAGCTCACGTTGTAAAAGTTTGGGGAACGTGCAGAAGGGAACAACTCTCACCCTTTTCCCTCATTGCCATCAGGCTGTTTCCTGCAATGATAAAGGCAGAGTGAGCTGGGAGGCTGTAAGTGACAATGTCACTCACTCCCAGATGAGCTGTGCTGGGGAGCTCTCCTGTGCTCAAAGTCAGCATGTTCACCATAATGCTCTAAGGTGAAGACTGGGTAATTTAACAGTCAGATACACTGGTGCATATCTTTTTGCAAGGATACTTTAAAAAAAGTTCTATTTCCATTTTAGAATATTTTTTCTTCTTTTTTTTTTCTTTTAATCATGTGAAATCTCTTCAAATAAGTTTTTTGGTTTCTCAGATTATTAAGTTCTTTAAAACGGACAGATTCTTGTAATTGCTATCCACAGAGCTAGCATTACTCAAGAAAGTACAGTAGTATCTTATTTTATTTAAGGAATACACTTCTTTTGGTATGCAATAAAACTGACGAAAGAGAGATAGGATGTCCTTGAAATAAGTTGGCTTACACTTTTTAAGTGAATATGAGCTTATAAATTGTATTTTTTCTTGAAAACAAACGTCCATCTCAAGAGAGTTTTCTTGTAGAAGCTGAAATTTGAGCTGAGCAGGAACAATTAAAATGAGAAGCAAGGTTCGGCAGGGGGAGGAACGGGAATCTGCAAGAGTTTATGAGAACAGTTCCATGCGAGGACAAGCTCTGCTTGTTGTTTGTGTGTTTCCCTGGTTTTATTTTGTGTCATTTTTTTTTATTGACACATTTCTTGTTTTCCTGTAATGGGCTCAGTATATGCTTCTCTTTTTTTCCCTTCAGTAGATCACTTATTTAATGGCCATATATGCTCGTTTGTGGTTTGTTCCTTATTTGCTTTGGGATGCCTTTTTATGCTGCTGGGAAAAGAGAAAGATGGTGCCTTTGGACTTTCCTAGGAGCAAGCAGGTTGTTTTAGGTTTTAGTCAGTATGCATCTGATCAGCAGAGAGCTCATTGGGAAGGAAGGAATTCTATTTCAATCCCTGGTTCGGTACTTTTTACACCAAGGCTGAACAATGAAATAATATACAGCAAAGTATGTTTATATTTCTATTTATGTTTATGTTTATATCTATTTTTATTTTTATTTTTATATTTATGTAGTTTTTCTCCAAGACATTCTTAAGTAGTACACGTGATAGAGGAACTGTTGATTCATTTCAGTTTTAGTTGTAACTTGTCATTGTTTGATCAGGGATGAAGTCCACAGGGAATCTACTGTTCTGATGAATATGATTTCATAATGCTAATTAATAAAAACCAAAAAACCCTGAAGCTCCAGCATGGTGGAAAGTTGGAATGCTTCCCCCACCTTGCATTCATTTAGAAACATTTCCATCTCTTTTTGTCTGGTATTCAGAGCTGATTAGCTCCTACTGTTGTTTTGTTGGGGATTTTTTTAATTGGCCTAAGGGTAGAGAAAATTACTGTATAAAGTTTCTGATTAATTAGTAGGATAATGGTTCATAGGATGCGGCTAATTTTCTGTGTATAGTATAATTATTTAAGAAGAGAGAGGGTGCACTTGTGGGTGCTAAAATTCCAGTACCCTTCCTCTTCTTTCCCATCTCTCTGTGTGCCAGAGATGCAATTGCAAAGGCAATGCTGTTCCACATACTGTGTTGGTTTCTCTTGGGCTCCAGTCTTGGCAAGGCTTTGCATGAATCCTTTGACTGTAGTTAAATCAAAGTGATTATTTAAAGTGACTTCCAAACAAAGCAAGCAGCGACTGTGTTCACCAACTCTTGACCTGTAGTGAAGCCCTTACTTAAACACCCTGAGGTGTACAAAGGTGGGAGCATTTGCAAGTGGAGCAGATCTTGACAAAGAGCTGCTCCATGCTTCACGAACAACAGCAGATCTTGAAGGCAAGTTCATGTCTGTCACTGAAGTGCTGCCTGGCAGCATCAATACTCTGTCAGTCCTACTGAGGTTTTATTTTCTGCTTTCACAGAGACTCTTACTGGGTGATTTTAAGTCGCAGTTGGCTGCATATGCAAGGATGTCCATGTGTCTGATATCCAAAGCAATTTGGCCCATTTAATTGGAAAATGCTTCCAGAGCAAGGGAAAAAAACCTGTTCTGTCTTTGGTGATAACTTTCTTTTCATTCACCATCACTGGGCTGTTAATGTATATAGGATTCTGTGTCCAATAGACATGCCATTTCTTACCCCTTCTCCCTTCCCCTGGGATGATGTGCTGGGGAAAGCTGTGTGGGATCCACACAACTTTGCAGCAATTCCCACATTATTTTCTGCTGGCACACTCTGCCTGCCTGGCACAGATTAATGCCGACACCAGCGTGCTGGGTGAACAGGCACAAAAGGTGGGCATTGAGAGTAGAGGTTTCTGGCTTGTTAAGACTATTCCCTCACTAAAAATGAAGCAGCAAGTGACTTCCCCTGGAAGAGGGTGTGTCAAAGCTTGAGGAAGTTTCTGGCTGTATAGAATCATTGAAAATTATATTTGGTGCATCTCCTTGTGAAGCCTGTGATGGTGTCAGGTTTGCTTCTTCCCCAAGGTTCATATTTAACTCCTTTGTGTTTCCTTTGCCTTTCTTTTGGGCAGTGTTGGGCAGCCATTCCAAGGGGCTTACTTGGAGATCAGCGAGAACCCCAAGTACAAAAAACTCACAGATGCCGTGGATGAAAAGATCATTATTGCAGAAGTTGTGAATAAGATCAATAGAGCCAATGGGAAGGTAATCGAATGGATTTGATTTATCCAGAAGGATAGATAATTTTTGTTATAAATACATTGAAAGTGAGACTCGTAATAGTCTGAGGATTTTTTAAATAACGTGTGTTTTTAAGGGTAGGACTGGAAATGTTGGGTTTATGTAATTTGGTGATTTTAAACACCTCTTTTAAACTTACATAAAGATTACTAAAATATTGTTTTGCAGTTTCCAGTGACTTTTCAAAAAAAAAAATTGTATCTCATCAACTGGTAACAGACTGTATTGTGTCACAACTAAATGTAGTCTCTGTACTCAGCTAAGGTCTTCTATTTGCTAATTAAAGAAAATAAACATTTAGAGAATATTGCTCTTATCCAAGTATTTAGAAAACTTAACTTTTCAATGTCCATGCTGTCAGTCAAGCTTCTGATTATCACATATAATTATCTTTTAAAATTATGGGTGGCACACTCTGCTAGCTTTGCCTGTCTTCCAAAGCTCTTTGGAATGAAGAGGCAAGTTTCTTGTATCATTTGACTAACGTTGTTAAATATGGTGGGTGCTTTTTTATTCGGCCAACATAGAACAGATTTTGCATTTTAATTATACTTATTAAAACAGGAAGTATTATTCTACCTTAGTAAACTTAATTGTTTTCACCATATCTGTCTAAATATTAGAAGTAGTGGATCTCAACTTCTCAGATGTAGATGTCATTTATGCATTTGTAGGAGTGAAATTAGGTTGCCTGTTGTTGATGCCAAGTTGTCCTAGTTTGGACAA
>VZTI01004090.1:0-264842 GCA_013397865.1 Struthidea cinerea
AAAACCTAAGGCATCATTGACAACAGCGTATCTTCTGCAAAAGGAATCACTGTCAGCCCTGGTCTCACGGAGACACATCAGGGACTCCTGTCCACCTGAGACCTTGTCAGAGACTGAAAACAGTTCATGCCTCAAACATTGATACAAATTTTTGCTCATTATAAAGAAGCAACAACCAAAGAAGCCTCCCTGAAGACTGGGACTTTGGACTGAAAGTCAAATTGCTGATTAGATAAAGGGAAACCTATTGTTCAGTCATCTCAGGCTGAGGGAAAGGTATGCACCCACAAAAGGCCAAAGCCACCAGCTGTGCTGAGAATCATCCCTGGCTGAGTTTGGGGTGGGGGGAGAGCACAGCTCACAGAAGCCAGGTTTATACAGACTCCCTCCCAAGCCGAGCGGGGAGGAGGAGGTTTCAGGCCTGTGGCGTAACCTCTGGTCAGGGGCAATAAACACCCATCCTCCCTTACACAGACCAACCCAGCTGTGGAGCCCCCAACCCCACAGGCAACATCCATGGGACTTTCACAAGAGAGTCAGCTGAGGGGGAGTCATACTCCATCAAGGACCCCCCCAAAGTGCTCCCCAGAGGGTTTGCACCACAGGACTGCACGTGATGCAACAGATCCAGAGTCTGCTGTAAGACATGCCCGCCATCCCCCATGGCGACATGCCAGGACATTGCCACCTGGCTTGAGGGTATATTAACCCATGGGATTCTATGCTTTTTGGGGGGACCTTCACCACCAAGAAGACCAGCTGGAGAGGATCAACAGAACATCGTTGAGATCCACAGAGTGGTGATATTTTCCTTATTCTGTCCCTGTCACTCTCTTTCTGTCCCCCCAGCTATTTCATCTTTCTTTCTTTCTTTCTTTCTCTCTTTCTTTCTCTCTTTCTTTCTCTCTTTCTTTCTCATTTGCTATTAAATAAAACCCATAGTATTGTCACTGGCATATGGTCTCGTTTGTACCTTAATTCAGGCAGAGGCATTTCTAAAAACTTCAATAATTGGATCTTAACAAACCTGAAGAGCTACATCTGCCATCAGAAGGTGTGTCTGGCTGTGGAGGCCTCTGACATGGCTACTGCAGTGACTCCAGCAGCTGTGTTTTTATACAATGGAGAATTACTTACTGAAGATGTAATAACGGCATTTCTTCTAATCTTCTGCACTGTTCACATCGCAACAATCACAGATACCTATTAAACCTCAATTTTCATTAGCTGTGGACATTTACTTTCTGCCTTTCCATACCAAACTTTCTAATGAATAACATATGCTATTTTTGCAATAGATTATGAATATTATTTGGGAAAAATTACAGGAAATAAATGCTATTATTTGATCAGCAAGATCACAAAAAAGGACTGCCTTTTTACATTAGTTTGAGTACTGGAAATAAAATGCTAAATGCACTTATACGCCAATAAAACTCTCTATTTCACTTAAAAATTTTAAAGGAAAATGTCCTTGCATGATCGAATGTCACCAACATTGCCATTACTTACTATTATAAAATTAATTTGGTAGCCTAATTCAGCAATAGTGCAGGATAAAAGCTGATGAGTTAAGTAGTTTACTGGAACTTTCCTTCTTTCAGGAGGTCAGAATTTATCAAATATTCTCTGTTTCCTAGATCATGTCTTCTAAAATCTTTCCTTCTCTGTGTCTCTCTGACAGAAAAGGAAGAAGCGTGACAGAAGAGTTAATCCACTCATGAGTCATATGTGACAGACAAGAATTAAATCCAAGAATAAATTATAATAATTACATAAACTCTGCATCCTTAAAAGCCAAGACAATTAACATGCAAAATGTGGTAACCTCCTGCCAAGAAAATTAACATGCAAAATCATGGTCATTAAGGCCAGCACCAAGGGCAGATGTTATTGGAGAGAGGGATTCTTGCTTGTGATGTTAAAATATGAAGGTGAAACAAGAAAATGGACAATTAATTTTTTTTATTTTTTAGCACAGATTTGCAGGGTAAATACAAGCAATGGGAGAGGCATAATGGGTAATACTTAGGCCTTGTTTGAATAGAACAGATTGTTGGTGTTTAAAAATGAGCTTGCTAACACAAAGGTTTTACAATATTTGAGTCAAAGGACAGAAAAATAGTATTCCAGGTATTTGAAAGCAAGAAGATTATTTCTCTGACTGACTGGCTAGAAAAAAGTGTCAAAGAGATGAAAAGGAGTCTAAAATCGCATGATGATATAACATGTCTGATTTTTTCTGGTTTAAAATTCTCTAAGTACTGTACATGCTATATTATGCAAATTTTCTCCTATTTGAATCTGATTAAATCTGTTAATAAATCCTGGGTTTAGTTATGTCACTTGAATCATTGGATTTCTCAAGAAATGTTACACAGGCTGTTCCATAGACATGAAAAAATGTTTAAGGTTTAGGATGATATCATGAAGGGAAAGCATCTGTAACTGTGGCATTCTCAGAAGAGATTCAGAAGTTATCTCCTGGAAAGCAAGAAGTTAAGGACAAATGATAAATGCTGCAGTTTCCTGTCCAGGTTTTCTAAGCTTATCAGGTTAAAAGGACAAGTCACTGGCTGTCAGATACCAGGGGGTTTCCTCACCCCCTCCTCTTTAAAATATTTTTTTCCCTTGCCTACTTTGATAAGTGTGAAAGAAAGGTGGAAAATAAACAAATATATACAATATGACCAAAAGTGGAAAAATGAGGAAAGGCAAAGAAACAGACAAAAAGAAAAAAGCCCAACAGTGATGAAAAATGGGACATGCAAGACAGGATGCAAATCTGAGGATGAGGTAACTGAAATACGGCATGACTTTTCAACCATTTGTATCATCATGCAATCCACTATTCTATTAAATTAAGCTTAGTTGCTTGTTACGCTACATGGTTCTCTGAATTAAAATTTTCTTGTTGTGACAACAGAATGTTCTGTATCCTGAAGAAAGTCTCTCTGGACTACACGCTATCCAGGACCACTGATCTGTCAGTCTGTACTTTACAGTTCTGCACTGATAAGAGATGGTGTTCTCTTTCAGTGTTCATCTTAACCATTCCCCTGCCTGCAGAGTTCCTTAAGTATACATAATACACAGTTTCTGTTGTGATCATCCATGTAGAGTAGAATAGCACTTTTTCCATTTATTCTCACCTCAAAAAATGCAAATTTTATTGGGTCTGGTGCGTAACACAATTCTCTATGAGTAGCCAGAAGTCTTTGCTTCAATGGAATTTTATCAGACAGCTATCTACTTTTTTCTGATTCTATTATTGTTACTGATTGTCAGATTGCCCCTTGAAGAAATACACCAAAGTGAGTATGCATTGCATGAGTTTCAAAACACCAGTGTCTGCCTTGAAGTTAAGGTTAACAAAGAAACACCCACTCTGCAGAGAGGAGTATGACCTCTGTCTCACCCATGGTGCACAAGAAACTCTCACCGACATGCCTGATTTGTCATAAGCACATGTATTGCAAGTGCAACCTGTTTACATTTCTACCTGGCATTCTTCACTCTCTTCATTGTCACTCAGATTAACACGGGTGTTTCTTCAAGCTGCTGGAGCAATTGACCAGAGTAAAATACGATCCTCTTCTCCAAAATTCTGGAATATTGAACAAAATTCAGTGCCCCGATTAATCCACAGACTATTTTTATACAGTTTTGAGGGATTAGTATTGACCTCTCTCCAAGTACTTCACAACCTGTCTTCTATGATCTTCACAAACACTCTGAGTTGTCTGCTTCTAAAATAGATTTCCTTGTTGTTTTCTGGCTGTTATTCTGTTTCCTTCCTCTGTCCTTTCTGTACTTCTAATTTTTATTCCAGTCCTTGAATGTCATCAACAAGCTGTTTATTCCCTTTTTTTCATATCATTAACAAAGAAACTAAGAAACGCTTAATCTAAGGTGAGGCATTTCTTCCTAACTCAATAATTTAATCTTTAACATTGCACTTTGTTTATGATATTCTACACAGCTTTTAATCAATACAACAATGTTTCTAAGTATCAAAAGTGATTTGAATTAATTTTTCAGGCATGATTTCATTATTCACTTCATCAAGAGATTTTCTAAAGTATTTCACATGTAGTACATTATTTTGTCCAATGATTTTGTAATTCTGTTTTAGAAAACAATGAAGTTATAGGAGTAAAATATTATCTACTTTCTTTATAGATGTAAAATGCTGTTTAATATAGTAGAACTGCTGCATAGCAAAACTAGTTGTGCTTGCATTCAGCAGGAAGTGAGGCTGGCTCATTGACAGAGGAAAAAATATAGTAAAAAGAGGAAAAAAAAAAGGCAGAAAGGAAAAAAGAAACATGCCAAAGTGAATAAGAAGCATTTTGAACTATGGTAAAAGAGTATCTATACTAATACCTCCTTCTGACAGTAGTCAAAAAGAGGAAAGAATTCAGCAAGATTTACCAAATATATCCCCTTTCCTCTACCTTCTCCTGCTCTGACTTCATGCTTGAAGCCATATATGGTTCAGTGAGTTCCCATACCAGAGATTGACAGACATTACTTTTATGGATTTAACAGACTTCTTCAGCTTTAAATGTTACATTAAACTGGTTTGATATTTTGCAAGTACCAGTGCTGGATATTGCTTGTGACAATACTTCTTCCAGAACTTTATCCCCTCATTTATGTTTCTGCATTTCTCATTGTAAGAAGCAGTGAACAGACTGTCACTGGTGACCTTTTCTATGCCATTCATGGTTTATACCATGACTGCACCACAACTCCCCTCAGTTATTGTTTTGGAGTTTTTTCCAGGTTGTAAACTCACTTATTTTTTCTTGTAAGAAAGTTATTCCATACCTCTGGTCACCTCCACCTCATCCAATTCCTTTTCAGGAATGAAATTGACAGCCGCACATAGAATTGAAGGCATGGGGACAGCACGGGTTTAAGTAGTCCCTAAAGGGATGTTTCCTATTTAATTCTCTGTGTACTTCCTAATATTCATTTTGACTCTGTGATGGCTGTGAGTATTCAGATCATGTTTTTGCAGTCTGTGGACTGATATATTTACCTGCAAAAAAATCCAAGATATCTTAAGAGATAAGAGTTTGTCTGAAAAACCATCATTTTGTCACTTTGTGGAGAGTTATTTTTTCACTTTTACATGTGGGTCGTTTACATTTATAAACAGTGAACTTATCTTTTATTTTGTTTTGACAAAGATCCCTTACTGTCTTTACCATAAAACAAGACACTCTTTTAAGCTTCTTTGCAGTGGTTACCAGTTCAAAGAATTCCCTTAACTCTTCTTCTACAGCATTCATTTCTTTGGAAAGTGTGGAAGGTAAAGCAAAGATGTACATGACCAACACAGAAAGCAAGGAAACAGTAAAATGAGAAAGGAATTAAAAACAGAGGAGAAGGAACCTATGAAATCTGAAATTGCCTGGACTACTTGAATGACAGTCACAATAATTTCTATAGCAAGATGTAAACCCCACATTCTCCAGTTAGATCAGATCTCTTGCCCTAAAGAGAAACAGTGGAAGCCTAACATGCCCATTTGGATTTCTGGGTTTTGAATTAATAAGGTATTTGGCTGGTGGATATCAGTTGCAAATAATTATCCATTTCCCAAGTGTTATACCTTTCTTGCTTTTTGGATAAAAACCTACTTTCTGAGGTAAGTGTGACTTTTATTTTTCCTGTCTGTATGGGGGGGGAATGCCTGGAGGTGGAGAGTTTCTCATGCAGATGGAGATGAGTGTGCTGAGTCACTGTCCTTTGGTGTGTGACAGACTTCCTGCAAAAAGTTAGGGAAGGCTTCAGTCTCTCTTCTGTACCTCAAGTACAGAATTAAAATATCTCTCCTTCTTGTTAAAGTACTTCTGGTGTGATTTCTAACTTTGAAATAAGTCTTTTAAAAGAGCTGAATTTGATCAGTTTAAATACTTTGTACATGGAATTAGTTATGGTGTTAGGCCTCTTTTTCATTGTTTCATTAGTGGCTAAACTACACATATAAAGTTCCATCTAAATATAACATTATTTTGCTCTGAATATGCCTTTTTAGAATATTTACTTGACATCTGCTAGATAAGCCCTCTAAATAATCTAATTCTAGAAAAATCTTCATCAAAAGGTCATTTTTTAATGCTAAAAAAATCACCATGATTTTTCTGAAATTATCTTCTTTTGCATTCTCAGAGTTTTGGTATAATGCCCCAGATCTACTTTATACCCCTTGGGTCCTTTTCTGCTAGGGGTATTTGAATGCTAGATATGATATTTATCAGTAAACACAAACTGGGGGATGGCAGCAGGGGGATGTCTCTGGTTACAACTGGTAGATTTGAGCGACAGAGACTCCAGTGTGGCAGAAAGCAACTTGCTCCTGAGGCACTAGCGATGCACAAGAATGTTTGCAGACATTCAGGGGACAGAAAAATGTGCAGCCAGTGACCCACAGCCATTCATTTACTTCCTATATACTCAACTCTGACTTCTCTGATTTGCATAGTGACAGCAAGACTATTCCCTGATAGACATACAGCTAATCCTCTGTACCATTATCAGATAGATTACTTGATTGCTACTGTAATATGCCTTCTCTTTTCCTATCCCTATCCTCTCAGTGATTATTCCATGGATATTTCCCTTTATGGAAGGTCCTACTTTTAGAGCTAATATTTTGTTATGTCAACAATATCACAAATCTTACACCTTCAGTTCAGCTATCACATTTTCCCTTTTCTGTTTTCTCCAGTTTCCTACTTCCTTTTTGCTGCCTTGTTTCATGTAACTATTTCCTTACTGAGGGTTATTTAACTATTAGTGGAGAATTTCCATGGAGTCTCTGTTTTCTTAAGTGATGCTGGGGCCAAATTACAAGGAAGACTGTGCAATTGAAGAAATAATTTCACAATGAGGACTCAGTCATATTTATTGTAGTAGAAGCATTTGGGTTTGGGGTTTTTTCTTTATTAAAATATGATTTTTATATATGACTTTGCAGATATAATTTAGCTGACATATTATTGGGGATAGCTTTAATGGATATTATACAAAATTCTCAGATAAATGTAGTATACAGGACAATAGAATCATACAACAGGACAGATCCCTCTTTCATAGTTCCTTTTAAACAAATAGTCAACTGGCAGGCAGAGGGAAACATTTAGAAAATAGACATTATATTAGATAAATTTTTTTCTGTATATTAATTAAATTATCCTAAACCCAATTCAACCAGCCTTGATCTTGCACCATCCAGCCTTGATCTTGCACCATCTTTGTATATTCAGATTCTCTTCACTATTTCCCTTTTTTCCCACCAGATAATGAAGAGGTACTGTTGTTGTCCATTGAAATATATAGAGATGAGACTGTTATCATAAGGTTCGTGCAATTTTATTTTTAAAACCCCAAACAAAATAAACTCCTCAGTCTAAGAAAGTGTGATTATTTTAACTGGTCAGTCTCATGCTATAGAGAGGTTCTGTTATGGTAAATTGAGATAAACTTTTGTTAGCTTGCATGCTGTATTTTTAAGTACTAATTGATTTTCACAAGTTGACTGTCAAACTGTAGAAAATATCACCTGAACATGGCTTGATAATTTAGTGTGCTTATGATAACTCTCTTACTTTATTTAGTGATTTTTGTCTTTCTTAATAAATGCATGTTTTGGAGTGATCTATTGAAAAAAATGGGCTCTTAAGTCTCCAAGAAGCATTCCAAAACGAAAGCCTCTAGTGTGCTTAGGAATTGATGCTTATTTTCCTGAAATATAATAGATGAAGTCACTTTAGTTTCTTACTCATCCTTACAAAGTGCAAACACTGTGTACATCTTATGTGTGTCAGATCATATCCTCTTCATTCAGAATGCATAATCTGTTTCACTTGGCTCTTGTTTCTGAAGTGAACAGAAGATCTAGCATAGCATAATCTCATTTGAATTAACATCAGCAGTTCCAAATGCTTCATTATTTTTCACATAGCTATGAGACTTGCAATAGCAGTGATCTCAACTCAAAAAATCTCAGCTTTTTTTTGGTTATGTGTACAATTATACACACAGTAGAAAGATGTGGAATGAACTAAGGTGAAAGTACACAACGTCATCACAGTAACTGTGAATAACATCTATAAAAGCAGCTCATCTGGACTGACACCTCCAATATTAATGCTGCATGAAAATGTACATCCTGTATATTACTTTTCCATTTGGACTACGTTAATATAAATATATTACATGACTCCAAAGTTCTTAATTCACCACAGGACACTTATTTTTTGCATTTCTTTGTCCTGCCAATTTACTAAGGAAGAAGTTTTGTATTTTCCAAAAAGACTAGGATAAGAAGGGTGTGCTTGAATTAATTCCATTTGCACGGAAATTGATTCTGATTGCACTACTTGAGATAGATGTAAAAGTTCAATGGGACACTAAGAAAAAAAAAAGTAATTTGAAATATTAGTAGTGAAGCCTTGGTCTTGATGAACTTTGTTTCCAGCATGGATGAGTATTTCATTAGTATCTTGTCCTCAGGGCAAAATTTAAGGCTGACTAGATTAACAGGAGCTACCCACATGCACCCAAGGAATAAAACTATACGAATTTGTCAGTGACAAATTGTTTGAAACCAATTAAATATCCTTCTCTGACAGGTACCAGATGTCAGGAAGGGAAGAGGCTGCTTAGGGAAATTGCAAGTGTTAATGGTGTAGTTAAAATCATGCTAAACAAACAGTTTTATTTTGGGGTTATGGGAGGGGTGTGTATGTGTGGCTGGAAGTCTTTCCAGGATTTCCTTCCTCTTCAAGAGCTTTATTATATTTTTAAAAGTATCTTCTCTTCAGCTTTGGAGCAATAGCAAAGAACACTAACCAAAAGAAGTGCTATTCTTCCTGGTGGCATTTGAAAGAGGAAACTTTTGGTTTTGTTTCTCTTTCTGTTTACTGCATTTTCCCCTTATTTATCTTCTTGCTTTCACTTTTTTTCTCCTCTTCCTATATATCTCTTTATTTTATAAACCTGATTTATTTTATGGGGAGAACAAATCTTGACATTGATCACTTTTTCCTGAGTTTCACCCAGGACGTGTGTTCATTTATTACATGAATAGTTTTTGGATGAATTCTGGACTATTGGCATTACTGTGGCACATAAAACACACACAAGTTGTAATGTAAGATATTTTCCAAAATTTGCAGGTTTTGCACAGCAAAAGGTATTTTTTAATTTCTTTTGCCAACTGCAATGTTGATTGGACTAGGGAAAAATACCCCAAACAAGTAAAAATAACCCAAGTTTTTGAACCTTCCTGAAATGCATGGTTTATGATATAATTAACCTTGAGTTTTAGAAATATGTAAATCTACATTATGTCAATGGCTTGAGAGTCATATAAATTAAAATATAAGCAGAAATAGATTTTATTTGCCTTCAATTTTTTTCATTATATAAGATGCACAAGTTTCAGACTTGGGAATCTGTGTTCTTAAATCATTTTAATAATTGCAGTTTTTAAAATGTAGATTATATAGTGATCAATTTGTGTCATGGAAACATACTATTCAGGCACAAAACTGTTTTGTTTGTTCTCAGGCACAATGACTAATTTAAAACATTGGTAGGGTGTTTCACTTCCCCAACACATTCACCTAAAAGAAAATATTTAGGTTATCTTTATAGCCTGGTAATTGTCCTCGCAACGTGTGATTCATTCTTAATGTTGAGATTCAATGGATCAGGTTACGATAAATATATATTATCTGAAACTTTTTGGATGAAAGCATAGCTTGCTGTTTTCTCTTAATTGTCCACTTAGTAGGATTTAGCAAGGATTTGACTGCAATTTGTCGCAGTCATCTCAGAGAGAGAGAGTGAGGGAGGGAGATTCTGAGAAAGGATGACCTCCAGCTTATAATCAGTGAAAAGTGCATGAACAGAAAGCAGGTCAGAAAGCTCACATGAAGAGGAGTAAGAGCAATGATTCCTGCATGGTATTGTTGCGGTAATTGTTCGGGTAATTGTTACTATCTTTTTCAGTTAAGAATTATTATTGTGCTCAAAAGTTGGAACAGTTTGGCTGAAGCTGCTTTTCAAGTCCAGAGTTCATCAGTGTCTGTGTAAAGTACTGCTGTCCCGTGAGAGACACAGCGTGACAGTCAGAAGTCACAGCTCATCACAGGAACATATCGCACTGATGTCATCTGCTGGGCAGCAGGAGCCTGTCCCAGCACTAGGGCTTCCTCGGGGACAGGAAAGGAGCCAACTACAACACTTCTGCTGACAGCAATCCAAGCATTATTTTACTCTTCCATCTGTTTCTCTCTCTGTAGTCTACTATTTCCGTTCCATACAGAGAAAAGTCTTCTTCATTGTCTGTATATCATTAACAGCTCTGCATAGAAAGGCTATCAAAATGCCATTCTGCTGTGTATCTTTAAATACACAACGAGGAGGTGCTAGAGTGAAAGGAAGCCATGGATTTTCTTTTTTTTTTTTTTTGTTGGAATAGACAAAGAAAAACACTCTTTTCATTAAGTACAGAAGAAACTGTTCTGTTCCATATAAAATAAGTGCATAAAAATAACAAAGCCATGTCCACTGATAAAACCTTCCAATTTGGAATCTGATTTCCTGGTAGAGTAAAGAAAAAAGATCATTCGCTCTCATTTCTTTTTTCTGTATTTTCCAGCTTCTTGGCCTGCTAAATGTGAGCCCCTTAGGCCAAACTTGCTGCAAGTTTACATACAATTCTCATGGAATTTGTGTAATATATCTCTAAAATAACTTATAGTGGTTTGAGCATCACCAGGCTAGAACTGTCTAACATTGCAGGTGAACAAGGAACCTATAGAGCACCACTGCCCTACATTATATTCCAACTCTGAGTGACTGAAGGAATTCTCTAGCCACTCTATTGTCTGATAAATTGAACACTTTATGTAATTTTTCTAATTACTAGCTAAAATGTAAGTCTGTCAATCATTGACAACTATTATTCATTCAAAACCTACTTTAACGTAAACTGAGAGTAATACGGGGGGGAAAAAAAACATAAGTGAGAACACTAACCAGATTTTTTTATATATATAAAATTCCTAAGAAGAGAAAAAGTGACTGTATTTGTCCCCAAATATATACTAAATAGAACACATTACTCAACTGTAGGCAATACAGTCCTGAAAGATCACATGTCTAAATCCATGAAAGAAGAGCTAGAAACTCATCTTCCGTTTCCTCCCAATGGATGTTTAATAACCTGTTTCTGCAAGAACATTATATAAAAGAAACAACTCAAATGTATTTGGAAGCAAATACAATGGAGGAAATGTTGTTATGAGAAGCTATGAAAACCATGCTGAAAAGCTATGTAATATTGTATTCAAATCACAGGAGGAAAAAAAAAAAACATCAAAACAAAGTAAATTAGAAAAGAAACTAAAACCAGGAACCCAGAGAACTCTTCCAAAATAGAGTTGTCAGAAAATGCTCTAATTGACAATTACTGGTCAACACACAGAGAAATAAATCCTTAAAGTTTTTTATCTAAAGCAAAATGTTATTTTCAAATCAATGATGAAGAATGAGCTTGGAGAAGTACTTGACTCATCAAACATTTTCAGCCTGGTTATTGTTGTGTTTCTTAAAATATCAGCACTGCAACCATAATTACTAAATTTCAGGAAATAATGAAAGAATGCTGCAATTTCTGGGAGAAACTTGATGCAATTAAATGCAATTCAGAGAAGCTCATGATGGCTGGGCCAAGTGTTTAAAGTTGTTGATATTTCCAAAACCTGAGTTGCTTAAAACTCCACTGTGACCATATTAGTTTGAGCCACCCATTAAAAACATCAATGGATGAAGTGCTTGGCATCTGGATGGACTGAAGCAGGCATACTAAAAAAGGTTAAATTAATCCTCTTTCACAGCAGATTTAAAGGTGACTAATTAGATATTCCAGCTGTTGTGTTTTCTATGCAACAGCAAAGAGCAACTTTGCAAGAGCAAAACATGTTTTTTCTCTTTGTGTCTTTTGCTTAAATGAAAGAAATCTGTGATGTGAGAATATAAATTTTTGTTTGATAGTCAAAAAAGAGAAACAGGAAAATTGCTAGCAATCTAATTGCTTTCTTTGAGGGTTTCTCAAACTACTCTTACAAGAGGCAGCAGTGGTAGCAGAACAGGTTCCTTTATGCGAGTCCAGCCTATTTATCCCTGGCAAAGGGAAAGGGTGGATAACAGAATCATCCAAACACAACAGATGGGAGATGTACTAAATCACCCATTTCCTGTGCTGCTTCTCATCCATCTTTAAAGGATCAAGTACCTTTTATCTCATAGCACAACATCCCAAGACATGCATCCCCAACACAGTTTGCAGACCTT
The DNA here is from genome assembly GCA_013397865.1 of Struthidea cinerea. NCBI lineage: Eukaryota > Metazoa > Chordata > Aves > Passeriformes > Corcoracidae > Struthidea > Struthidea cinerea. The sequence goes on from VZTI01004090.1 coordinate 12,382, forward strand.
TCCCTGATGTTTTTTCACTACTGAATGACCCTAGAGCTCCCTAGTTCCATAACCTTCTCTCCTATAACAATATCACCTAGAACCATTAATTTGGGACTTTTGCTATCCCCACATTCAGGGGTCATCACCCTTCGCCTGTGAGTGGCAAATGCGCTTCACCATTCACCTGACAGAGACATCCTTCTTCAGAAGCTGATATGGCTAAGTGAAGCATTAAAGGCTTTGTTAGCAATGTAACATAGCCCATATTCATTTCTGTGAAAACTTGTAACACTACAAACTAGCTGGTCTTGTTTTCATTGTACCCATTCCTGTTGGTTTAGGTCAGTATAATAGGTTCTCTTATTACACTATGACTGGAGGTCTGTTATCCCAAGACTCTTCTTGTATAGTCTTAAGGAGATAAAAACAACTTCTAGCAAAAGTAATGCATTATATTTCCAGCTGTTAACAATACTGTTAAACAGCAAAAAAGTGTTACAATGCTAGTATTAGTGGCAGCCTTCAGGTGTGCCTTCGGTGTGTGTGTGAAGGTATGTGCTGCAGAAGCTGAATGACACACTAGCCACTACCTATCAGTGTTAAACGGGTGTTAAATGGAAAGGAATATTTATGAGATGGGTACAGATATTGTGGAGAAATAGCTGTGAGAGACACAAAGGGGTTTGCCCTATGGCAGCCTGAACTGATCTCAGTGCTGCCTGCCAGAGTTTCACTCTCCTTCCATCCGGCCTTCTTGGGCCAGCGCCAGCTGAGCTGACACAGAGTGCTGAATCATCAGAAAACACTTGCCTTTATTGTCGGGTCTGTTTTGTGCTGACTTACTGTGCTGAGCACAGGGTCTGGCAGGCATTGGAGCCAGCACAGGGAAGAGACTGGAATGCACAGGCAGGGGCGACAAAATGAAATGGCATTAGAGAAACCAGCAATTAGACTGGGTTTCAAGTCACTAAAATTGCAGCCGGTATTGCATCTAAAGACAGTCAGCAATTGTGTATCCTGCGTGCCCAGTATATCACGACAGTGACTGGTGTAAGACGACAATTTGTCAGAAACAAAATACTGACTTGCCAAAACAAAATAGGGAAGATGAGAAAACCAGGAAAATAACTGTACCTGAAAAAAAGGGTCATGGAAATCTAGTCCAACTGGGAAAGCATATAAGCATATTTTTAAATGAATTTGTTGTTTTCCTGGTTGTTCTAGGTAACCAGAACTGCTGTGAGTTCTCTGTCAACACAAACTAGGCAAAAACTATAGCTCTATCTGGCACCAATCTCATCTTCTGTTGGAAATTGTTTTGGAGTATGCTAAACATCAGCTATATGACAAGGCTGAGAGTAATAAACCATAATACTATTTAAAACAGTCTTGATTAAAAAAATTTACCCAGTATTACTATTTCACTGTGTTGTCTTCCAAGGCACTGAAAAAATCCTAGTGCTGAGGGTGGGTATGACTTCCTTACAGCATATACCAGTAGCTGGGCAGGAGCAATCCTCCTTTTCCTGCATGCTGGAGACACCATGTCCCTTACCTTTCACACCTGCACTACTTGATAAAAGTTTTCTCACCTCTGACCTCATGAACTTGAGTTTGTCACACATATCCTATAGCCCCTGTAAGGACAGTGCTGTGTTGGAATGTTCTGGTTTCACACTATATATATGCTGGGTTTTTCTTAGTCTCTCTTGTTTTTTGCATGGTTGTGAATTGGTGATTATAATAAGCCTTATTTAAACCATCATTCTCCAGTGGCATACACAAAACACCTCTTGCCTTCAAAAGACAAGTTGGTTTACTATGACAGGCCAGATTCCAATGCCAGGATCACTTCTTTACAGGGACTCACAGTGGTAGAGGTAGACAAATCAGCAGGAGACTCACTGTCACCTAAATATAGGATATAAAAATATCCTATATTTAAGGAACAATATAATTATTCCACAAATATAGGATAAAACACTTATCTCGTTAATGCACATGTATCAATTTGAAAAGAGTTTGTAACACTGTTTTCTTTTCCAGGCTGTAGTACAATGTTCTATGAGGTGGAAAACAAACCAAAACAAACCCCAAAACCCTGGGAAGCCAACTGTACCTTTAAACCCTACAGCTCTAATTACCAAACAACCTTGTCTGCCTCAGGAGCAAATTCAATATACTTCAACAAAATATCAATATTTTTATTAGCAATCGCTTTACACAAAGCAAAATGCTGTGCACTTATGATCTCAGAATGGCTAAAAAGGGCAAAGGAAACAAAAACATCAGAAGAACAAAAATGCATTTGCTTTTTTGGGATAAAAGTAAAGTAAACCTTTTCCAAGTGTGCTTCAGATAATATACTTGGTTGAGTCAATCTTGCCCTTTTAGACTTTATCATTAATTATTCAACAGGGAAGTAAAGAAAGTTCCAAGCTTCAAGCAGTGTGATGATTTGGTTTTTATGCAAAATTCAGTTTGATTGCAATCCTTTTTACAAGCGGTACCAGCCAAGTTGCCAGGATTCATTTCTAGAGTCACACAGCATTTAGCAGAAGCTCAATAGCTGCTGAAGCAGTGAAACTGCTCAGGCATGATCCCTGGATCTTCTCACATGCAAGTTTTCCTGATAAATTTGTCAATCCTTTCTTTTTATAAAATCAGCAGTCATACTCTTCCACAGCTGTAGATGTTTCTTGAGAAGAAGGCTTTGTACACATGTTGTGGACTTAGACAAATGGTCTTCAGTAGCCCAAATTTGCATGTCAATCTGGACACTGCTGAACTTCCTGTAGCAAAGGTGGGGTCTCACAAATCTTCCTAGAGACCCAGCTCTGAAAAGACAGAGCTTCCTTTGGAAAAATACCCCAGCATTTTGAAAAAAATGAGAACAGGCCTGGAAATGGGAGCCACTGTGCATGAAGGCCTCCAAGTTCTGTCCACAGATATTGAGATAATATTTTCCACCAGGACGAAACGTTTTCTGTCCTGAAACCACATGATCTTAAAAGCTGTTTACACCACAGGCTTGCCTAATTTCACCCACTACTTATTAGCTTTGCTAGCTATGGGTAATTTGATCACACAAGTTTTATCAGGTGCCCAAATACCGTGAAAGATGACTGAGAGAAGATATTAATGTCCCACATAATCAAGAGCATATATCAGAGTACTGTTTTTCAGGATTAATTTCAGCAATCGAAAAATTATTTTTCAGTTATAGATTCCTTTAAATGTTAAAATCTGCTGGATTGAAGGAGTAACATTTCTAAATTTTAAAAGTGCCTCTTTTGCAAAACTATCAACTAGCATTAGAAAAAGTAATTTGTAATTTGTAGGTGCGGATGTTTATATGGTTGAAAAACACCACATAATATGATTTTTCAATGATAAAAAGGACATACTAACTTTCAATGTTAAAAAGCACATTAGAAACTATATAACATCAAGAATATTGTGCACATGACTGAACCCACCTTCTTTATTCATTATCTTTCAATGATTTCCTCTTACAGCATCATGCAAAGCAACTATGGTATTCCCTTTGCATGCAGACAATTATGCAACAATAAAATTCAGCTATGTAGCTATTTTCATAATCATGTCTAAAAGGTTTGTTTTGCTATTAACTTCCCTCAAATTTAATTGCCTTACAAAGTGTCTAAGATAAAACAATTTCTGAATTTCTCCTTATAATGTATCTCAACAGAAAATAATTCCTGAAATTCTCCTGCAGTAGAAACAATTGCTTCCAGCAGGGATACCAAATGATTCAGGGAACAGCAAAATCCTACGAAAGCTTTTAAGACAGGAAGAATCTAGTTTGATTTTCATTTGTGCCCACTGAAGTCTTACTTCAGTGTTTTACATCAGCAGGTAAACATAATTCAGTGTTTCCACTGATTAATAAAAACCATCCATGTTTTAATGAACTAGTTCTTCAGAAAGAAAACAGATTATTAAGTGAAACACTCTTTGCCAACTAAGGTTAATAAAAAACCAGAACCAAGTGGGATACCTTTTACCATAGCAACTAAAGCTTGGACTTATCAAACACATGAAAGCTTTTTGATTAACTGGATTGAAAACAGACCCTGTTTTCCTAAAGTAGAGAAAGGCAGGGAGTAAGACGGGAAAGAAGGAGAGTGTAACATCATAGTCATTTGTGTCTGGTACATGCTGTTTGACAGTGATTTTTTTTGCAGCAGCTGTCATTCTATAAAATTTCAACATCCAAATCACAGCCCTGATAAAGATGAAATATAAAAAATAGGATTGTGCTTAAAACTGGTAATTAGTCCTATACAATATTTTTATTTTTTTGTGCCAGGTATGTGCTAGATAAATATCACTCACCCTGGTAAAGGTCACCCAATGACAGCTTGGGCCAGCTGAAGATACCTGGGCTCTGAGACATCGCAGTGCTGCTACCTTGCCTGAGCCCAATATTATATGAGAGACACTGCAGGGATCAGTCCTAGATCTTCTAACCTTCAATGTAGATCTGATATGACTCATTTCCTGCATCAAAGAAATCCTGACTGAAAAAGACAGTTATGGATTTTAGGACAACAGGGATAAGAGCCTTTTGTCACTAAGTGGGTTAAAATAGGCTGTTTCCATAGGACATGTCAGGATAGTAAAATTATGAGCATAGAAAAAAAGAAAGCAGAGGGACTGGAGTGCATGGGTCTGTCTCTTTAGCTTGCAGAATGCCAAAGCAGAATAGACCAAACCCTCACTTTTTGTTATTTTTTTCACCTCTTTGTATGCCCCTCTAACCCCAGGAAAACTTGCCCTGATATCAATGGCAGTATAGCTCTAAGTATCCTAAATTAGCATCGTTGCAAGATTTGGTTTTGCTTTTCATTCTTTATTTCCACACATGTTTTTATGTAAAATCTGAGCAAATCACATTGGAAATAATACTGTTGAAACTGTTGGGTCATTTGTTCCTAAATTGCCTCTTGCCCTAAGTCCATTAGTGAAAAAATATTCTGCTCCTTTTTTTTCCAAATTCATAGTTTTCCTTTTTATTTAGTTCAGTCCTTCAAACTTCAAGAAGTTCCCTTGTTCTGGGTGCATGTTTGCTGTTGTTTTTGCTATATTGCCATTGCCATTGTCCTCTTGGTGTGTTTTTTATCTATAAAAATTTCCTAAGATTTTTCAAGATTTCAGTCCAGGCCTGTCTCAGAACACTTAGGAGTTTACTTGCCATTGCCATCACTTGATTCAAGCTATTCCACATTTTCCCTAGTTTAAGAAATCTTGTTTAGGTAATCCTGGGACTATCACGCTAGTGTTCTGAACTTTATTGGTTTAGAACCAAATTTTGCATTAATAAATAGGTATGGCAAAATAATAACAGGAGAGACTCTTTTTTGCTTTTGAGCTTTCTCAGCTCAGTGTGAGAAATCAGATGTCTGAAAGATGGCCCAAAAATCTTCTCTCAATATACAAGAAGGATTTATGATAAAGAATGAATGATGTCATCTGTCTCCACTTTCCTTAAAAAATAAATAATGTGCCTGGGTGTCCTTTCCTTTACTTTGTCATGCAGGTATGTTTCAGTCATGTATTTTTTCTTTTGCAATCCCCATATATCCTTAGAGATTCTCTATTCCCTTTTGACACCCTGAGCCCTGAACAGAGGTCTACAGTGTGTCTGTTGTGGGCAGGTGCAAGCCTGTGCTACACACACAGAGGATACGCTTTCCTCGCCTGCACTTTGAGTTGGTACAAACTCATTCTGTCCATATTTTAAGTCATAGTGGGAAGCTGACTCAGAGGTAATGAGTCCTGGTGAAAGTCTACTTGGTACCTACTTACTGTAGGGATGTGGCTTTCAGTAACAAATTTATGTTTACCTATAATTTGCCACATGCAGGACTGCAAGATTTGGAGGAACATATACATGCTGTACCGTGACTTTGCTGAAACAGTAGCATCATCATCTTCTAATTCTGAGACCCAGAGGTTCTACACTTAGTCTCCATCTGCACAAGGGAATCTTATTCTATTCAAATCTTAAAGGCATTTTTAAGTGACAGTACAAAACAGTACTGAATCATTTTCACAAGGAAACATATTGGTTGAACTAAACCTTTCCTGCAGGATTCTTTTTAACCCTTCTCCGTGATTTGATACTCTACCACAAGTCTTTTCAACTCACATATGTATCCATCTTGTCATCACCTCTTGAGACTTCCTTCTCATGAGGGTGTTTAAAAAAGATTAAATGTTCCCTGAAAAGAAATACTGACAAAATATTGTCTTTTGTACTAGAGGTTAAGTATCCATACCATACAGAATTTAAAACTTCATGTGTATAAATAAATCATAATGCAATAATTTAACTAAATTAATTAATCTGATGCCAAAATCGTACTTGCATTCTTCCAAAAACATGTCTGCGGAAATTTTTCTGTGGGTCTTAGTCTGCCATAGCCTTGCAAAGTTAGAGAAATCTTGATGAGCATTGCAGGAAGAAAAGGAAGAGTTGGGGACAGAATGTCATCAACTCTTATTGTGTGAGAACTCACTCAGAATCACAGAACGTTCTGAGATGGAGGGGACCCACAAGGATCATCAAGTCCAACTCTAAAGTAAATGGCCCGTACAAGGATCAAACCTGTGCCCTTGGCATTATTAGCACTATGCTCTAACCAAATTAGTTAATCATCTTGCTACAAATATGGTTAAAGCTAAAGCACCAGAATACCAAAACCTGCTTTTTTTTTCCTTTATAGGTGACCGTTTTCAGAAGTCCTTACATAGCCTTTTCTAGTTCAGATAAATATCTCACATTGGCAGAGGAATATGGGACAAGAATCCATTTATGATCTATTTATCTAGGAGTTCATCTGGGGAAGAAGGGCAGGCAAAGTAAAAAACAGAAAAGAAACAGAAACCTTGTAACAGAAGACCAAAGAAAAGAACAAGGAGAAAGGAAAGACATGTTAAAATACCTGTATAAGAAAAGGCAAGGCAAACAGAAAAATCCATTGTCAAATGGATTAAAACAAGATTAAAGCAATTAAACAGAGAAGATTAAAGGAGAGCTGAAAGCAACAAAAGGTGTTGAAAAGATAAGAGCAGAAGGCACTAAATGAGGAGAAACAAAAGCAGCAGCTGTCTGCAAGAACCAGCAATTTTTAAACTGATGCAGCGAGGGTCTAAGAAGCAGTATAGCTACATAAAAACTTTAACAGCGTGTGGCTTGTAGGAGCATAAACATATAGGTTTCAAGAGTCTGGTTTGGCAGGTTACTTGTGTCACCCTGTCAGAAAGGCTGCTCACTACTGGCTGAGGGAGAATGCCCTGTCTCTTTGAATCTCAGTGGTATCCAAATCTGCACTCTCCTTTCGAAGACAGAGGTGTTGGGCATTGATGTTTGGCATTCTACAATTCAGAAGAGATTCTGTAAGCATTTACAGAAGTTTGGCCTAGAAAATTCCCTAGTGGCAAAGACATGTGGCATCCCAGCAACTTCCTGTAGATAATGAAAGTTGTTCACATAGCAATATTATCCCTCAGGGGGATGGATTCAATTCCTTACAGGTCTTAACACATTAAAAGTCCCCACACGACAACCAGCCTCTGCTAGAATGAAACCTGCTCCCAAAAGCTAAAGAAGATATTTTCCTTCTTCCTTCCCAACACAGGTAGTGAAAGAAGAGAAATCAGTGCCCGTATGTGTGTCTAGTTTTCTCAAGGTGAATAATCTAAGCATTATTTCTGCCTTCATTTAATGCAGGTGTGAACCCACTTTCAACTGCAAATTTATCCTGATTCTCATATACTCTCAAAGGTTAGTGAGATGGAAGTTAAGCGGATAAATATATCAGTGTACATCCAAATTGTTATGGTTTACAGGATATGAACGAGTCTGCTCCACTTCTGTTTGCCAGCAGATATCCTCCCTTGTCTAAACAAAATAAAAACTGAGCTATAGCCAAAAAGATGGAATATGTGGATATGTCAGTTAAGGCATATTTTAACATTTTCTCTAAAGCATGTTCCTTATTTCACAGGCCGTGGCTACTCTGTTTATAAAAAAGGGGTAAGGCATTGACATACAACTTCTAGGCTGTTGGGATAGTGCCTGGCATGGTTTTGACTCGTGAATGAGTGCTTGCACAGGCAATATCCATGTACAGTTTGGAGCTCAGTAAGGGCTAAAACACACTCCTGACAGGCCGTTCGAATGAAGCCCTTCTCGTTTGGGCAGTTGCAGAGTTTAACTGTGGGGACATGAACTGTTCTGAGTCAGAGATGAGTCCCTGCCTTGTATTATTTACTGTTCCACAGAGGTAACCATAGCAGTCATAGTGGTTACAGGGTTATGCAAATGTCTCATATTAAAGAAAGGCTCTAGTTAAAACATTTTATTTGTGGCTAGATAATCTATTTGCAGTTATTTGCCCATGGAAAGGCTCTTGTAAGCAGCATTTATTTTTCCAGCTAAATCTGGGATGAACACAAAAATCACATAAAATAAAGATAGAGAGGTTTCCTTTCAGCTGCCGTTAAAAATCTGGAAGACCTGAACCTGCCCTCTCCACCATGCTGCAGATATTCTGTTTCAGGACATTGTGAGTACTAACAGGATATTTAAGGTCATATCTCCTAGCTCTGTTTACTATGGCTGCTTTTCTTTCCCTGATTGCTGCAAATGACTGCTTTTGCTAAAAAATAATCTCCTTCCCACTGACAGTCTTATGGCAGAGAATCTTTCAAGTGGTAAGAGGCAAATCTCAGTAGTGAGTCATCCAATCAGTCAATCAAGAAAGTAGTGAAGATTGGCCATAAAGCAGTCTCATACATACATATCCCCCCTTGCTTTGCCCATCAGTGTCAAATTCAAAATGCAGGTGCATAAATGCTCTTCAGTGGCAGCACAGTCATTATCATGTAATTTGACTGGTTGATAGGTATGTTCAGTAACATGACTCATTATTCAGATTTCCTCCTCACCAGGGGAAGTATTTTCTTTTCAGATTTTTTTTCTAATTTGCACCCAATGATTTTGAAAGAAATTAAGCAAGGTGGATGCACAGCATGGGGATTCTGGTTTACTGGAACAACCAGTAGGCCTCTTCCTTTTTAGTCATCTGCCATTCATGTCTTCTGCATGGAAAAGGCCTTAAGTATAACCCACTTTTAACCACCAATAGTTGACATTCAGTGTGGCCATTCAAATGCTCAGTGCCTCCAGTTCTAGGCTCTTCATCTATGTTGTCACATCAGGAGTCTTAATTTCCTAGACCTCACGAAGGGGTTTGCCAAAAGACAATTCAAAGCCTATGTATCTGCCTGCTGGTCTGAGTAATGGTGTGACAGGGTCTGTTTTTCTGTGCTGTTTATGTCTTAGTCTGAAGAAACTGATTTCATAATTTAGCCATTAAATTTAGGTGTCTGAAATTTCATATGGAAGTGTAACTTTTACAGTGTTCCCAAATTGTTAAGGCCTGTCTAAGGTGCAGTTGTGATACAACCTTGCCCCCAGAATGCAGTCACTTCTACTTTCTTTTCTGGTCTTCCCTGACACTGAAACATAGATGAAACTGGCAAACCATTTCAGGGTGCTATCATCACATAAAATTAGTTTGGTGAAAACCTGTCTGCTGTTTAAGCTCCATCAGCTGTCTCACTTCTGTTGTCAGTGCAAAGAGAAAGAATGAAATGAGAAGTGTGGAACACCAGTCTAAATAAGAAATGGTTTAGATTAGTTTATAAATTGTTTTGAAAAAGCACCATGAAGTCAAAATCCAGAAGAATGTAATATATTCAAACTCAAAGATGTGCTATAAATCCAAAACACACATGGTTTCCTAAATGGCTTTAAAAGGCTGACTCAGGCAGCTATGCCTCCTGGGTAAACATGTCTGTCCCCTACATAAGAGGCATCATTTGGACCCCACCATGGAGTGGGAGAACTGTGTGAGGCCCAGACCCTTAGCAATTGAAGGAGATTGCACTGTAGTCACCCCTGTAGTATCTTGGAAAGAAGCATCCACCACCCCTGCATTGGAGTTGGGCCACTGCGTGCCCTGTAGCAGAAAATTCTTGTGTTCAGACAAAAAAGGAAGGACTCAGCAAGGAACTCTCTTCCTGAACCTATCTTCACACACATGAAGAAGCAGACTTGAGTTTCTCTGTGTCATCTCTGAGACTGGCTACAAGAAACTATTCTGACCCATAAGCCACTCAGAGGATTTTCTGTGGCACTATGCCTGACCTGCTAAGCCCACAGCTTGTTAGCTTTGGCACAGCACCAGACCAGCATGGCTAAGCAGTTTCTAGTTCTGACCAGCTCAGAGTCTGAGCAGAACAATACTAGGTCTGTGTGAACTTGTCTGTGTACATTAGGTGTCACGGCATTTGATTAAGTGGTGACTGCCCTCCAGTACTGCTCTTTAGACTATATTTAAGTATGAACATCAGGGAGTTACAGACAGTCAGTCAAGGCAGGTAGAACCAAAACCTAGGGACTCCTAGCTGAAAACTTGACATGCCCTTCTACTTCTCCTAAACAGCGTTAACCTAACTTGGTAGCCTAACCTGGGAACCAAATGAAAGAAGAAAATGGGGAACTGCTTCAGTCATGTAAATGAAGCCCTATACACCAGGAATGTAAGAGTTCCTGAGATGGAACACCAGCCAAGGGAAGCCTCAGGGTACCACATACAGGAGACAAAGAAATGGCTTTATACCTTTCCAATTTATTTTTCCTTGTTTTTCTGTCCTTGTTAGACTCTTGAACTTCCATCTCAACAGAAAATCATCTTTATTTGCCAGTGGCACATAGAGTTTCCTGGACCATAAACACCTAAGTTCGAATCTACTGCAGCTAAGGCATAGGGCTCTTAGCGCCAGGTCTCCCACTTCCTGGCTAGTCTTGGGGACTGCCTTTATGTCAATATTATGCCTTTCATATTGACTGTAGACCTCAGTAAGTCTAAACGTTTCATGTCTTTAGAATTTAGATGGTTGTAAGCCTAAATCTGGAGGGCAGAAGAGATATAAATAGAGATGAGTACTTATTTCTCCAGAAAAGGCACTTTTGCATCTGGTTAGGTATCTAAAATTAGGTTAATTCAAAAGGTTAAACAATAAGTCAGCCATTGACTTTAGGGACCTGAAGGCTTAGTCAAAGCTTGAAATCCAGTGAACTGCTGTTGGGGATTTCCAAGGCTTTGAGACACCTCGACATCTAAGACAGACAATGCAAGCTTTAGCTAAGGAGAGAGATTTCCTTCACCAGTTTCTCCTCAAGCATTCTGCAACCTATGGGGTGCACAGATCTCTCTCCTTCAGAAGCAGGGAAGAGTGACACTTGTTTTTGAGCACTTATAAAAGCTCTCAGCCTGGTACTTACAGGTATTCTCACTGAATGTAAAGGTTATTATTCAAAGTACTTTCTACTTTCATACGGTAGGAAGAAGTTTTCCATCTTCTAGGCACGTACCCACCGAATTGGGCTGGTTTTACACGGCCTCTCTGCTTTGAGTTGGATACAGTGTAAATTTAGGTACAGAGTCTCAGGAGAGTGTTTAGTGAGAGGAGGCACAGAACTGCCAAGCTTCTGTAACAAAAGCAACCACAGCTGGAAGACAGAGATGGGGTGCCAATCCTGGGTGTGTACAGAAAATACAGTACAGAAATACAACTGTAGGCTTTTAAAAGAATTCTTGCCAGGAAACATAAGCAGCTAGAGCTTTTAAGCAAGTCAGAAGTGGGATGAGGGGGAGCTTTTGGATAGCCCTTCTGATCTGTGGTTTATATATTCCATTTAAGGTGTTTATGAAGTATTTTCATAGTCACCTTAAGGTCTTGTGAAAAATTTACTTCAACTTTTGGCTCCTTTGCTGAAAGTAAAAATGACTTTTTTGTCATCTTGGCATGCCCCAATATTTTTCTTTTCTATGAGATACATACTTTGTGCTGGTAATGTTTTGGCTCATTCTCTATTGTGTCTCCTATAAAATACCATTATTAATGTATTCTCTTTATTTTAGAACTTACATAAGTGTAAACTCATTATATGTTGTTTCCATTTAAATCTCTCCAGCTTTGATCCCTTTATTTTGTACTGTTGGCTGGTCCAAATACTTTAGTGTTACCTGGAGACAGGGAAATGAAAGCAACAGTTTTATCTTCCTCTAAATCATTTAGGTGCATACTGAATGCATCAGACTTGAACCTTTCCCTCTCTTTAATGTACTCCACTAATGGTTGAAAGGCTTTTTTTTTTTTGTTTTTTTTTTTTTGAAGTACTTAATGTTGCCATCACAATGTGGCCAATTTTTTCACTATCTTACTAATATTGCAGTCTGTATTTCAGTTTGCCCTTTTAAATTGTAGTTAATTCAGCTCAACAACTTTCATCCTACTACTTAATATAAGTATTTCTAGGCATTTCAAGGAGCTACTTACACTTATATTTGTGTCTTAGCTGGGATACAGACTAGGAAATAATAACCATATGGCATGTTGAATATAGATCCTTTTTGACAGATGAAAATTATGTAAAATTGCCCTTGTTAAAAAAAAAAAAAGGCTTTGCATGCTTAAAAAGTATACATGGACATAGGACAGTTTCATGTTCATTTTTAGGACATCTAGACTTTAAAGTGATTTACTTAGCCTTTAGATTATCTATGATCAGTTTGAATTGGGATAGAAGCTGCCATTTGAAGGCCTGATTTGAAGGAAAGGGTAACAAGGGTATTTCAGTTGAGCATTTACTTTGCCAAGGTTTCAGTATTCTCGTGTCTGTAAGAAAATTACCTTTCCTAAATATGTTTATCAGTTGCACCACAGACAGGCTTTCTAGTTGCTAGACAGAAATAATAAGTAGTGTTCACAACAAACTTGGGTGGAAATATATTAAACAAACACTTCATTTGAAATGAGCAGCTGTAAAGATATTATGAACAGTAACTTGGAGTTACATACTACCAAATCCTATCGCTTCTGGCCCTGCTCCAGCACATGAGGAGCCCCATTACATTCCAGCCCTGTACTTTAGTTATTACTGTTAAAGTCAAGCAGTGTTCAAAATGAATAAAAACACCATAAACCAGCCTGCAGAGTTTCTATTCCATTCCTTATAATTCTCAGCATTTACTTAAAGAAAATTCTATTCCTCTTTCATCCCAAACTATTAAAAGTGTGGTAGGATACATCTAATCAGAACACAGTTGCAAAGCATAGTTATTTTGCAGTCATGAGTCAAACTTTTCAAGGAAATTTTAAAAGAAATTTCATGCTGTGATAAGTTAAATATGGCCCAACATCAGGACTTGAACAGGAAAGAAAACATAACAAGCGGCCTTGAAATAAATAAACTTTAAAGAATTATTTCCTTTGGGATTTTATGAGATTTATTTTAAAGGGCTGGGGACTTTTCAAAGATGAAACAATTGGAGAAGAAATGTTCTTTGTAGTGGTTATTCTGAAATTACTAAGGTATTTTTTCCTGTCTGAAGAACTAGTGAGATAAAGATATTAGAAAGATCACTGGTATAATATTTGTGGCTGAGAGATAAATTTTAACCACATCCGGTAAACCTCTCTCTGATTGTTAATTTTCATACAGGTCTACATTGATGCAGTAATATTTTGAAAAAATAATGTCTTTTCATTATATCTACTGAAGAAATTCAACAACAACAATAGCAAAAAAAAAGAAGAAAGCCCACACATTGTAGTCTGCATACTTCTACATCCTTAAATGAAATACTCCACTTGACTTTTTCAACTTATGTGGAAGGGCAACGGTAGAGTTTTCTGGGTACCAGCATACTTATATCCACATACAAATACATATGCATCTGAAGTCAAGAAACATTCACTTAGGCACAAGAAAGCACTGAGCCCCAAAGGAAAAAAACCCAACCAAGAAAAACCAAAGCAAACAAAACACAAAGCAATTAAAACAAAAACCAAAAAATATCAAGACAAATAAAAATTATAAGTTAACTACGTGCAATCTTCTTATAGCAGCCTGTTATATTTCTTTAGTTAGAGCTGCTTTATATTTTATTGAAGCAACATAAGCTATACTCAGCTATTCTATAGGTTTGTGACTTTGTATTATCACATAAGTTCAGAAGGCAAAACATTACTGCTTTCTCCAGGCTCTAATATTTATACTCTGAAAACAATCAGGTTTTGTAAAAGCTGTTCCTTCTGCATGTCCATAGGAAGAAAGTGATAAAATTGTCAGGAGACCTTTCCTTTAAGGAACAGGAATGCATTTGTGGAAAAGGCTACAAGCCTTTTTTAAAAAGTTTGGGATTACTTACCAAAAGCCCATATAAATCAAATTTATGTAGCATGTCTTTATGTATGCCAAGGCCCCTGCACCCACTGAAGTTGAAATGCTTCACAAATTTTCTAGAACTTGCTATTTCACTCAGACAGTAAATGCTGTTTTGCTTGGTGCTTATTCTAGTTAAAAAATGAGGGATTTCACGCACTTAGCTACCATGTCCAAAACCAACTTTCTCATACAGTTGAAACACAAACATTGGTTTTCTTAGCTGTCCTGAACTTGGTATGTGTTATATGGAATGCAATCACACTCTGTGACAGTTGAATTGAGAAATTTATCTTTTCCCATGTTAATCTTGCCAGTGATCTGATTATATTTTATATCCAGGATATTAAACTGAAAGACAGACCCTACCACAAACCCTAGATTCTAGCTTGCCTGGAGCAGTATTAATGCTTTTTCTCTGGAAAGCTCTCTTGTTAACACCTGCTGCATTTATTTTAAAAAATAATTAAAAAAAAAATATTAGTACTCACCTGAAATAGTAGTATTGTAGGTCTGACTGTCAAATAATGAAATGGAGGCAGCTAGTCAGAAGTTTTATATCTTTGACCAAAATATCTGATATAGCTGAAAATGCAATAATTTATAAGGCCTACAAGCCTTTCTGCAAATGACAATAACACAGAAATAAGTAATTGTTCAGTACCAAGATCCAAAATTAAGATTAAATTAAGAAAAACAAAATCTTTGTGAAAATTTCAGGCATCACATTTAAGTAAAACCTAATTCTATTTTAGAATACAGCTATAATGTGATCTATCAGTTGCATTCCTAAATTTACAAGGCAGATTGTGGAAGATGACACACACACACACACGGTAGTGACTACCAGCGTCCTCTTCCACATCATCTTCCCCCAACCCCCTAGCGTTTCCCAGTTCCCACAGTTCCAGTTCCAAGCCCTTGCTGGGCTCACAGGATAATGGTGGGTTCTCCTTGCAGATGTGGCTGAGCAGTGACAGACTGCATCTTCTCTCTCCTTGTCCTAAAGCCGCAAAGTGGTACCAGTTTGGGGGCCAGCAGATTCATTAGTCCTTTGGTTTAAAAGTGTGAGGTCCACACCCCATTTGGAATCTGGTGTTAGCAGGGAAAGCTTTGCTAGGTAGTTATGTTTTCTGATGACAGGAGGAAATGCAGCATAATCTATGGTGACTTTGAACCTCCTTATCAACTGTGGACGGAAACAAGCAATTTTGGGAGAAACGTGGTCTGGCAGTGCATGAATAGTTCTGGCATCATTTGATTATTTCAGACTGAAATAGAGACAATTGTAAAATAGCAGGTAATAGAAATGTCTGATTTCATATGTAAATTAAATCAAACAGCAGAATAATTAGAATTAGGCTTTTAGAGGCCACTGAGATGGCAGGTATCAGTTCTTTCCTTTCAGGAAAGACCTGACAAAGAAAATAAGCTCCTAAATAAGCCTGCATTTTTACCTGGTGCAACTATGGGTTTTATACAAATCCTAAGTATTGTCATCATTTTTTCATACACCATAGTGCTGAAAGGTGCTTACAATTTTTGCTAGGGTCAGTGGACAGGAAACATCACACATTTCAGTAGAAAGCTTCAGTTCCTTCAGACAAGGTTGATGACTATAATATAAATAGCTATTCACAGTGGCCATTTGTTACTGCCTTCATCATCATCATCTGTAAGAAAGTCCCCTGTGGCACACCTGTGGACATATTTTTCCTCTTCTCCTTTCCTAGCACTGGTATCTCCCAGCAATTTTGACAAGCCTCCTCTGGAACCCCTACCCAAACCCTCAGTCCCAGGAACCTGTCTAAGGCCATTGTCCTCAATGACTCTCTGAGCTGAGCCATAGGATTATTTATCTGCAGCCCAGTCCCCCAGATGGACATCAGACACATCTTCTGGATGAGCCTCTCATGTATTTTGTACCTTGTCCTCAGCCCTGTCTTTAGCCCTGTCATCGTGATGGCACCCCCAGTTAGCTCCTGGCCCTTGTTCAGCCCCTTGCCCTATTACCAACCACTGGCCATGCCCCCTGCTCAGCCCCAGGTGTACATTGCCCTGTCAATACCCTCAGCTCCTGCCTTTCTGCCCCTCAGTTGTAGATGGTCTTCACCTAGACCTGACATCAAGTGAGTTCCCATCCCATTTGTTGTAGCTCTTTAATGATCTCCTCAGAATTATAATGAAGAGAAGGCAGTCCTTTAGGAATTAAGTGAGGTGTGCTCGAGTCTTGGAGTCATGTCATTGAAAACTTGATAGTATTTGAGTTCAGTTACAGAAGATAAAAAGACAGAGTCAGTCTCAAGAAGAAAGGTCAGAAATTGATTTATGGGAGCAAAGAAGATCTGCATTCCTTGGCTAGATGCTTTCCCATTTTACTTAAGATTTGAAATGTTGATAAATAACCTATGCATTTAAGTGAACAAACTTAAACATAAAAAAAAAAGAGCTGCATAACTGTGAAATTAAACTCCTTTAACTATTTCAATTCAGAAGACATTTGTAAGTGAGGTCTGAACTGTCAATTAGGTTGTGAATTCAAAGATTGTGAGACTTGGAAAGAGATCTTTGTAGCATTATTGACAAGACACTTAGGCACACATTCTGGTATTTGTATAACATAAATGTCTGATCTGAAGCTGCAATATAAAATATTTCTAGATGACTTGACTAATTTCTGAAACCTGTCTGGGTACTACAAGTAAAACTAAATTAAATAATGCGAAACTACAGTGTGATAGCAATATCTTTCTTAGCAGTCACTGTAATAACAACATTCACACACTTTGAACTTGGTGGCCCACTGTTGGATAACTTCTGCAGGTACTCCTGTAAATAGCGTATACCTTTTGAACATAGTACATATGTGCACTTAGGGAAAAGAGCAGAAGTGTAGAGTAAAGGCAATAAAGAATACTAGGGGACAAAATAAAATTCTCTTGGTGATAAAAGCTCATAACCAGCCACAGATGGTAAGATGCCAACAACAGTGAAATAAAATAATTAATGTTCAAGAAATGTTAATGTTCTCTAATTAGGAAGAAGCATAATGCTATATGTGTATCAGATTAGGAAAATGAAATGCTTTTTCAGGCCATTACAACCCCCAGGGAATAGAAAAAAAATCTCCTACTACAGATATAAATGTTTAATCTGATTGTCTGAATAATATGAACCAAAAGTTCTGGAAGAGCCGGCTGAATCTGACCTGCTGATGCTTTGAATTTTTACAAGCCAGGAGATTCCAAGGGAATTTTGCAAAACTAGAACTGTTTTGCCAGCAATATAAAGGGCAGAGAAGGCAAGTGTGGCAGCTATAGCCCAGTTGGATCATCAGTATAAACATTGCCGGGGGTGGGGGGCAGGAAAACAGATATAATAGAGTAGTGATTTAATTAAGAATCAAAATTATTGGAAGCTCTAACCAGTTGGCTTAGTCAAAAAACTGTCAGAAACTGTCAAGAAAAATCAAACCCAAAAAAACCGAAGTCAAAACACCACATAAAACCAAATCAATAGAATACTTAGCTATATTCATGCTTTCCTAAGAAAATGTTTGATTCCTAAACTTAAGTATCTAGATATAATAGACCTTAATTTTGTATAGGCCTTTGTTTTACTGTTAATTCTCAATCTGCAAAGATTGAGATGGAGGACTATCTTAAATAGTTTTCAGTAGAAACGTACTGAGTAAAGAGATTCTGAGTAAACTCAGAAAAATTCTTCAGGCTTTGATACTTGGTCCAGACTTATTTAGTGTACCTCATGGAAATCAAAAGTACAGCACGTCTGCTGGAAAATGGTTCAACATATACATCTTTGTATAAAAAGTAATACTAGGTCATATCAGGCAAAATCCATGATCAGCCCCTGCTGGAGGATATAACCAATATGTAGAGGAAATTGATAAAGAGTAGATTTTTCTTGATTGATCCATTCTGTGAAATGTAGTTTGCATTTACTCTTTATTTATTTTAATTTATTTCATTTATTTTTACATGGTTTTACATGTTATTGATAAGTACACTCCAGAATCAGACCCTAAAGGCTTTGTCTCAGGCCACATTGTAAATCTGAAGAAAAACCTTTGACATTTTCTAAAAATTTATTTTTCTTCTTTTTAGACAAACATTTATTTTAGAATTTTAACAAGGGAATTAAAATCACAAGAATCCTTTCCCCTAACACTTTTGATATGTGGTTATTTTAGCTTCAATCTTCTCTTCTTTTTTTTAGAAGGCTCTACAAGCTGCTGTATACATATTTATTCAACATCTGTTTTCAAGTAGTGTAGTAGACTAAATATAAAGTTAAGATGCCAGCATTTCATTTACTTAATTTTTGTCTAGAAGGACGGCTATTGTGTCACCACACTATTGCATCTTCCTTCTGCCTCACTAATATCAAAAGAGTCCCTCCCACTCCCTTCCTTCCCTTCCCAGCCATCCCTCCTTCCATCTGCATTCCCACAGCCTCCCTTCCAGCTGAGTGATTCACATCTTTTCTTTGGGCTGCGTCCAGACACTCTCTGACCTGCCTGGATAAATTCACCTCGGTAACCCAGCAAAACCAAAGCTAAACCAAATAATCTTCGGACAATTGACTCAAATGCATTGGCTCATTATGCAGTCAGATGAAGACCAGATCAAGAACATGTAACAAAAATCATAAAAGAGAGAGCATGAATGGTAGTGGTGACAGCAGGCTTCTCCACCTTAGCAACAAGGAAACATTAGGTCAGTTCTTCCATAGCATCTGATCACATCATTAGGAATTGTACCCATTCACTGTTCTTGGATGTTTGTCCTCTGAATCCTCATCTAAGCCAATCTCCATCAACTTTTTCTTTATATTGATGTAATTTTTCTCGTTTATTCATCTACTAAAAGTAGAATGTGTTTGCTGCAGTGCACTGTTAGATAAGCACCTGTATGAACAAGCGAAAGAAGAGGTAAAGAAGGCCAAACCTACTGATCAGACTGACTTTAAATTATCAGGCCAAGGTTTTTAGAAATGACTAGCTGATTACATATGAATTTTTCCTTGGAACCTAATATCACACTTTTTTTTTCTAATATCATAAGGTATAGAACAACCAAACTCCAAAATTGTTAGTATGTTCATATTTTCCCCAAATATCTCTGGCTTCCTAGCCTCTTTTGAAAATCACAGCCATAATGCATTCCACATGTCATGGTTTAGGAATGGTAGTCCCCAGTTTGGTGTTCCCACTGAAAGACTCCAAACCATGTGCTGCTTACTCACTCCCCCCCTCCCCTCCCCTTCCCCCTGCAGCAGGCTGGAGAGGAGAACTGGAGGCACAGAAGGTAAAGATCAGGGGTCGAGATAAGAAAAATTTACTGGGAACAGCAATTAGATAAGGAAATGAACAGTAACAGCAACAGTATTAATAAGAGAGCATAGAAGACCGACCAATGACTCGCACATGGTTGCCCACTATGCGGTACAGGACCTTACTGATTGCTTCATCCTACCTGCCAGAAGGAATCCCCTTCCTCCCCTGCCCCTTCTGCATGATTTGAGGTGAGACAGAATAACCACCAAGTCCCAGCCATGCTCCTTCTGGCTACTGCAAAAATTAATCCTTTCCTGGCTGGAACCAGGAAGATTTTTATTTATTTTTTGCAATTAAAGGGTTTTTAAAAGACAACAATTTAAAATTAAAATTCAGTTTTGACTTTTGTCCTGGGTCCTTTCTGGGAATGCATTTAAAGAAGGTCTAAAATGAAGTTGTCATCACTGAGCTTTTCACTCTCAATTCTGATGAAGAGATAGCTACATGCTGAGATTTGAATTGCATTTTATACCTTTGAAAAGTTTTACAAGAGCAGAAGAAGACATAAATAAGTAATCCCAGCTCTAGTAGGAAGCAACTCTACTTGTTTCTACCAAGTGTTTAAGTTTACATAATTGACATTCAGTCTACACTAAATTAATTTACTGAGAATGGGCATTTTCTGAAATCTTACAGATTAAAAGTTGGCCAAGGAACTGAAACCTAAACAAAAACATTCCATTGGATGGAATGTTATTGTTTTGTATAGGAAGGACTCTAGAAATAACTGCATAACTTTACAGCAATGAAGGTTAAGTCATTTTATCCGATAGCAAACATGGGAGATTCTAACATTATCTTCCTCATTTGACATCACTCACAAAAAATTTATTTTTTATAGGATAGATGGGGACTCGTGAAGTAACATGAGGAGTATCTAGGTGCATCTACTGCTAGCAGTTAGAATGATATACACCCTTAAGATACTTGCGTCAGTTTTAGCCATGTGACCACAGATTTCCTTTTTTATAAGGGATTGTTCTCTCTCTGTAATATGCTTTTGATGTGATTTTCTTCTACATTGTAAGGTTGTTCTTAGAGCTGGAAATATAATATACTCTTTTCAGTTATTTAGAATTCATAATTAAATCAATGTCTTTTTGACAGTGAAGTTAGGGGAATAGGAGTTTGAGCAAGGTTTTTATATGCCATATTAAATGATACAAGAAACTGGGATGATGTAACCCAAAATTTACATGCAAAAGATAGTAGATAAACAAGTACAGGCAAGGGATAATACAGGCAAAAGTCCATCAGTGACTTTCCTAGCATTGTCCCTGAGGCCAGAATTGTTTGTGTTCTGTTCTAATTAAGTGAAAACTTGACCAATATGTAAACGTGACAGAAAGTCATGCTTGTGTTATCTGCCTGCAAGTGAAGGAGTTTGCAAGTGCAGAAGAGATTTGTGCCATGGGATTTCTATGAGACATGCTCCAAATTGCAAGAGTGGGAATGAATTAAAATGGTCTTGATGGTGAGCCAGCACTATAATAAATGTATATCTTGCACTTTATGAATCCAGCTGTTAAAATAAAAAAGTATAATAGAAGATAACTTAAGGAATATCTGTCAGTCATCAGTTTCATCATTCATTAATATTATTTTTTGTTAAAAAAACATTTAAGAATCTCTGGCACAGAGTAAGTCTCCAATCCACTGTGAGACACAATCTCAGATCCACAGAATCTTCTCTCTAAAAACACACAGAGTAGAGAATGAAAAAGAGGTAATTTGGCTTGTCAGCAAGTATGTCAGCTGCAGAGAAGAGGGTGTGACTGGAATTTTAGATGATATCCAGTGAAATACAAGGCTTCTCATGATGTTTTGGAAGTGTAACCCTTCTTTAATCCTCATTCTTTTGTCTGTTCTTTATTGACTGAGGTTCTCTTAGGTGGGGGCTATTTCTTCCATGGGTGCAGAGATAAGGTGTCAGTTGGATTCTGTGGCTCTGCTATACATGGTTGTCATGAACAACTGTCATGATTGATTATGTGCTAGATAAAAATAATTGGCTCTTGAAGAAGAAATCTTCATTCTTATTCATAGAATATTGTTGGGCAATGACGCAAACATCATGGTGTGAGAAAGGGAATGGCAATCATTGCAAGGAGAGCAACAAATCTCTTTCAAGGATGTAATATCCACAGTCTTCAGTCCAATTCAGGAAACAGAAATAACTGTCCCCCATGTTTTTGTCCAAATGCGTTGTGATCTAAGAAAGTAAAAGCTAACAAAATCTTTCAATCTCTTTTGAAATATCTGTAGCTGCAGTGCTGAGTCAGCCTTGTCTTAAGCGGTACCATCTGTTTGGTATCGAGCAAAAATATTTCTTCCAGGTCTGCTGACTCTGCATGAGATCGTGGTCCAGCAACTGACAGAGAGCTAGTTAGAAGTTTCAATTTCATAAAACCTATGCATTCATGAAAAGGTCTTCTCAATCTCAACCTGTGCAGACTGGAGCCTGATCCTTTATTATTTATATTTGATTTACGCTAGAATACATAAGCCTGACTGAACATGTAGGGTTTGTGAAGTACTGTATAATTTTTTTTTTCTTATACACTTTGATCAAGACACAAAAGAAAGCATTAGCTTAACTGGATTAATACCTAAAAATAAGTGTGGTTCTTTAAAAACTGTATATATTTATATGTATATTTATATACATATATATAATATATATGCTCACTTGATTAAAATCTGTTTTTCAAGTATATTGTGATATCATAGAATAAATTACTGCAGACATCCAAAGGGATTGAAGATTCCTATGCAGAAGCCTGGAGTGTGCAGGACTAACGCACTAAGTGTATTAAGTGCCATGTGAGTGAAAGCAGGGCTGTGTACTGGCACAGAACCAGGAACATGAGAATGCAGTGAAGAGTTCTGACCATTTGTTCTATAGCACTCAGGTCACAAGCTGTGATTTAGAAAGATTCATTTTGAATAACTATTTCATTAACAAAGAGACATAGAACAGGACATCATTTCAAGACATACTTTCAAAAGTAATGCAAAGACCTCATCAAACAAGGAATTTGCAAGATACTCAATCTAGTTATGCAGTGGGTAAATACATTTTCCTAAGAGACAATTTGTACACTGTAAAACAGGTTTATTCTTTGAGTGTGGGACAATTCCCTCTGCATACCAGAAGCCATTCCTGCGTCAAAAGTGAGCATGTGGCACTTGACCAGTAAAAACTAGACATTTTATTGACTGTTTTCATATTGAATTCTTTTACTTCTTTAGTTGTGAAAGTTAGAAAATAAAAGAAGATTGAAACCTTCAAACTCCACACGTTTATATTATACAAACTCCAAAGTTCTAAAGCCTAAAATACTCTGGACTTGGTTTTGTTTATCTTCTTACATTGATATAAATTGCAAGAAAATTCAGTGAAGATCATTACTTCATTCTTAGGTCAATGATCACTCTGGCTTTGTATTTGTGCTCTCTCAGAGTATTTAACTAATACTTTATCCTAATATGCTTTTGTTTCCATTGAATATATATAATCTACTAGTAGTTATTTTAGTTTTATAGTGTGTAGTTATTCTGATCAAGATCTTGTATCTGTTATCTTCTGTCTGGTCATTAGTGTTAACAAATATTTCACTTTTTAAAAAAAATCTGATTTGTCTTCATTAGAAATTGCAGGACAAAGTAATTCAATTAAACCTCTGTAACTCTCCCCACAACAGCAATATCACAACAATACATTGATATATAGAGTTATGGGATCCTTAGATGTTTTCTTCGTCAATTTGGACAATTTTCTTCCCCTTATAAAGCATCCAAGAACCTGTGTTAAAGAGCAAGTTGCCTAAACAAAGTGTTCTAAGGAACCAATAAATAATTTTTTTTTTCTTTAAGAAAATAGTCCAGAACATGAAAACAAATGTTGAAATAAAAAGCTATAAATCATGTTATTTATAACAGAATTGTTTATTTGGAAGAGCCTTGTTTTTCATTATGTTATAGTGCAGTCCAAAAATGACCAAGATTTAGTGTTTAAAAATATAAAAACCAACCTTAAAGATACAACTGTTCTCCTGTCTGAAGCCCCAAAGTGTCTAGGTAAGAGTGCTTTAGATCTTTTCTACCTGTCTAAGTGCTAGTACTGATGCACTGCCCAGACCATGTGGCTGGAAGAGTTTTTGCTCAGTATAACTAGCATTCTTTAGAAGCTGCTTAAGGTTTTCTCTTCTCTCTCTTTTTTTCTTTTAATTCCTTCCCCCACCCCGCCCTCTTTTTACAAAGCTTGGAAAATATCCAGATAACATGAGCAAGAAAATTATTGGTATCCATTTCCCATAGCAGATGTTCTCCAAAGGATCTTTTCTTCCAAAGCCCCTAACCCTGCTGTAGACTACAATAAGTTATGTCAGTTTTTCAGTGTACTCTATGGCTGGAAGGAAATGAAAGGCCACCTTACTGCTGTCCGATTTAGCTCTGATTTCCAAGTCATTTATTTAAGACGGGAATGGGTTTGCATATACTAACCCCTGTATCTTGTGAGCCATTTGAATGTTTCAGTTTATTTAATACAGAGCCTCCATGAGAAGGAAGAAGTGTCAGGAACTTTGAAATATTGAGGCTATTGTCAATTATGCCTGAAATTCACCAAAATTTAATTTTTAACTTTGAAGCAAACCTGAAATATTTGGCCATTTATTAATAAGTTTAAAATCCTGCTAAATCTGCATCTGAACTGTGATTTAAGTCCATTTTTTATTTTCCCTGAGAAAAGGGAAATTCTTCCACCAAAAACATAAATAAATTTTCAAATGCATGACTAGTTTAAGATAAACAGTACCATTAAGATGCTCACATTGGAAATCTTTATTGGAAAATTGCTTGATGCTGGAGGTGTATCTGCCTGCAAAAAGAATAAAGATATTTGTTTAGTGATCAGAACATCTATTGTTATATAAGTGTCAAAACATCAGATACCATAAAGTCTTCTTTAAAAGAGCTCACACTTATATAAGGACAGTGATTTAAAAATGTTTCTTTCTCAGAACTTCAGAGAATAAAGTTTTTGAACTTTTATTTCTCTTCAATAGATTTTTTATTCATGGAGTTTCTATTTCTGTGCAAAATTTTATGATGCAATATTTCAATCATTGTGAGAAATTTGCTGGAGCAAACAGAACTATTGGGTCGTGCAGATTGCTCTAATGAAAGGTTAGGTCTCTAAATGTTATTAAATCTTACTTTTTGAACCTTAATCCTGCTGTAGGTGGCCTCAGTATCACATAATGTATTTGTGGTACAGCAGAGAATCAAAATCAGATCTTGAAAATTGCACACTCTAATCCTTAGACTGTTTTTTCCCCTCTTGAGAAAATTTGATGTGATAGCATCAAAGCAGTCACTCGTTACAGGATGAGGAGATGTGAAAGCTGTTTGGGCTATATGCTAGGTTTAGTCTCTTATCTACAAAACAGCAATGGAAAATGTTTATCAAGCATTTGAATTGGGTTCCTAGTCTGTTGGTGGAGAGAGGGAGAAGCCACATTAAAAAGTGAAAGATTCATGTAAAATCTAGAAAATACTGGGAAGCTTACATGCAAAATAATCCTATCTTTTCATAAAATTATGGAAAGAGATGATGCAGTCAAAAAGGCTGGTCATTTGTGTATCTTATGAACCACATGGTTTTAACTGCTTTTCCTTTGTAGGTTAAAACCGGCAGTCCTGTCTTTCGTTCAATGTCTTCCTAGGTTTTGTTTCATAACATATAGTGGTCTCTTATTTACTTTCCCTTTTTCAATTTGTCTTTTTTGGAGAAATTGTAATTTTGAGAATGAGACAAGAATGGGAAAAAAGAATACTGTAACTTTAATCAGGGTGGAAGATGCTCTGTATGAGCCCTCTCAGCTTTTTGTCAAGACAGGAAAGGCTGTGATGTGGCTTGTGGACTCCTTGACTGAAGTGAATGTCATCACTGCTAATGAACACAAAAGTCAAAGTTCTGTTTCCCAAAATTATTACTGCAAAGTAAAGTACCATAAATATGATGCTGTGAGCAGCAGAAGCAACCAAGCTCACTTTCCTATTGATTTGTATATTGAGCGTAAGCTCCTGAGTCAGATTGTTTCTATGAAATGTAAGGGTTGCACACTATAACCTCTCCCTAATACAGTTTCTCTGTTTTATCCAGGGTTCTGTTCTTGTGATTCATAGAAACAAAGTCTTGCACTCTTCCATTTATAATGACTGAGATTGGACTGAGGCTCTAAAAGCTGATAAGAGGCTTCACGCATATACAGACCCGCATAAGCCTCATTTTCTTAGGAAATGAAGTTACTTATGAACTCTCAAAAATCTTTCTGTTATCCCCAATATCTTTATAAATTAATAACAGGAGGATTTTAGTAGAATTTTACAAAACTTTATCTTAAACATTTAGATAAGTTTGTTAAAGAGGAGATTGAACATGGTCTGAAGGCTAAATTGCAGCAGTGGGGGAAGGAACTTTAGGGTTCAATCTAAACTCAAATATTTCACAGAGATAATTAGAATTATCTCTGCATTTTTCCTTTTAGATCTGGCCTTCCTTCAATAAGGCTAAGTAAGGAGGTTCAAATCCAACTTGAAAATTTATTTCTCAATTTTGTTACAGAAGAGGAGGAAAATACTTTACTTTTATAGGTGACAGATGTGAAGTTTGTCCTTGTTAAATAATCAAAACCAATACATGTGCATGACAGTTGCTGTTAAATCATAACTGTTAAACATAAAAACCTAATCTCACTAAAAAACTGTAGTTCCAGCAAGCATTTTAAATTGTCATGGATGGAGAATATCAGAAGAGAATGTGTTTCAGAGAGGACAGGAGTGCAACTGGTAGAAAGTAAAAATATTATACAAAAAATGCAAGTTTTGGGGGACATTGCAATTGCCTCATGTTTGCCAATACTGAATAGTGAGGCTGACAAGAGATGAATATGTAACAGCAAAAGATGTTTTTCAATACTCGGAGGTAATAAGCAGAACAGGGAACTGTTCATTTGCAAGAGAAGAACTAAATATGCAACAAATAATATGCATAATTTCCATGGATAGTTGCAGATATCCAATTATGCCTCTTAAGAAACAGCAGCACGTCAACTACACAACTTGGAGTTCAGATTTTGAGAGCTGTGGACGACTATTAGTTTCTGCCCTTAATTCATAGTATTACAAAATTTCATGCATTGCAGTTATTTTTGCTCAGCAGATTCTCTCCAGTTTATTCATTTTTCAACAGCATTGACCATGCACAGAGGGTCTAACAAAAACTTGCTGTACCATTTTTTGCCAGTAGCATTGACTCCACTGTTGCAGAACATTTTGGGAAAATTTTGTGCTCTGCAG
Source organism: Struthidea cinerea (assembly GCA_013397865.1). Lineage (NCBI taxonomy): Eukaryota > Metazoa > Chordata > Aves > Passeriformes > Corcoracidae > Struthidea > Struthidea cinerea. Next base: position 39,414 of record VZTI01004090.1, read on the forward strand.
AGAAATTTCGCACACTGATCTTTTTGAGCAGCAGAAGTCCAGTGAGAAAGAAAAAGTCCAGAGCAGAAATTAGACCAGGATGGGTCACTCATGTGAACTGGAGCCGTAAACCACTGAGGAAATAATTTCTTCTTAACTGCCTTTTCTCTTCCCCAGTTTGTGCCTTCCTGCCTTTCACTGTAACTTCTTTAGGGAACACTAGTTCGTCAGTTATATTTCTTGAGTCTCCACTCCAATCCTACTTTCAGTGATGGTTCTGGATGTTGGTGTTAAAGACGGAATGAAGGTGGTACAGAAGTGCAAAATGTATTATATAAGTTTACTTTAAATGCGTTGATACAAATGGTGCTTTCTCAGAGTCCAGCCATTTCCTGAACAACTAGTATCAGTTAACTCAAATGAATGTCTTACCTCACTCTTGGGTCTCTTTCTGTCTCTACCTTTTTGTGGAGAGAAATAAATAAATTTTCAAATTAAGCATGCTGTATTATAGCAACTTGAAGGTGGCCTAATTTTTACTTATTTTAAATGTTCTATTATTAATGAGAAATCCAGCCTAATTATATTTCCTTATGACTTCAAATTAAAAATGACAGACCTCTGCAGAACATGGAAATATTTTCCAGGTCAGGTAGTAACATTAGCATGCACATTATTTATTTTTTCTGGCAACTGGCCTTTTCTTTTTAAGCTCCAAAGTGATGTTAATTTAATAATAGAGGATAAAGTTCAATGCTGCAAAAGCCTTCCTGTACCATCAGGGCTTACGCACATTTCTGAACCTGCTCATTCATCTATCTTAAAACCCAGAAATCCCTTTGGTTACAAAAGGAAATGCCTTCTGGATCCTCTGATAGTGGAACACGGGGATTAAACACTTGCATCACTTGTATTTGAAAGTGTTATAATTCGCATTCGGCAAATTCTGAGTTCAGAGTGGTTTTTTATGTATAGGGTGACCTATAACAGGTTTCTGGATGTCCAGCTTTTTTAAATTTTTTTTTAAAGAAAATCAAAATATTATTTATTTCTAGTGTTCTGCTACTTTTTTTCCATTATTAACTCAGATGTCCATGACTTATTTTCTAGAATGACAACATTTGAAGGGCAGTAAACAAATTAAATCTAAATTAATTTGAATAGTAGTAAACAAGTAAAATATTTGGTAAACAAGTAAAATATTTGATTCAAACAATTCATTTAATTATTTAGGGCTAATTAAAATCTTTACTTTCCTGGTAAATACCTTTTAACATTTTATTCATTCAAATGCTACAGAAGAGGTTTAGTAAAAAAGTGCCTTTATTTCAGGTCTAACTCCTTCCTCCAGTGAAGAGGAAAGAATTTCCAACGTAATATCAAAGCAAGAAATCTGAACCCTCCATCAACCAAACCAATGACATAATTCTTCCTGGAGTCTTGCTGGATTTCAGCTTGTCACAGCTTTGACCAATTTGAGGTGCATCAGCTTTTTCAGTACACAATATAACCTCATGGTTATGATGTCAGAGGCTGCAGATGTTCTACTTGTAGTCATGGGCAGCTCAGAGAGCTGAAAGAAAATTCTAAATAATAAGAGAGAAAGTCAGCAGTTACTGTGCCAGAAGAAGATGTGGTAGATAATACTCTATTTTCTACTTATTTACTGTACAGTTATTCTGTCTTACTTCTGTCCTATTGAGTCATATACTCTAAAATTTCTTCTAACACAATGTAAAAGTGAAGCAATATAATTTTAAAATATTGAATTTCAGGTTAATTAAGTTTCTACATTTTTAAGAAAAGGGAATCAGACATCATCAAAAATTCAAATATTCTTTACTTTCTGGATGGAACAATATACAGATTTGTTATATAATCCAGTATTATTTAATTATATAACACAGTAAAAAAAACAAAGAAGGAAGAATGTTTCAAATATTTTATACATTCCAATCAACCATCTCTAGAACTACATGTTCACGGAAAAGAAATATGAGCTAAATTTAAAAAGCATTCACAACCTGGAATGGATTTGTTTGGTTTCCGATCCCAGTATTTCCCTCACGTGATTTAAGGAAGTTAAATATATTGTTTACATATGTAGCATCTCTAATAGACATAACCAGATGCTAAGTCCTTTCATGTTCTTTCAAAAGATATTATATACACCTTCCATTTATTTTGTGATTGAAACCTCAAAGCCATTTAAAGAAAACAACTGATCTTTGTAGCCTTCCCACCAGCTCAGTAAGCCTTATCCTCATTTAGGAGGTCCTAAGAGTCCTGCACAGGATTGTGCATTTTAGTATGTATTCAAAAGTGGATTCAGGTAGCCAAAATATTTGTAACCCTTTAAAAAAGTTTGGGAAACAGATTTTTTTACATGGATTAAGTGAAATTCAAAAGTTTGAGTATTGTACATGGAGGTTTTGGTTTAATTTGAATCCAGGACAGAACTTGGCTCGTGAAACAAATGCTATATGAAGAATGAGTTTCATCTTTTCTTGAAAACTCACCTGTTCCCTCAAGTCAGAGCAGCTCTGATTCCACATCTCTGCCCTCACTGGACCCCACAGTGTTTTTCTCTCTGATTGCCTTTATGAAAACAAGAACTAAAAGAAATTTTTAAAACCATGTACAATCATTTCTCCACTTGTCTTGCAGTTATTACTTGTTCCCAGGAATATAAGAATTCATTGCCAAGAGCATTTTGAAAGATGTTTTTTAATTTTTTTATATTAAATTCAAAGTCAAATTATAAACCAGATAGAAGAAAGGATATTTGCAGCTTTATAATGACACTAAAACACTGTATATATGCCTGAGAGGTAAGACTGAAAGGCTACAAAATCTCATATTGGGAGTGATAAGTGCAAAATAATTTGGGAAATTCTTTTGTATGAAGTACAACAGAAGATAGAGATAATTTCAAGCAATAGATTGCGCATCTCTTCCCTGCTCTGAAGGCATGATTGACAGTGTTGATGCAATTACTCTAAAAGCAGAGGGCTGTATTCGTCAGCTCATGGGTGAGGGCTCAGCCAGCTGAGTCAAATGTCATGTCCTCAAAGATTTGTGTCTCCAGAAAATCTTGTCCCGAAAGACAAAACCTTTTTCTCTTCACTTTTTTGTGCATGCAAGCTTTTGATTTTTTGTCTCTAAGATCAGTAACTTGGACACCAAGCTGTAGTCTGGACTGCTTTGAATCACCAATACATGGACATATTTAGTGGAAAACATCACATGAATACTGCCATACCAAAGAATTCCATAAGTTCTTCAAGAAAAACCTGCCCACTCATGCCACATACTTTTCCTAAGAGACTTCTCATTTCAGTTTTCTAGGAAAACAGGGTATAGATTCACATAGTAGGAAAGGTTAATGTCTTTTGTGAAGAGATATCTGTATCTAAATCTTTAGTTTAAAATCTTAGGCAAATATTGAACAAGATGGGTCACCAGATATTTTATGAATGGCTTCTGTTTATGTAGATTTTAGTGGGAAAGTTTATTATATCTGGCTTAATGCAATCACCTTCAATATATACAGAAGATCCTAACATTGAAATCTTCCCCACAGCAAGAAAACTCTACTATGTTACCTTGTGTCTGATTTTAAAAGTTCTTGTTTCTAATCCTCTTTTGTTGGGCTTTAAGCTGCTCAGGGAAGCCTTTAGGGTTTTCTTAACCATCTACTTGAAGTTCCAAGAATTACCTGATAATTTTTGCATAAGAAATAATCATAGTGCTGAACAAACATCTTGGAATGGAAAAAAAAAGCAAGGTGAATATTACATTTGGAAAAAATAATAAGAGATCAACCGAAAGGTCTAGAATACTTTAATAACATAATTCAAAATCCCATGTATGATTTAAACATAAGTCCAAATCTGAAACCTAATTCTGAGTATGTTCAAGCCAGATGCTAGAAAATTCAGGCCATGTTGATTAAGTGACTTACATCATGATGTCCAGTAAAGCTGAGAAAATTGAAATGCCCCTGGCAGATGGAAGTGTCTATCTACTAGGAAATACGTCCTGTTTAAGAGCATTTGCTCTTCAGGGCAGGAAGCCTTTTAGAAGACAGGTGGGGTTTATGTTCCCTGGAGTTAAGCCAGCTAACCACACAAGGAGCAGCACAGATCAGTCACTCAACACGCCTACATCTGTATTCACAGCAGTTTAAAGCATTTTAAGCCTATCATAAACCCACTTGTGCAGGAAAAAGTATATAACAGTGCCAGACCCAGGCAGATCACCTTCTTTAAGCTGTGACAAAGAGGAAGAGGAGAAAGAGGAGGAGGAGAAGGATGTGTTGCACTGGGAGGACTGGCACTATGGAGTAAGCATTGCAACACACGGATGCATTTGAGCCTGCATGTGGTTTGATTCATCTCCAATGCAGATATTTCCACATTGAATTCAGGACATTTTTGGCAACCATGATCAGTGCCATGGTATTCTGAAAAGTGAAAAAAAGGAGACAGAATTTTAGCTGTTTTTTCAGCTATTGTGAGTCACTGACTTAAAGGCAGTAATTCTAACAAAAGCGAGTTATTATTCAGATTGATATGTATTACAGGAACAGTGGACAAAATTGTAATTCAGTCATCATTATGAACAATAGAAGTACCCATGGGTGGATGTTGAAATGTTGTAATTCTTGGAAAAAACAGTGTAGCAAATTATTTACCAGCTCTTTCACCAATCACCACAAAAATCAACAACCAACCACATACAGACCAATGTATCTACGTGATGGCAACATGACTATATAGATGTAGCAGGAAGTAAGTTATCCTGCAGAATCTATATGAGAATAAACAAAATAAAGAGAGAATGTGGCACAGCTTTTCAGTCAGGATCTGAGATTGCCTTGGGGGCAGTTAGGAAATATTGCATAACTCTTATTATTGCAGTTGAGATGCTTTTAAATTCAGCAAATCTGCAGCAGAAGTTAGAAGAGAAAATTAGCATTCACTGTACCCTACTAGTCAGCATTCTGCATGGACCTGCTTAAATTTTCTGATGCATTCTGATTATAATAGTTCTTTCTTTTATGATATAACTAATATTTTCAGCAAAATTCCTTAAATCAATTGGTTTTTATATACACCTTCATGTTTTCCTAAAAGAAAAGCCAATGTGAGTTCTCTTTCTATTATTATATATTGTAGCATTTCAGTGGGGCTTGCAGAAGAATTTAGTGGCATCTGGGTGGTGAGCACAGACACTGAGAGAAAGACCTCTGCCAGTAGCCCAAAACCAGCCAGCTGGACAGTCTGGGTTGTCAGTGAATATTTCCTTCTCCAGAAGTGGTAGATTTTCCAAGGTAAAGGTGGTGCTTTTGTCATCATCATTTCCTTTAGAGAGTAAAGGAAGAATTATTTAGGGGTACTCTTCTGTACTGACAAAGTAAAAAGGGTTGCCAGGGTTATAGATCAGGCTGCCTTAGATACATCTGGGGGAAGATTTTCCAGCTTTGGCGGAGGGTGGCAGAAGGAGCAGCAGACGGTGTGGGAAGGATGGGGGGAGCAGGGTGGGGAGCAGGAACAAGCTGCACTGTCTGCTGGACTGCAGGGCACGGGAAAGGGGAGGAAGGAGCTGCTGTCCTCAGCCACACACTGGGGCCTCACCGCACAGCCGACGTTTACACAATGTGTGTTTCCACCCCTGGAAATGAGAGGCTGCTGTAAACAGCAATGTGCCTGGGAGCCAAGGAGCACCTGGGGACTCTCGTTTACAGCACTGCAAGAGCTTCATTTCATTCACGGCCACTATGAGAGGGTCCTCTTGTATTTCAGAGAAATGAATCAGAGTAAGTCTGGACTGAGGTTCCTAGAAACTGTTTCTCTGGGTGTTACTTTTGGGAAGGGCTAGAAAAATACTTTAATATCCACTGTAGTTGTTGGCAGTGTCAACATGGTCAGAAGCAAAATATTTATTCTTCCTGTATAGGCCTTTGAACACAGTTTCTAAACTCTTTTGAATGGTCTCTATTTATTTCCATGATAGGTTAGAGATTGAATTCAGTATAGGAAAAACAGTGGATAGAGGAATATACATGTTCTGTCTTCCAAAGTTCCTGTTAAATAACATACATAGTTCTCTCAGAACAGTCTTAAATCTAGATCTGAACTAATCTCAAAACATTGCCTTCCAGGAAATAATAGATTTTCTTATCTACTTATCATTCTTATGCGATATCATTTCCTTTTTTTTCAGAAAAAATGAGAGGCAGTGATCAAGGTACCAGCCAGAAGAAAAGAATACAAGCTGCAGCTTTCTTCAGCAGTATTTATACTTAGCACATTTAAAAATTTCTTAATTGAAAGAAAATGTTCTTCATAATTGAAAACTTCTGAATGTAGAGTCCTGTTTTGTTATAATAGTAAGCTCTGCTAATTTTCTTAGCGCTTTTTTTTTCCTTCAAACTACAAGAAAAGATGAAGTAGTTACTGGTAATTTAAATGAATTTTCCAACATTGTTTAATCTGAAATTTTATGGTATTTTTACACAACACTGCCCAAAGACAGTATTAAGTAGCAATTTTCCATCTGGATAGGGTGTCATGTCATCCAGATGGTACTGGTGTTTACTCTAAGGCTCTCTAAACATCTGTCTTGCAGAGAAATTAAAGTATTCTTTCTGCTCTGAACAGAAATTACTTCTGAATTTTCTGCAGTATGAAAACATTATTTTCAGATTAGCAGCAGGCAAGCCATCTATTATTTCTTTAGGAAAGGTTATGACATGTATCTTTGGGGACAATAAAGCCTAATTGCAAGGATAAAATCTTAAACTCTAAGCCTGCCTATGTTGGATCGATCTGCAAAGAGAATATGCATGGAAATTGCTGTTTCAGATAATGTGCTTGTTCCTGTGTCACCTGTTAACCCACAGGCAAATATGTAACTGTCAAATCCTTCCTTTTTGGTTTTGATCTTCTGGGACACCCAAGGCATTGTGCTGTGGAAGCAAATGGTGCCTACAGCAGTGGATACCAAGGGCTGCTCCCCTGTTTTGCACAGTGAGTCCATGTTGGCTTTGTGGCCATCGTGACAGTGCTCCAGACCTGAACTTTCTTCTGCAGATGATGGCTCCTGACTATCAAAGGGCCTGAAAGAGAGGTGTTTTGGCTGTGTTGGAAGTCAAGTTTCACCATGGCAGTGAGCCAGCATGAAGTGCAATTGGGACTGGATTCAACTGGAGGTTCTGGGATGAGCACAGCAAGCTTAATTTTATGTGAATCAGAACAACTGGAAGGTGGGGTGTTGAAAAAACCTTAAATTTCATTGTATGTAAGCATCTGAGAAAGAGAGAAAATAGAGTTTGGTCTCACTGTGTAAGGGGCTGTGGGCCTGCAAATAAAAACACTTTCACTTCTAAAATGCTTTTCCATGAAAATCTGTAACAGCACATATCTGAATCTCTATTAGTTGTACTTTGCTACTTACTTGTGGAGATTATTAGCATGGATAACGAGCATGTTTCTCATCTAATAGTGTCTGTATCCTGTTAGTCAGATGGTTAGTTTTACCTTTTGCAAAGGAGTGTTACAGGATTCTTTACAGTTATAACAGGACTAAGCCCAACACAATGAGAACCAGACCACATCTCTGAAATAATACTCTTGTTATGCCCATGGAATCAGAAGCAGAGGTGTGTTTCAGAGAAATTACCAGTGAAACCACTAAACTGAACTGTCTTGAATAAAACTCTGGACTTCTACTGCTAGTTTAGCTAATCCCATGCTGTGCGAGCCTGTTGCAAGGTATTTCCTCCTCCTCCTCCTTGTTCCCACTGTGAGCTATCTAGGCACTGTTTCCTGCTGGATGCTTGTGTAACAGCTAATATAGCAAGGTCCAATAAGCACAACTGCAACATAATTAATAAGTAACAATACATCTAGCCCCATGCTTCACCCTTACAGGATTGTTTGCTAAGCAGCATTTTATAGTGTTAGTGCTATTCCCTTAATCGTTATTTAGCCAAGGTGTGCATATATAAGTCTTTTGGTATTCTCTAATAAATTAATCTCTCTAGCCCCTTCATCCTTTATATTGCATTTCTCTGAAGGAAAAAGCTGGAGAGGACCTAATAGTAAAGTAACCCTATGCTTTCCATAATTCTTAACAGCAGGAAAAGTTTTATGTTATTCATAACTAATATGTGATACCAGTAGTCAAACAGGTTTTGCTTGGTGCACTACTAACTGTGCCTCAGTTTTCCTTATACCTCCTTCTTACACATTTCTATTACTTTCCAAGACCTGGAATAAAAGTTTCCAGTCTCAGGAAAGTTTTGTATGTGCCTCACCTGGCTCTCTACTGCTGTGTAAACTTTGGCCAGTGCAGTAATGACACATGAGCAAGGACCTGGCTCATCAGATGGAAAATGCAAAGCCATTTATTGCGAAATTAGAATTCCTTAAAGACCAGCACCCAACAGGATATAACATCATATAAACAGGAAAGATGTTCACCACAGTGTCTCCCAATCACCTGGGGTATTACACAGATTTTACCTAGTATGGTTATAGGTAAACAATACCCTATAAGGCCACAAACTACAATCAACACTTCTCATAGGCCCAGTCTGTCCATAAACACACAATCCTCTCTCAGTCCGTCTCCAATGACCTGGATGCACTCCTAGGGTCACCTCTGGGCCCAGGAAAGAGGCCCTCTCTGATCCTCAGGGCCTATCTCTCTTCCAGCACATAGTGCACTCCTACAGGCCAGCACTATCTTTGATTGCACTGACCCTTGAGTGTGTAGTATATGGATCTGCATGTGTGAACCTGCAAATAGTTTGACAGAAATAAGCTTTATATAAACTCCATGTTCATACAAACCTATGAAGGGTAGTTGCTAACACTTAAGGCAGGTAGAAAGGAGTATGTATGAAAATACATAAAACACCACCAGTTTGAATAAACAGATTACTAAAAAATTGAGCATTCTATATTTTTCCTTAAGGAAGAACTGAGAATGCCAGACACAATTTTATACACTACTTTAGAAGATTAACTGGATGACTTTTGGACTTGATATGTACATCATTCATTTCACATAGCACTCATCTTTCATCTTTAATGGTATTAACTGTTATTTAAATATATAAACCATTAATTATATTATAGAAATTATTATTAGTATAAAGATAATGGTGATTAAGACATGAACTGAAAAATCTTGCACAGCAACCAAAGTTCTATCTACATGTTCTCAGTCTTACTCATCTTTTTGCACAGAACTTGCTACATGACTGTTAGTCTCTCGAGAGTCAAGGCTAACAAATATAGAACAGCTAAATTATACCTGAGAATTTTTCAGTAAGTAAAATGTTTCTTTTGTAGTGGCAACAGTTTTATTTCTTTAGGTACAGGCAAATTTTGAAGGTATCCATATCCTGAGAATGGTAGTTTGCTCCTCACACGAGTAAGCTAGTGCTCCTATCTGAGTTAATGCGTGCTGATGGAAAGCTCTGTGAACAGTCTTTGAAGACAAAAGTAAATTATTTTCAAGTTAACTGCTGGAAAGGATGGGGAAAAATATCACTTTGCTGTGAAAAGGATCATGCTAAAGCCGACAAGGGAGCAAACAGACTGGTATTGCATAAAGTACAGCAAGCAAAGGCAGAGATATTGAGATCTCTAAACAGCAAAGAAGAGATAAAAGTACTCCAGACAGTTGGTATAAAGTGTTAATTGTCTGAGTCTCTCTGAGACCACAGGAGTACACTCCACTGCATAGCCGAGTTCTTATGTAAAGTAATTAAAGACAAATTTTGGCCAAACTCTTTGACGTACATACTACAGCTCTTGAGGATGTTTGTCTAAGTACTCAAGATTTCTAGTTTGATTTTATTATTGTGGCAGATCAAGCTTTGAAGGCATGAATGCAATCCTCAAGGGCTTCCTATTGTTTTTTTATTTCATGTAAGTCCTCTTCAGGATCAGAGCCAAAGTATTTAGCATTTTGCAGTACATAGACCTCATAAAATAGTGATAGTGTGTATTAGAAAGTAGGTACATGGCTTTCAGATACAGACATAATGCCTGTAAATATAAAAACATGTAAATAGAAAAGAGGAAATTATAATTTTCAAAAAATTATAGTTATATTTGACCTGTAAGTCAAAATGTAATTACAAATTTTTTATTATTTCCTTTAACACAGAAAACGTGTCTCCACACAGTATGAATTACTGGACTCTTACAGGAAGTTATTGCAAAAAGACTCTGAGAAAAGACTCCATAGATGAACTTTTCTATAGTATGACAACCATGCTAAAATAGTGCCTTACAGATGGGCTACAGAATTTAAGTGTTAGGTATAATCTTGCTTATGTAATCACTAAGTAGGATCACCATGAAATATTAATGTATTATTCAATAAAATAAGTCTAGATAAGGTCAAACACCTTAGGTGTTACCTCTTCAGCTATAATTGCTGCTACAACATGAGCTGACGAACAGCATGATACATCCTGCATTTTAGCAGTGAAAAGACTTTTGCAAGTAACAGGCTGTTTGAAGATAACAGCAAAATAAAGCAAAAGTGTAGGTAGAACCAAACTCTGACAGATGTGGTCATAGGGCTGCATCTGGAGTCTCTTCCTGGGGCGTATTCTCCCATACTGCTACTTTTACATAAGTTACATGTCGCAAAGAGACCAGAAATTGATAAACTCTTGGCAACTTAGGATCCTTCATCCTTTATTGTCTCCTTCGTAGGTCGTTATAGTGCTTTCCTGAGGCAGCCACTCAGCAATGGTTGTCTAAAGAGGAGCACCTGGCCAGGTCACCTGGGGTAGCACCAGCAACTAAACAGCTTTTCTGTGATGTCATTTGTCATGTTTGTCCTGTAGTTTCTCATCCTCTTTTTGGCTAGCCTGATCTTAGGCTAGAGCCTAACCGTAACACATTTTACAAGATTGTAAGTGCGATGTCAGTGCAAATGAAAGCACAACACTACTTGCAATTCTCTTGCAGTCAGTTGCAAGTACTACAGATGCCAGTCATGAAAAGTTAGACTGGTTATGAGATGCACGACATTGAATAAATTGACTGCAAAAGTTGGTAGATATTAGCACTCAAAGAATACATTTAGTCTTACATCAACAGAGAGGGGTTTTTAATATTGAGGGTGATTAAACATTTATCAATTAGGATACTTTTAAGAGGAAAAAAAGAAGTCATAGAGGGACTAGAAATAGGCAGTGAGTAATGAGAGTTGCTGATTCAAAATGTTCTATATTATTTTTCTGCCTATTAACATTCCTTAACAAAAGTAGAATATGCTAAAAGCCTTCCACTGATTTCTCATTCTTATATCACTTTAAATGTATTAGGATTTGATGAACTGTTATCAGTAAGCAAGCCACTGAAATGTAATTTTCAGTACAAGGTTATTTGCAACTTTACATTCAAAGTTATGCACAATATTACATACCAATCATTTAAGGGGATTTACCTCGGAAAATCCATATATTGATTTGAAGCTTCATTGACTTCAAGAACAGGCTTGATAAAGGCTTGATCTTGAAAGGAGAAACACTGACATCCATCCAGGTACAGTAGTCTGAACACTGAATTCATTGAACTTCCTAAGAAAGTAGGATTTTCTGTTCTTCATACACCATCTAATAGGTATCAAAGTTAGCAGTATTGTACTGTAAAGAATCATTATCAGCTGCAGTGTCTTGTCAATCTTGAATAGAACAACTTAGTTGTTCTAACTGGCTGTTAGAAAAACAAAATAAAAACAAACCAGGAAAAAAAAAAGGTTTAATAGCATTAAAATTTTTCTGAAACTAGTTAAATATTATTTCATTTATAAGATGTAATATTGGAATGGGCTGCAGTCTGAAGACAAAAGTAAAGTTTCAGTTTTTAATCTATCTGACCTAATTAATCAGGAAGTTTCCACTAAGCTCATCAATTGAAAAGGCTCATTGCCTATTTCAGAAGAATGAATGTGTCTTGATTACATTGTGCTTCCTAAATATTTCATTAATGCTGAGTTGGGAACATTTGTGTTCAGCAGAAATTAGGACCTAAATTCTTATCTTCTGCAGGAGAGGAACAAATGGAGAAGACTAGCTTACCTAAGCAATCAGGATGATTACTATAGTTAATGATCTCCTTTGGAGGAGAGAGAAAGATGTGTCTGACTCTTTCACAAGGATGGATCAACCTCCTTCAGTGCCACTGGTAGCAAAAACTCTGTGACAGCTCTGAAGATCCTGATGAAAATGGATGTAACCATGTCTGAATGGCTAATCAGTTTTCTCCCATGCCACTCTGTGTATTATAATGGGCAATTATTTTCCCCTGAAGGCTCAGTTCTATTTTGTCATCTCTTTAAAAGGCACAACTGACTTTAATAGAGAGATCAAAGCTTCTCCTAAGATAAAGAAAATTCCTCCTGTAACTTGAGACTCCCCCCTCAAGATTACAAGTTTTTTAGAACGGCAACTGACATGTTGAAAAGATTGTTTAATTCTAGTCTAACAGAGGCCTGTAGAGCTTCAGACACCCTTAGAAACACACAGGTTTCACTTTTCATAAATAATTCAATACTGCCAGACAAGACTTTTGGCCATGGAAGTTTAATCAGCTGTGAAACTGTTTGTATATTTTTAAATTTCTAGTATGGTCCTTAGTGTGAGTTTGGCCCAAGTCAAAACACTCTCTCAAACAATATTTAAATTAGAATCATGGATTTATGTGGACCAGAATGCATTCCTCATAGGTAATTTCATGTTTTTTGTTTCAAATGGTAAAAGAGTTTAGTACGATGTAATGATAAAGTATAGACTGTGTTCTGCCAGCTGTCTTCATTGCCAGAGATCTGTCACCAGCCTTTCACTAACCTTGCTCCGCAAAGAGATCCCATTTGATTGTCTATAGCTACCTGCCCTCTTCCTCTACTCATGCAACTCTTCTTTTTCCCCAAAATGTGTTTCAATAAATCTGTTTTCCTGTTCATCATTGAGATACATTAGGAATTCCAAGAAAATCTCTTTATAATTAAAAAGAAAAGTCATAAAAAAATAAAAGAGAAGTTCATCAAGCATCTTAAACAAGAAGTATGACCTTGGCTCATATGGAGCATGTCCAGAAAAGGGCAACGACCTGGTGAAGAACCTAGAGAGTGAGTCATATGAGGAGCGGCTGAGAGAGTTGGGGTTGTTTAGCTTGAACAGAAGGAGCTCGGGGGGACCTTATCGCTCTCTACAGCTGCCTGAAGGGAGGTTGTAGTCAGGTGGGGATCAGTCTCCTCTCTCTGGCAACTAGCAATAGGACAAGAGGATATGGCCTCAACCCACACCAGGGGAGGTTCAGGTTGGACATCAGGAAAAATTTCATCACTGAAAGGGTTGTCAAGCACCGGAATGGACCACCCAGGGAGGTGGTGGAGTCACTGTCCCTGGAGGTCTTTAAGAAATTACTAGACGTGGCACTTAATGCCATGGTTTAGCGTAATTTGGTGATTGGCCAAAAGTTGTACTCAATGATCATGGAGGTTTTTTTCAACCTTAATAATTCTATGATTCCTTGTGCTGCTGATTGCTGAGAGTTTGGAGGATTTACAAAAGAAATATTGCTCTATAATTATCTTCTTCTTGTACTCTTTCTGAATCATGTGCAATGGTTAGAGGAACCTGATTGTGCATGTACCGCTGCTCTACTGTTCTTATAAAAACCAAAAAAATACTCGTGGGAGAGATATCACTGTTCTTTCTCATCGAGAGGCATAGGAATTTTTATTACATGCTAGCATCATAAAGGGTAGCAAATTTTGTAGTCTACTGTAAGAAAATCCATCTTGCTGGTTAGCATGATTATTGTGTGATTTTTCCTGCAGTAATTATTCATCATTAATGAAAGAGGAAAGCAGGAAACATTCATATCCTGTTGTACAATAGACTAATTTGCAAAATCTCTTAACAAGAAGTTACAGTAATATAAAACATTACTCCTAAATATGATGAGATTAAATATTGATGTTTTCCTTTTTATAATACTTTTTTAAGACAATTCCAAAAGACGTATCAATATACGCACACACATTAAAATAGTCATGCACTGCCTGATTTTTAGAACGTAATAAAAATTACAACTAAATATGTTTTCCTAGTGTCACATAATATTGGTTAGCGAAAATGCAGACAAAGTAGCAAAGCCACATCTATTCCAGATTGTGTGGCTGTGAGTTAGTATAAGTTATATGTATAAAACCAGTATGTATAAATATATATATACTTATAAGAACTGTATTAGAAAAGTATGTGGGATTGATCTTGTGTTTGTTGACATCTGTAGGATGTTGTAGCTGACTATTACTGTAATGGGACTAAAATTTTACTCCTGGTTTAATTTTTTTTTTTTCTGCAGTCCAGCTATTAAATTCCAGATATTATTCCCATGCCAATGATTGAAATCAAGAAAATGCTTTTTCATAACCTTGAATCACAGTCTTCACTTTTTAGTTTGTCCAGCATAACTGTTTCCAAGCCATTCATTGTTACATAGTAATTTTATGTTTTAAACTATAAGTTTGACACAAATAATTTGGCTTTTCAAAATAATCTAAATATAATTTAAATTTGATTTTTGGTGCATTTTAATCAACATTTACACATATTGGCAGATCTACTTTCAAAGTAGCATTTTTTGCAATGGTCCAGTGAGTTTTGCTTACCTTTTGTTTTCTTTTTACAGGAACAGAGGGTCAACCAGGATATGAAAAACACCAGTTCATCTTCTACATGCTGTGTAAAAGGCTGCACTCTCTCTTTGATCTACCACAACATGCTGAATTGTATATGGAATCAAAACTTACTTTTTAATCTAAATGAAGCAAATTGTGCATCTGATTTAAAGTTTTAGTTGATAATTGTACCGTTCATTAACTAACATTTTTGATACTGTCCACACAGACAACATATGACAGATTTCATTTGGAAGATAATGTATATGATGAGACTTTAAAGATGTTTTCTGCCATCATAATATCCTTCTCATTACATTTTTTCATATTTGTGTCTAGATTGTTTAAAAATAAATTTTTTCAGCATGTAGCTAGGACATAGGCATATTTATACAAATAAATTTCCCTATTATCATAGATTGGTTACGCACAGATAAAGAACTAGATATGTCTCCGACTAGATAAGTTTATTGCATTTTTCTGATTAAGAAACTTACATTACAGAATATGTACAAATCTTTCCATAGCAGGTAGATTTGTCTTGAATATAAATCACAGAAATCTACAGCAGATTCATTAATTACTACTAGGAAAAGATAATTCATATTAGGAATCTAACCATCTGTATTAGTGTCAATCTTCAGCTCAAACCTGGATTTAACAAAAAAAACTTCTCCCATTTTTCTCACTAGTTTTGAGTGCCTTTTTAATCTCAGAACCCTCACTTTTTGTTCTAAACACAAATTTAAATCCATGAGGAAGTTTTTCCAAGAAATTGTATCAACTGAATTAACATTTGTCATCTTGTAGATCAATTTCTCTCTTCTACTGTCTTTCTCTGTTCTACTGATAATACTGAAGAATACGTCCAGAACAGAAGATATCTGTTTGAGCAAAGAAC
Source organism: Struthidea cinerea (assembly GCA_013397865.1). Taxonomy (NCBI): domain Eukaryota; kingdom Metazoa; phylum Chordata; class Aves; order Passeriformes; family Corcoracidae; genus Struthidea; species Struthidea cinerea. The sequence goes on from VZTI01004090.1 coordinate 55,021, forward strand.
TATCGATTGAGCTCAGCACAGAATTGTTTATTGCTGTCATATAATTTCATCTTGTCAAGGGTACCCCAGAGGTGCAGTCTTCAAACTGGGGTGCCTGCACCCCACAGGTGCACGGTCCATTGGGGATAGGGAAGAAAATGGGTTTAGTATCATTAATAAATAAAAAAATTAAAAACATTTTGTCTTTACCTCATCTCTTTTTCTTTTTTTTAAATTTCCAAGTGGTTTGTATGTTTTATAAAGGACATATAAAATATCACTGTAGTAAATGTATGTACTTTATACATAAATGCATACATAATACATTGACAGCGTGTGCTCAAACTTTTTTACTGATAGGGGTGTACAATCAAGAAAGTTTGGAGACCATTGCCCTAGAGGGCCCCTGTGTGATCACAGAACTGCACAAAATCTACAAGACAGGCACACAAAAAGCTATAGCTTCCTCTACAGGTCTCTCTACTCCAACAGCAATAGTAACTGGACTGGGTTGCCGACAAACCACTCTGGCTTATTCTACCCTCTTCCTAAGCGTATTGTCCCAAAGCCCTCAGAATATATACCATACTGAAATTTTCAGCATCTTCGTCTTGAATGTGTAACAAATGGTTTGGCATTGTTTATCTAGTTTTATGGATGCTCTGTTAACAGGTCTTCTATGTTTCTTTACCTATTTTTTTTTCCCCCTTCCTTTTCAGCTTGTTCTTCGTGACTATTTCTGTACCCACACAGTTATTTTATATTCTTTACCTTCCTCTTGTCCCATGTTTCTCCCTCTCCTTATTATAACCTCCACATACTTTATGTGACTGCTTCACCACAGAGCAACTTTCAGTTCACATCAATTAAGTAATTACAAACTGTTCCCTAAGACAGAAAGAAGAGTAAAAAATAAAGGGAGAATATAGCAAATGCAACTTTCCTATTATTGTAACTCCCATGTTTGCAATCACTTATGTTGTCAGCTCAAGTTTAAACTATAAACTCCTCAAGGCAGAACCATTTTTCACCTTCACAGACTATTATGCCATCTTACTGCACTACATAAATATTGGTGCACACTTTTAAACACAATTAATAACTTTGTATGACACAATCTTCATCTGTTCAACTAAAGAGCGCATAAAGGTTTGTGAATTTTATATGGCAGGTACTGTGCACTTCCTAAAATGGCATTTCTTTAGAATGCTATGTACTGGGTAACTGAGGTAATTAATCATGTTAGAAAATTTGAGTTAGTAGCAACATCAATCATGTCCATTTTGCATGTGAAAATCTCACTGGTATCACTGCCAGGAAGAACAAAGGAAAAAACAGAGAATCATAGAATCGTGGAGCGGTTTGGATTGGAAGAGACCTTAAAGACCATCTAGTTCTAATCCCCCTGTTGTGGCCAGGGAACCTTTCACTAGTCCAGGTTACCCAGAGGCCATCCAGTCTGGTCTTGAACACCTTTAGGAACGCGGAGTCCACAGAGTTTCTGGGTAATATGTTCCAATACCTCACCACCCTTGAAGAATTGCTTCCTAATATCCAGTTTAAACCTGTTCTCCTTCAGGTTAAGGCCATGCCCCTTCTCTTACATATCCTCATGAAAAGTCCCTCTCCACACTTCTTGTAAGCCCCCTTTATGTACTGGAAGGCTGCTATAATTTCTCATCAGAGCCTTCTCTTCTCCATGACTAACAGCCCCAACTCCCTGAGTCTGTTTATGTAGGAGGGATGCTCCAGCCCTTTTATCAATTTCATGGCCTCGTCTGGACTTGCTCCAACAGGTCCACATCTTTCTTGTGTTGGGGACACCAGAGCTGGACACAGCACTCCAGGTGCAGTCTCATAGGAGCACAGTAGAGGGGGAGACTCACCTCCTTTGACTTGCTGTTTTGATGCAGCCCAGGATGTGGTTAGATTTCTGGGCTGCAAACATGCATTTCCAATTCATGTTGAGCTTTTTATCTACAAACACTGCCAAGTCTTTCTCCCCAGGGCTAGTCTCGATTCATTCTCTTGTCAGACTGTACTTGTGCCTGGGATTGTCCCAACCCAGGTGCAGGACATTGCACTTGGCCTTGTTGAACTTCATGAGGTTCTCACAGGTCCACCTCTCAAGCCTGTCAAGGTCCTCTCTGGATGTATCCCTTCCCTCCAGCTTGTTATCCTCACCATACAGCTTGGTCTCATTGATTAACTTGTTGAGGGTGCACTCGACCCCACTGTCCATTTCATGCATAAAGATGTTAAAAAGTACCAATCCCAATACTAGCCCCTGAGGAATGCCACCCATCACTGCTTTCCACTTGGACATTGAGCCAATGACCACAACTCTCCGAGTGTGACTATCTAGACAGTATCTTATTCACCGAGTGGTCCATTCATCAAATCTACATCTCTCCAGTTTGGAGACAAAGATGTCATGTGGGACAGTGTCAAAGGCTTTGCACAAGAAGCAGGAAAGGAACCACTCTGTGTTAGATGCTGCCTGGTCCAGAAGCATGACAAAGGTTTGGCAGCAGCAGTTCCAGTAAAGAGGCTGAGCAGGTGGTTACAGCGGGGTCACAGTTAAACACACGTGTACAATATGAATAACCAGATGATCAGCCACACCATCTACCACAGGAAAACACAGCACCTGGGCAAACATGGGCAGCACCAGTGACTTCCACCAGTTCCCCTCTCCCACCCATCAGGATAAAAACCAGTTAGTGGAAATATTTAAATATATATGATACGGATTCCTCCAGTAACTGGCCTAGACTGTCTGCACTGGAACTGGCGCTCGGATCCCATTCTGTCCAGAAGGAGCTAGACGTAGGAGCCCCAAGGCCTGCAGCCTCACTCCAGCTGCTGATGCCAACTTACACACGCACACACATGCACTGTGGATTCGGTAACAGGTCAGTAACCGGTCTTATCCAGTAACTTTATCCAGTAATGTGCCCTGAGATACTCTCACTTCCTGTTGCCTCAGCACTGGCATGTGCAAACTGCCCCCTTGGTTGAACCCAAGCAGCCATGGTCAGCCCAGCACCTGGCTTTGTCCTCCTGATCCCTCCAGTAATCAACTGGCAGATTCAATGGTTTCTCCAGCATCCAGAGTCCCATTCTGGCCATTTCTATATGTGTTCCCCAGGCTACTTGCCTTATTTACTGAACACTTCATCTTAAAGTTCACGAAAAAACACACACTGACAAGCGTAACTGCACACTGTGCGTACACTTCAGCCTCTGAGCAGGAATGAATGAGGAGGAACAAACACAAATCAGAAAAATGGTCGCAAGAATGTCATATGCTGGTGGTTCCCCCAAATTAAGACAATCCCAGTATATTTACCTGCAACTGCTTAGGACCATCAGACTGAAAGGCAAAGCATGGTGGTTAATTCTCACTGCTCATAGATTTAAAGGGCTGGGAAGACTGTCAGCTCATAGAGAACAAAAAAGCTATTGAAAACCAGCACAGGACAATACAAAGAAATATGAGGACAACAGGACCCTTTACCTTCTATGTCATCACAAGGAATCCTGCTCACATCTCCTCAATTCCAATGCCTTGGATACTAAACGGTCTACTTGGACATATAGGCTTTAATGGGTTTTAGTATGTGGAGATACCATTTGAGTGTGAATGGATGAAACAAGTTTTGTTTTAAATTAAATCACCTTTCCCAGTAGTACCTCAGGATAAGCATTGCTACATTTGTGTTGCTACAGCCTTGCAGTATTTCCTACAGGCTGGCTGCGATGTCATCTGGCTTAGCCTCTCAGCTGCTGTGAATCCTCATTACTAGGCACACTAGGAATAACCTCAAGGATTTAAATGCTGAGCTTCAATTAATGAATTTCATTAGGTGCTTGACAAATAAATGTTTTGTGTCGTAACATGTCATGCTATTACAATGAATCTGCTTGTGGATCTGGCTGTGTTTTTGTCACAATTCATTCATTAGGAGAGATCTGTTCTGGAAACCTTGCCTGATGTTCAAAATAGAACTTGTTGGCACATTTAATAGGCAATAATCACTTCTGTATTTGTCTGTTAAAGGCTTCACAGAACCCCTGAATAATCTCACAATAAATTCCAAATTTATGTATGTGTGTGTGTGTGTGTATATATATATATATATATATATATATATATAAAATGAAATTTAAAAATTCCTCACCCATCCAGTATCTTTTTCCTTATTCATAGAGGTTGTGTTATTTTCATTGTACTATTCCATGATAAATGAACAAGCACAGATTCTGAGTCTTATGAAAGCCAAATTATTATAAAATACAGAGAAATTTGGTTTGAGGAAGAACAACAGGATTTGGTCAAGTTGTTGGAGCTGAATTTAATGAAGTGCGATTACTTACTGAGCAGCCAGAGTGTGTGGGTGAATGAGCCTGTGTGTGGGAAGGTCTGAATATGCGTATGTATTGCTATTTGTAACCACCCTTCATGCAGCAGGTGGTACATTCTGCTTCCCTAACAAGAAACAGTTCACTACAAATAAGTGCAATTTTCCTTTTCCTTTTCCTTTTCTCATTTATTTTGATATGCAGTGTTGGGTTATAATGTACAGCTGTAATAACAACAGCTAAAAATATTTTAAAGAACTAGGCAAGAACTAGGCAGTATACAGGTGACTGCTGATGTTACAGGGATGAAGCACTGAAAGAGCCCAAAGGCTGTATCTCCCTTAGTACCAGAAACATATTAAGACAGAAACAGCAGAACAAGCTAAAGGTGGGAATTTATGTACACAAAATGCTTTGTAATGCAGTGTGAAAATTTATATTGCCTTTTCCCTCTCTTGCAGAAATGTTTTCCTCATAAATAGAATAATACTGTATAACTCAGACTGCACATGACTGCCTTGAAAGTCATGTGCCTTCACACATGACTTTCTAGTGAATGGCACACTTTCTTCAGAGAAAGTGTAAAGTGCGTGTGAAGGTCAAGGGTTTAGGGTGCTCTTCTTGGAAGTGAAAAGCCTAGGTTACCCACTAGGTGTTGGTAAAAGCTTGAGCCTTAGGTCCTTAGGTCGCCTACTTTCACACTTACTGACTTACTGCCCTAACACTCAGAAAGAGATACTCAGCTCTGGGGAAGATGAGAGAGCTGCAGCCTTTTTTTTTACACTTTTCCTACTGCACATATTTGTAATCTCCCTGCTCAACATGTTTGGCGCTGCACATCCCACTCTGTGCAGTTTATACAGCCATGAAAACACAATTTGTTCTGATCTTTTCCAAAACAAGTTTGCCTATCCCTCCTTCTAATAAGTGCTCGTTCCCTCAGTCTTCGCTTTCAATAAGACAATGTCTTATGGGAGAAATACGCAATGCATTTCTACCCGGACATTTTCACAACTACAGATCACATAGTACAGATCACCTGTACAACCTATACATGCAGACTTAGTCTTCTTATAAAAAACATTACATTTTTTCCATGTTTATATTTTAAAGAGACTTGAAGAAATGTTTATATGTGCCTGCTTCCTTTGAGCCAAAGCCAAACAATATTCATATTTCCGACTATGAGTCAGAGCAGTTCTCTTCAGTTTCAGGTTAATAGATTTTTATTGTGCATTTCATTTCCCCTGTAAAAGGAAGCTCCAAGTTCTTTTCAGAATATATCTTTATATACTCATATTCAGGACATACACATATATACTCCCTCTTTTACAGTATGACTTGTCAGCTTCTCACTCCACTCAAACCAATGACAAGAATCTACTGAATCTAAGTCCAGAATTTCATCCACAGTTACAGAAAATAAAGCTCTTTCCAGCCTGCAGATCCGGAAAGGAAAAACCTCTTTTAGCAACAAACATGGCTAGAGTTCTGTACTTTATTTGTGAGACAGAATTAAAGGCATTTTCTTGCCATCTGGAGGAAACATTCTGTTACCATGGGTTTGTTTTGAAAATTCAGGTTTGCATCCCAGATGCATAAGCAGAACAAATTTGGTTTTCAGACACAATGGCTTTATTCGAGTATTTGACAGAGCCAAATGTAACATGATGCTCTATTCACTGCTTAAATTTCTTGGTAGCTAGGTTTGTATACCAATATTGGGACCAATCCAGGTTGTTTTCTTTGTCAAAGTCCTCGCAAAACTGCTGAAGGAGGGATGTGGTCATTTTCTGCTTAGAATCTTTTGCACTGATTCTCTTCTTAATTAAAGGTCTCTTTTCCAGATTTTACCAGCTGTTGCTTTAACAGAAGATAAGCAAACTAACTTGAGAGCATGTTCAGGAAGATGGAATAACCATGCATGGGTTCTGGAAGAAAAGAAAAATCTCCCTGTTAGGATATAGTAGACTGTGGTTTAGAAAAAGGGTAAGGTAGATGGATTTTTCTTGTGTATCAAAGCTCTCCTACAACCCTTACAATAAAATCAATAAGTGTAAAAAGGATAACTGAATGAAGCCCTGGGTTTAAAATTGAATAAAAAAACAGTGACAAGTTAATATAGAGAAAGTAATGATCTAATTTTAGTAAGTCAACAAGGAACTCCAATTTAAAGCTGAAAAGTGAAAGAAATAGCATCAGGTTCTTAGGACAGACTAAGCAAACTGCTGCACGCAGAGCACAGAGTCCTCTTCTTACACCTGAAGCCTCATCTTGTGCAAGCATGGAGCAGTCCTCAGCTTTTGTTCTGTCTTTTCTCAAGTGGATGATTTCACTTAAAGTCCCAGTACAATGTGCAATACCATGTAACACCACAGGTCTTACTGGTATCCAAATTGTTATTCTGTTTTCCCGTGTGGGTGTTACAAAGGGCTTTTGATGGACTGAGAAGCAAGAGGATTTTAATCAAGTTAAAGGGGATTTATCACTTCTTTATAGTTGTAGTAGCCTTCTCCCATTCTTTCCAGAGGTTTGCTCTCAGGATCACAGGTGAAACTTAATTCAACTGGAATAATTTGTTGCAGATACATTCTCAGAATTCACTACATTATGTCTGACCATATGACTTCACATTTCATCTGGTAGTCAGATACCTGAAAATCTTTGACAATTGTACTTAATAAAAAGAAAGTATTTTTTAAACCATTGATTATTTGTAACTTCCCATCCTCCCACTCCATCCCCCTTACTATTTGGTCAGATCATGTTAGAGTGCGCTTTGGGGGAGTTTGTGCTTACGGCTTTAATACACACAGGCAAAATGAGATTCATGTTCCCTGTGACGTCAGCAGAGATAGTTTGGACCTACTCTCTATCTTGTACATTTTATTTTGCAAGGGAAAGCTATCCTGGCTCACTTTTTTTGAAAACACTGGGAACAAAACATTATCAGAAATATACACCTATACTGAAGGTCCATAAATGAAACACATTAGGTTAATCTAATGCTCTGAAACATGTCTTCTGATCTTTCAGGGCACAATGATCTTAATTTTATATCTAATTTTCATACTACATCCCAAGTGCTAGTCTTGCAGGTCACTGTACCTTTTAGGCAAAAAAGAAGTAAGTATGTTGGCAGAATGTGCCCTCTGACTATGGGACCTGGCATGGGACTAAGATTAGAACCAAGGTCTTGCTACTGGGAAAGGGCTTTTCTTACCTGGCTTCCAGAAAGTCTTTGCTTAAATAATTAATAATCTGAGAAAACAACTAGAGGGCTACTGAAGTAAAGCTGTGGGAAAATCCTCTGAAGAGCCTAGATGTAAGAGAAAGAAAGATTTAAAGGAAATTGCTGTAATTCAAGGGAGTTATGGTAAAAGGAAAGCCTGAGGTAGAGAGTGTAAGAAACACTGACTAATGACTGGCATAATTCTTGAATATCCTATGCTTTAACATCCTTTTAACTTTTGTTTTTAATTGTTTTCTTTCTTCTCTGGAACATAACCCGTCTATCAATTTTCTTTTTATATAAGGCATGCACCAGAGTTGGGCACACATCCCATCTCAGCAGCAGCAGTCATTCTCACTGATAGTGCTATTAGATACTTCCCACGACTACTCAGCATTCAGCTCTCTATATGTAATCCCAATAAACAAGAGTGCTACTCTGGACCTCCAGCTGACTCTCCATTATGATCTCTCTCAGACTCATTTCTTTCTAGGTTTCATATTGGATGCCCAACCTACATTCTTTGCTCCAGATGTATTTATTATCTTACATGGAGGGAGGCAGAAACATATGGACTGGGCCCAGTTTGCAAGGTGATCCAGCTTTCTACATTAGTGATCTGTATTCTTCACTATAATAACCACTCCATCAATCTTTGTCAACAGTAAATTTTATCAGTAATGATTTTTTGATTTTCTTCCATGTAAATGAAAAACTTTAAATACTGTATAACCAAGAATAGATCACCACGGGCTCCACTAAAATCAGAAGAGTTGATAGTTCTTAATTCAGAACGACATTCTGAGAAATGGAGTTTTAAATCAATTTAAAATATTTTTTTTGTATGGGATTTCTGATTTAAAATCCAGTAAAGCCAAAATGCAAGACAGAAGGTTTAACCTTTATCAATAAAATTTGTGATTTTTTAAAAATTTCATCAAATAAATTTGATAAAATATTTGTCCATAAGCATCTGGTGATGTTATTTTTTAAATGACCCTCCTTTAATAGCAGTGCCTTAATGACTCCTTGGTGTTAAATGATGAGAACTTGATTAACTGAGAACTAAATACCAGTTATTAAGGCTGCCTATTCAAGTCCCTCTCTAGGGATTTAGATGCCTTTCCTGGGCATTTGGATTGTGCTGAAAGCTAACTCTGGAGGTACCTAAATTCCTTAGAAGTCTAAGCTTACCAGTAAAGATATCCCAGGTGCTGAACACACTGCTGACCTCATGCAAAACCATAAATGGCATACCAGAAGTGAATAATTCCTTGTATATGTCAGGAATATTCACAAATGTTGTGTTTCAATGTTTATCTCATCTCTCATGTTTGTTTTAGTAGATTTTTAAAAAACGTGGTTAATGGTTCTGACCTCCCATTATAGGCAGAGGTCTCTTTAACAGGACAGCCCAGCGCTTAGAGCAACTTAACCTTGGACCAGGACACTGATTCAGAGAGTCTCTTGGTAAACAGTCCTTAATAACAAAGGGATCCAGGAAGGCTGGACATACTTTAAGAAGAAATCTTAAAGGCAAAGGAACAGGCTGTCCCTATTTGTCAAAAGACAAGCCAGCAGGGAAGAAGTTCTGGCTGAACAGGGATGTTTTGCAGGATCTTGGGGAAAAAAAGAGTTCATGGACTTTGGAAGAAAGCGCAGGCAACTCAGGAAGAGTACAAAGGTGTCCTTAGGTTATGGAGACAGAAAATGAGAAAGGTGAAAGCTCAGCTAGAACTCAATCTGGCCACAGCTGTAAAATATAATAAAAAGTGTTCTTATAAATACATTAGAAACAAAAGGAGGGCTGAGGAAAATCTTCATCCTTTATTGGATATGGAGGGGAACATGGTGGATGAGGAAAAGGCTGAGGTACTTAATGCCTTCTTTGCCTCAGTCTTTAACAGAAAGACCAGGGCAACCAGCTCCCTGAGCTGGCAGACAGGGACAGGGAGCAGAATAGAGCCCCTGCAATCCAGGAGAAAGTAGTTAGAGGCCTACTGACCCACTGAGACACCCATAAGAATATGGGGTCAGATGGGATTCATCCAAAGGTACTGAGGGAGCTGGCAGAAGAGCTTGCCAAGTTGCTGTTCATCATTTATCATCAATCCTGGTTAACTGGGAAGGCCCAGATAAGTGGAGTTTAATCAATGTGATGCCCATCTATATGAAGATTTGGAAGGAGGATCTGGGGAACTACAGGCCTGTTGATACTTTATTGACCTCTACAACTACCTGAAAGGAGTTTGTAGCAAGGTGGGGGTTGGCCTCTTCTCCCAGGCAACCAGCGACAGAGTGAAAGCCTCAGCTGCACCAGGGGAGGTTCAGGCGGGCGGGATATCAGGAAGAGTTTCTTCACCGAAAGTGTTGTCAAGCATTGGAATGAGCTGCCCAGGGGGTTGGTGGAATCACCTTCCCTGGAAGTATTTAGGAAATGTCTGAGCATGACACAGTGCTATGGCTTAGTTGATATGGGGGTGGTTGGTCAAAGGTCGAACTCCATGATCTTGGAGGTCTTTTCCAACCTTAATAATTCTATGTGTCTATGATCCATTTATCCACTTAAATTTAAGAGGGAGTCCAAAACTCCCCATCACAGCCCTTGTGTTGTTCAGGTCACCCAATGCAAAACAAAACCCTACTTTGTCCCTTAGTTAGATTCAAGGCTCCATAGATATCTGTCACCAGATAGGTCCCAGAGGCTGAGTCCTCTTTTGCAGATAGGTGCTTGTGTGCCTGCTTTCTACAAAAGCTGTTGGGATATCTTTCCTAAAATGTTTGTAATAGGGTTGTTTTGAACCTTCATTTCTCTTTCTTTTCTCTCACCCCTTTGAAGCAGATCCTCACCACTGTGTTGAATGTACAGACATGTTCCACTCTACCCATCTTTTGCTGTTCAACTTTTCATTTTTCTTAACTACAAAGGTAGAATAAAGGTGTGCAAGGAGTTTAAAAAACAGTTCTGTTTAAATGAAAAAGAAAACACATCTGTAGATGAGGGCTTTTCTATGCCACCTGAAAAATTCAGCTTAGAACAGATGAGGGCGCAGTCTCAGCATCAGAGAGTCCTTCACTGTTACACACTCTGGGGGCTTTGGGGTGTGCAAGTATGCCATGTCTCTTAATAGGAGACTCATAAATGACTTGCAAATGAGGCTACTTAAGTAAGACAAATGTGAGTAACTTCCTTAACAATGCATAACATCACAAAGATCTATACATTACTTTAGATATTTAGATTATACTGCTATACAGGTAGATGCCAGCTGTATACACAGATATATGATCTGGTAAAAGTATTTTTTTCACTTTTTAAGATGGGAAATATATATATTTATATGATTGTTGCCCAGATGTTTCCATTTATTTGATATTTCATGGTCTTGGCCTTGCCGTGATTTTCCTTCCTTTCTGGATCTGTCCTTCTGTTTAGCTGCCAGAGGAATGCAGCTGACATCTAAGAGGTTTCCTTGATGTATCTGAAATATTCTGATTTACCACTTGCTGTTTCACCTGATGGGATCAATCTACCCTTCTGATGTGCATTGTAACACTTTTTTCAATTAACCCCTATCCACTGGAAGTTGGACTGCCAGCTAAGGCAGTGCTTCTTGATGGCCTCTCTTGGGTAATACACAGCTGCAGTAAGTTTGAACTGTTTTCTTTCCCATCTGTCTTTCTGATCACTACATTATCATATCTGATTTAAAAAAAAAAAAAAAAATGTCATTACAAGGAGCAGCAAGCGAAGCATCCTGACTCTCTTTAGCATTCTGATTCTTTTTTTGAGACAGAACTTGGCTCCTATTTTAAGAATAGTTTGAATGACAAGGTCATATAATGTGACTTTCCCATTTAAAAAATATTAGGCAGTAATTTTTCAATTCATACTATTCCATAGTGCTCTGCTCTTACTACATTACAGAGATGAGAACGGAACCTGAAAAATAGGGAAACAAAAAACAAGCCAAAAGAGCATTTAACATACATTCAAATTCTGGAGGGGAAGAACAGTCATTTAAAGTTGATTCTGGGCACCTTCATTTTTTTCAGGCCTTTACAGTACACTGCTGAATCTTTGACAAGTTTCTTTGCTTGTCATACAAAGTCAGCAGTTCACAGTAACTATTAACAAGCACACAATCACTTACATGCCCCAGCCAATAGACACAACACATAAACAAATTAAAGCAGATTTGTTTATTCTTAAATTTAACATAATAAATCTTTTTTTTTGCAGAAATTGTTCTTTCTTCTCCCTAAAATATCTAGTTTCTAAAGTAATATATGAGCAATCATCCTATAACTTGGTTAAGAATTTGGAGAACAAGGCAGATGCAATAAGCACATCTTCCCTCTTCTTTCTATTTGGCAAAATGGAATACGGGGATGCTATCTTGTAAGCTGACACTAATATCCATCTAGAATAAGCAGCTCAGGTGGGCTCTGTAGAGGATCAGGCTTCCTGTAAGGGCAATGGAAATAAATGGGAACATTCATTCTATTATGAAATAAGTACCTAAAATAAATAGCATTCTTCTTCTATATAGGAAGTCTGTCCATATAGAGGATGCCCTTATCTCTGTTCTCCATGTGTCTGCTTCAAAACAGTAACTCTGGAAAGAATCTATATAGCTACTTTAAACTTCACACCAAAATACACTAAATGAAATTAATGTATTTATTCCAATGAATAAATCCAAGGATAATCCAAACAAACAAATATAAAAGTTGTTACCAATCACTTCAATAAAAACAAATGCTAAGACATAAGCATCACCAGCTAAGGTAAGGATTCACAAGGGAAAATTACAACTATGTTTGGGTTTGCCCTGCCTTCTCTTAACATCTCTATGAGCATCATGTCTAGTCCCAGCCAGAAGCTCGATAAATAGTTCCTAAACTCCAAATCTGAAGGTTATGGGATGTAGGAAGCCTCTACTTCTCCCTGTCTAGTCATTCAAGCAGTTATGCTCTAGGGTTACTTGCTAAAGCAGGCTCTGCAGACAAGGCAAGACTTAATTGACAGAAGCATTATTACGGGCTGATTAAGGATTTATAATTAACACCTGTGTGACTCTTTAAAATACTTCTGTGGCATCTAAATGTGGGACCTAATGAGGTGGAAGGATTCACTGCATCCAAGGCATCTAATCTGGAAAGATATTTTACAGCTGGGGAGAGATATGGACTTTCAAAAGGGTATTCAGGTCCCCTGTTTCATACCTCTAGTGGTGGTCTCTGTCCATTTCAGCTGGGGATTTTTCAGTTAGTTTCCCACTAACAGGAGAGGAGAGGAGAGGAGAGGGGGAGGAATTCAGAGCTTATAATGGATATCAGCCTTTCAGTCCTTTGAACATTTTCCCTTTCATGTACAATCCCTTGTTTATTTGTTTTGTGCATTTAAAATGGTTTTTCTTTTGTGTACATTGGTGAAAAGATACATAGCCATTAAAAAAAGCATTATTTATGTGGCTTCTATTATCTGAATGATAACTGGTTTAGAGCGAAGGCTGAGAAAGTTGGGAGTGTTCAGCGTGGAGAAGAGAAGACTCCGGGGACACCTTAATGTGACCTTGCAATATTTAAAGGCGGTGGCTAAGAAAGATGGGCAGAAACCTCTGGTAGGGTCAGTTGCAAAAATACAAGAAGTAATGGTTTTAAACTACAAAAGACTAGATTCAGATTAGCTATAAGGAAGAAATTCTTTACTGCAAGGGTAGTGAGACATTGGAACAAGTTGCCCAGGGAGGAAGTAGATGCCCCATCTCTGGTAACATTCAAGATCGGGTTGGATGGGGCTCTGAGCAACCTGATCTAGTGGAAGATGCCCCTGCTTATTACAGGAGATGTGCTTGGTGACTTTTATTGGTCCCTTTCAATCCAAACTGTTCTATGATAGATATCAAGCCAAATACTCTTCTCAGTGCTGCCTGGTTACAGCTTGTTCCCTTTATCCCCTAGGGGCGGTGTCTTCTGCAAGGTATCATCATCACTAGCTCTCCTTAGAACCTCACATTCTTCAATAATTTACAAAAAATCTAATTCATTAATTTGATTGATGTGAATGCTCAGAATACTGGTCAAGGAATTGACTGGATCCTCAGTATTTGCAAAGTATTTGAAGAGAATTTCTATTTCCTTCTAACTTAAGTCTTTATACTGTCACTTGTCATTTATCTATGCATGGTAATATATTCATTTTCACAGGAGCTTCTACCATATGTTCAACCACTGCTAAAAGTAAACTTTAAAAAGGCAGGAGTTTTGAAGTGATTGATGTTTCAGAAACAGAAAATAAACACGAACTGAACAGGTGCCCCAGATACATTGCCTACAATTCTGCTAAATCAAATTTTTTGTGTTGTGTAGGTGTCTGGTGATGCCCACCACAGTGATTCACCTCCCTTTATTTTATACTCTATTTGTTTTTCTTGGCTTTCTCCAGTGAGAGGAAAGCAAACATCACTGATGTATATTACATATCTTCTCCTTCCAGAATGAGAGGAGCTTTAGTTTTAGCAGACAGCTAAGAACCCACAAAAACGAGTTGTCCTGTTTTTCTCAGTCTCAAAGCAAATTGACATGGCTGTTGGATTTCCTGTCGTTTGTTTAACAAACAAACAAAACAAAGAAAACATTAATCTGCAGGAAGATAACAAGAAACAATTTAAAGCTGATGCCAGTTGTTCTTAGACCTCCATTGCTTTAAATAACTTTAAATGAGATGCTGTTATGACAGTTTTATATTTAGCTAAAAATAAAACAGGAGTCTTGGAATTATATTCTAGTTCTACACTTTTCTAACTAAAGTAGGTTTGCACAACATGGATGGCAGTTTGATAATGGCCTGTTTATTACAGGGCCTGCCTAATTTGGGGGTCTAGTTTAGCCAGTTGTTATAGCAGATCAGTATGATGAAGGAAGATGAATAGGATGGCATTCAGATTACATTTGTTAGAATAGCAAAACAATATCTTTACCAATAGCTAGGCTCATTTTTTCACTGGACATTATGAGCTGAAGTAATTTAAGGAACTAATCATTGTTCCAGTAACTTGTATTAATCTATTTTTTTGGTTTATGTGAAATCACCATAATAAAGTTTACTTAAACCAGTTTTTATATATAACTAAGTAATATATATATATATTACTAAGCTTGAATTTCAACCAACTACTTCAATGCATCATGTGTCTCTCAAGGAGCCTTTGTTCACTCTGCAAGAAGTTTTAAAGTGAAAATGCAGTTACTAAGAGAGACAAAAAATGGGAGAGAAAACATGATTCATGAGTTGTCTTAGATCATCATAAATTACTAATAACTCTCTATCCCCCAGAACTCAGACCCTGTTATGTCATTAGCATTTAAACCATCTGGACTTCTTGATATAATTCAGAAAAACAGAGCTTGTTCAGACTTAAACCTCAGATGCAGTGTCAACATCCTAAATATTTTTACTTAATTGTACAATTTTGGAAAAAATCTCCATAGCTTTAGGAGACTTGTCCTGGTTGCAGAGAGACGGGCTTAGAGCCATATAGGCATTGGCTAGGTTGCTATTCTATACCACTGACATCTTGGCTGGGGGCTGTGGTTCCAGGGGAGAAAAAAGGAAAGCATCCCTGGAACTGCATTATTTTGTCTCCCTCTGTCCATCAGGGAAGTGTAGGGATCAGCCCTGCAGACCTCGTCCTCTGCCACCGATGGCCATCCCCTCCCGTAGCTCCAAGACGAGGCACCAAGATGTGGTGCTGAAAAAGCAGCACCAGTGCAGGAGGCAGCTGCAGGGAACAGAGCGGCAGAGGGGAGCTTGAGGGCAGCCAAGTCTGACCTGAGCCAAAAGGAACCGAGATAAGCTGGAAGGAACCAAGCCAAAGGGAGCCAAGTGGAACCAGGCAGAGCAGTCAAAAGTGACAACGCAGAATCAAGTCCAGCATCCAATGTGGCACATATTTTTGTTATTAATATTGCTGCTGTTACTCTTAGGCTTTTATTTCATTGCTGTTTGCTTTCACTAAATTATTATCTCAACCCATAGTCTCTGCTGTTGTTCCTCTCCTGCTGAAGGGAGCAAGGGGAGTGGCTTATCTGGAGTTTAGTTTCCAGCTGGTTTTAAATAATCACAATCCTGAACTCCTTTTCAATGTCATTTATCATTGCATCTGAAGTGAAACAATAGTCACTCATAGGCTTTTATAGACATATTTAGTTCATTAATATTGACCATTTAAAAGAAGTAGAAGACATTTTCATTGAGTGACTTCTCATCTGGCAGTATCTCAAGTATCATCTCTTTAGGAAACAAAACTTTTGCTGCATATTTTTCCTTGCTGGAAGTAGGGTTCATCATTTGTATGACAGTTTTCCTAAACTAAAATAGTCCACAGCATAGCTTTAGTGTTTTTCATGCCTATTCGTTCAAACCTTCCAGCACTGAACTAACAGAGCAGGGAAATGACTTTGTATTACTATAACTAATTATTTGAAAAGAAGTGAAAGAACTGAGACTGTAGATATGCCAACATTAAAAAAATTAAACTAGGGTATACAATCCTAAGACATTTATTGTAATATCTCTCCAAACCACTTTCAGGGTGTCTATATCTGCCTGAAACACCTCATTTTAAAAGATTTAGAATTGCACAAATCCATCTTTAGGATTTTAATAAAGTCATATGCCCTTGAGCAAAATTCTCCATCCGAAATATAGGAAAAGGTGTCCAAAATAGTCATAAGGACGTGTGAGAATTTCAGTTTACAGACATTTATGTGGGAATTAGACTCCACCTTTATGTTACAGAATCTTTTCTGTATCGAGTTATCTTAAAATGACAAAATTGCATAAAAATATAATTTTAATTCTTTTAACTTTACTTCTGTCATGGAAGCTTCAGTTTATAAATTCAGCTCTGAAACACAGACTGAGAAATATCCCTTTTTACCCACAAAATTATTCTTTTCAGAGGAAGAACAGTGGTGCATTCATATGCACAACTGACATGTCATCACATAATGACCCAAGGCCTGAAAAAAACCTGAAAATAAAGACTGTGTTTACTGATAATAGATTCATTAGGATCTCTATCCTGCTGCCAACAGGCACAGGAAAAAGTTTTTTGGCTACATGTGCTGACTACTCCTAGTGTTGATGGAAGAACTGAAACATCTTTCAGGAGCATCCAAGTGAAAGGAGATCTTTGTTCTGTGTTCCAGTGGGACTGAAAACACACATTTTGAAACTCAAAGGTGTATGCTCTAGGAAGACTTAGATGGTATTTGTTAACAGAGGAGGTTCCAGCAGGGGAAGTTAGACTAAATGTGTCACTGTCAAATTTATGATGAGTTCTAGAGACTCAGACACTTATAGGTTCCAAGAAATCCCAAAGTAATGCAAAACATGAAGGAAAATTATTTTGCATGTACTTTACAAAAGCAGATTCATTGACTGCATAATTTTGTTTGAATAAAATGTTTGAATTGAAGTTTAAACTTAGCTTACTAGGAACGGAAAATATTTCCATGGTATAGCTAGCAAGACATGGAAAAAAGTATATTTATGGAAAGCATTCAGTTATTCTACTAGGTCCTAAGCATAGATATTAGTTGCATATTACTGTTAATATAAATATAGATATAGATATAGATAGAAATAGAAATAGAAATAGAAATAGAAATAGAAATAGAAATAGAAATAGAAATAGAAATATTTCTTCCAAATTTATTTCTTCTTTTATGTTCTATTTTAAAAATCTTAATGCTATGAGTGATTGCAGAAAGAAGTGGGTTCAAATTTGGTTTCGTATCTGTTGTAAGAGATATCACCTCTTGGGGTACTCACATTGCCAAAAGGTCAGGTGACAAGACATGAACTTTGGTGTACAAGTATGTGTGAAGGGGACTCCCAAAACTGCCCGAGAGTGCATTTCACCCCAGAAAGAACATGGTAGCAAGGATGATGATGAAGGTTAAAAAATAACCAGGGAATTATCAAGGGACTTTTGAAGAATAAGAAGAGCCAGATCTAAAAGAAGTTTAAGAATTGTGAAATTTTTATTGGTGAGAGGACATACTTTGGAGAGGAAAGATCAGCAATAATTCTGGCATGACCCTGTGGCACTGGGGCTCTGCATGGACTTAGCATCATGGCCCTTAATGGACACCCCCAGCAGTGGAAAAAAGTGCAACATTATGAAAACTGGAGTCCAGGACTACCTTCATCTCGTCTGTCTTTCACAAAACACCTCATCCTGTTGCTTTTCATAGCTTTCACTCCCAGGGTTAGGTAGACAGTCGTGTATAGAAAACAAAATTGAACTTCTTACATCAATCCTTCCAGGAGCAGTAGTAGTAAGAAAAAAGTAAATGAAGACAGCTGTCCACTCTGCCTCTAGTTACTAATTTTTTTCATCTCATGTAGTATGTAGCACACCCTTAAGACACAGATGAGAGAGAAGTTGACAAATAGGAGAGTCCTTCTGCTGATAATTGTTCCATTTTGCATATCTCTCAAGCCAAAGATATTGCTATGCTATTTGATGCTTTTAGTGATGTTTAGAATATATTTAGCAATTTTAAATTTGTAGTTTGCAGATATAGTGAAGAAAAAAAAAACATTCTTGAAGAATTAGGGATGCTAACATAATCAGCTTGAAGAAACAACACGATAACTTTTGCTTGGTACAAAATAATCTCAGAAGACATATTTGCCTTACCTCAATTTTATGAGTCATATTTTAATTCATATAAAATGTTCTGCTAAAAGATCCTGTCTGACTACAAGATGATCATTGCTTTTAGTACATCACAAATTATGTCTTTCCATTGTTGATCTCTCCCTTTCTACTACTACCAAATATTTTAGGCAAGTGAGCCCAAACTCAGGAGCCCATCTACCTTTAAGAAAGTATTTAAACATATACATGTGAGCTTAATTTCCCTGCCGAATAGGTTTTAATTCTCCTGCTTAAATATCTCATACAGTTGGGGCTATAATGGCTCAGTATATGCTTGAAATTTCTCTCTCCATGAGTACATGTGAACAGTTCAGCTGCTACTTTATTGCATCACTCTTAAAGCACATGGAACCATACCCTTCCAGTCAGAGATTTTAACTGATTCAGACATTTACAACATTTGGATATAATTCCTGGAACCTTTGCTGGAATCATTACAGGGACTTTGGTTCACCAGCAAAGCTTTGAAATGCAGGAAGTTTTGCAAAGAATGTTCCTTCATTTTCTTTGCTAAGTTCTCCTGAAGATGTGTATACTTAGGAAATGGTCTCTATTTAAACTGAATAGTCAAATAACTTACTTGTGCAGTTCATAGATGCAGTGGAATTTGTGGAAGTGAGGATGTGCAGTTCATGAGGATGTCTTATTAGTGGGTACTCAACACAAAAGACTAGGAAAAGAGACAGGAGAAGTAATAAATTAAACACCTAGATGCTCTTACCCTAATGAGACACAGATAAGAGAGACAATATCAAAGACCAGAGATTTCAGGTGCTTGATTGAGACAGGCTTGATTGAGACCTGGATAGAACTACTCAAAGCCTTGAGAAGACTCAGCCAGATGTTTTGTAACTGACAAGAAGTGGGAAACACTATTATCCTAACATTTACAATAAAGAAGAAATTTATTATGGGATATTCATAGGGGTTTGTGAGACTGTGGAGTTTGTAATAGGATGCTTAGAAGGGCCTAAGAAGGTAGTGTGTAAACAAGTTGCTGGTCTGGCACACTTGGTTGCATGAGCCCTGGCCATTATAACCACAGTTTGCTGTGTCTTCTTATTAAACCCCTCTCCTTTTAGCTATGTTTTGTCCTTTTCGTCATTTTTCCACATGAGTGTGCTCTGGGTGTCTATACGTATGTGTGTGAGACCTGCCAGCGGTCATGAAGCTGGACTAACTGGGCAGCAGGAAGAGTGGTCTAAGTGGCTGCTGTGGAAAACAGAGACTGTGTGCAGATCAAAGGGGCTTATAGGAAGGGGGTCTGACAGCTGGAGAGACTGGGACCTGGGGCTGGCTACTGGGTAGGCTGATGGTCTAAGCCCATTTATGTGTGCATGCTACCAAACTGCAAGCTGCAGTAGCCAGTGAGTTGTATCCTATGGCCCGGGAGCTGGTTATTGTACAGGCCAAAGGTCTGGGGCTGGATATTGGACGTACTGGGAGCAGCTACTGGGGGCATTCTAGGACAGGGCCAGTCACCAGAATGTCCCATTTGTGAGTGCATGAGTGTAGGCTCTGTTAGTAAGCCTTGAAGCCAATGAGACTGCAGTAAAGAATGGGATCGTAGAACCACAGATTCATGGAATGGCTTGGCTTGTAAAAGTTATCTAGCACAACGCCTCTGCAATGAACAGGGACATTTTCAACTGGATTGGGTTTCTCAGAGTCCATGCAACCTGACCTTGAAACGTTCCAGGGATGGGGCATCTAACACCTCTCTGGGGGACCTCTTTTCAGTGTCTCGCTACCCACGCAATGAACACTTCCTTGGTCCTGAAGTTCACTGGCTTTGACATCCCTTTAGTTCATAGTCCTAGGGGACTCTTCTGAATCTCACCTTCCATACAGATGGAGGGAGCTGCAGGCACTGGGTTCCTAAGCTTTACCCTGACCCCTTGCAAGAGCCCCAGCCCCATCAAGTACCTACATGCCTCCAGCACAAAACTCTGTGGAGAACAAAACCAATCAACATGCCAAAGAGAGAGAAGATGGCCACCAAAGTGAAGAAGCAAGGTTCTAATGCCCCATTTCCAACAGTAATGGGAAGTTAATCAGGTGATAACTCCTCCTAAGGAGCCTTCAGCCCTACCATGTGTCTCTTTGTCTGGCTGCTGGGCTGGCTAGCTCGGGGGTGAGATCCCCAGCAGCTCAGCAGAGCAGCTAAAACCACGCTTAGCCGGCCGAGCTGGCTGTGATTTTCCCTTGCTGGCAGCGAGCTCTCCAGGCGATGCAGCTACGTCCATGGGAGATCTGGGTTGGACCCCCCTGGACCCCGAGAACAAAGGAAGGCGAGAGCGAAGACGCTGGAGGTGGCTAGAGGAGTTTATTCCTCGTTCCCCTCAGCCGACTGACCCGGGAGCGACCGGCTTTCCCCAAGGTCCCGGGGACGGGGGCGGGGCTTACAGCAGCAGCCAATGGGGAGGGAAGGAACCCGGGGCCAGCCCAACACCCTTGGCACCGCGGGGGGGGAAGGGAAACCGGGGTGAACCAATACACATTTGTATAGAGGGAGCATTAACCGAGAGGGTTTTCTCAGGCGCAGCTCTGTCCCTCCAAGCCCTAGGCTGGCTGGGTTTGCCAGGACAACCCAACAATCATGTGCTACACAGAAGGCCAAACAGCTTCTGGTTCCTGTGAATTTGATCTGGAAGCAGGTACAATGCTTCCTTGACCAGCAAACTGACAGCTGGTTGGATCTGAGCCCCATTAAACAGACCAAACATACCCAACTGACGTTACCAAAAGCAAAAATTTATTTTTTACTATGTCCTGTACCTAGTACAGGACTAGCCTAACATGGCTATCTTCTGTATTACTTAAAGAAGGTGAAGTGCAGTTCTGATAAAGAATTGTCCAAGTACCAGGAAAAAGATTCTTTCTTGTCCACAAAAATGCCCAGAGGAAAATCTAACCTATGGAATCAATTTAGTCCTGTACACATACAGTGCAATATGTTTCCTGTTATGTATCAAAAATTCATGGCCAAGTGTTATTGATAAAGAACCCATTTCTTTTTATCTTTCCAGTGCACTGAAGGGGGAAGAAATGGTGACAGAAGGGAAATAATGTTAGTGCTATTTCTTTTGTCAGGTAGTTTTTCCCATTCTGTTTGGATTTGTTGCTGGTTTTCTATTTTGTATCTATATAAGTAATATGGAGGTTGATGACAAAATCACTTCTCCTTGGCCTCTTTCAAAACACTGGCAAATATATGAAACACCAGAACAAACTTTGTAGTTTTCAGGGGGGGAAAGACTTTCAATTTCGTTGACAGATTTAATTATTTTAGGACTAAAAATGTCACTCACATCTTAGATCTATCTTGTAATTTCCTCGTCTATTTGTTTTATCCAAAATTGTTAAAGAACTGAACAGCTGTTAACTATGGAGGCAAGTACTGCAGAAACCCCAGCGCAAAATTACAGGGCAAAATTTGCCTGTGTTACCTTGCTTGTTCTCAAGGGGCAGTAAGATACCGCATGGTGGTCAAAGCTTATCAGCATTATTAAATCCACTAAGGGGTATCAAATCCATTAAAATCAAGGGAATTTTGCTTTTAAACTTATTTATAAAGTGATGGTCTTTGAGGAAGCCATCTGACAAAGGCTTACTTAACCAGTCACATACTATAGCACTTCTCTTGAATCACTTTCTTACACCTTAGGAAAAGTATCCTTCCTTCTATTGATAAGCTATGAGAAATAACTCATTCATTAGTTTTTTCTTAACCTTCTTGCTTGCATACAAATATATATCTATTTAATCTCAGAATCATAGAATCCTGGCAGGGCTGCTCTCAATCTGTTCCTCCCCAGTCTGTGTCGATACCACTGCCCCAACCCAGGTGCAGCACCTTGCATTTGGCCCTGTTGAACCTCATGAGTTTCCCATGGGCCCACTTTTTGAGCTTGTCCAGGTCCCTCTTGGTGGCATCCCATCCTTCAGGTGTGTCAACTGCGCCACTCAGCTTGGTGTCATCTGCAGATTTACTGAGGATGCCTTGTCCATGCCATTCATGAAGACATTAAACAACACTGGTCCCAACACAGACCCGTGAGGGACCCCACTTTTCACTTACACTCAACGTGACTCCGAGCCATGTACATAATGCATTTTTACAGAGGAGGTGAGCACACAGAATTATACTGATTAACTTACTGTGTTAGGGAGAAAAAAGATAAATTTAAACTGTTCCAAAGATTAATATTTAGTTTTTAATAAAGAGGTACTCAGCTGGCCTCAGTGTTCCAAGTCAGTCTTTTCCTGAGTCACAATAAGTACCGGCACGCAGAGAGCATACACAATACAAATCTTGGCAATGTAAAGATCTGTAAAACGGAGACTGTCATAACATGACACACAGAAATACTTGCCTCAGTTTAGGCCTTCGTCTGTGTAAAATTCAATTACTAATGGTGAACATTACTGTTATAATAACTTTCAAAAACATATTTTCATGATCATTACCCCAAAACTCATCATCCCCCAAGTGGCTGATTATCATTGTGTCTGGTTTCAGTGAAGAGGCAGAAAAGAATTACATGCACTTATGCCATTAAAATATTGACATAAAGTACATCTACTTATGTATGGGTTGATATGAAATACAGAATTCATTAAATGGAGATCCTTCACATTTCCATTTGAATTTTCAGTTACCTGAAACAGTGGGAAGCTTGGTAGCTCAGTCCTCGCTGAGTCAAGTCAATTAGAGCAAATGCTGTTTGTTTACCAACTCAATATATAAACACATAAATGACAGTATGGGATCTAGTCTAGTATCTTGAGCCACTTCCTCAGAGATACTACTTTAAATTTGCATTATTCTTATGCTTTTCAACAGTCCTACATTTTGACATGTGCTGTCTGGAGGACTCCTAGTGCCTCTTGTTTCTATTGCATTACTCCACAGAGATTTGGTTTCTTTGCATTTATCAATTCATTTGTTGAGTAGATGCTAACTTTTAGTGTCTATGATAATTTATAACAAGCAGATGAGCACCTTACCTGTATGCTGTGTAAAGAATCTACTTTGGCTAGCTTAAAGCCTACCACCTGCTAGTGTCATTTGAGTCACTTACAGGGTAAGTAAGTCAGTGGAAAATTGCTTGCTATACACTTATTCATTTAACTCAGTTTTTCAGACCATTTCTGTTTCACCTTAAGCTATCGTGTTTGAAAAGTCCTCCTATACATAGTCATTTCTTATAAAAATAGAAAGAACTTTGATGATTTTGCTCATCTTTGTATTCTTTATCCAACACAGATACATTATAGAATATTATTACTGTGCTACTATACAAATTTTGACATTCAAGTGGAGGAATGGAGGCAGAATTTCAAATAGAATTTGAGATGCAGGTATGTAATGGATTTATACAGCAGCATAATGATTTTTCAGTTTTGGGGTTTTTTTGTTCTCCATTCCATTTCTGACAACTTCTAACATCTCATTCACTTTTCTTTACTGCCACAGTGTATTGAAGAATCACTTTCACAGATTTCTCTCTCATAGTCCTAAGAGTTTTTTTCAAACACTAACACTTGGCTCAGAAAACATCATTATATATATGAATTTTATTTTTTTCATATGTGTTTCCCTTGTACATAATTTAGTTTATGTACCATTTCATTTCCAAGTCCCTTACTATTATGCAGTATTTATTTTTATTATTATTAGCACTCATTCTTTGTCTTTATTACTGTTAGCATCATCAGCAAATTTTGTCATACAATTTTTTCCAAATCATTTATGAGTATAGTGAATAAAAACCTCTTTCAGAGACTTTTATTTATGTTGTGTCTTTATTGTAGAAACTAGGTAATAATACTTTCTTTTGTTTCTTGTAGCTTAATAACTTACTCATCCATCTGAGAACCTTAACTCTTTTGCTGTCACAACTAAATTTCTTTAAGAGTGTTTGGAGAAGGATCTTACTAAATGCCTTTTAGAAATCCAGAAAAGTGTATCAACTTGGTTAGCAGTATTTACATTTTTCAGGAACTCTAATAAATGATTCTGCTACTAAAGTAATTCTCATTAAACTCTCATGTATTATATTTATCCATGTGTTTGCAAGTCCCTCTCCTAACGTCATTTTCTCACTAGAGCAGTTTACTTGGCTGCAGTTTTTCAGATTTTGTACAAAGCTCTTTAAAGAATCACTTCCACTTTAACCACTTTCCAGTCATGTGGCAGTTTTAGGAAGACATGAATCAACAAAATTCATAAATCAGTTAATTCTTTTTTCAGTTCCTTCAGAACACTTAAGCAAATTACAGCAGAAATTTGATACTTATGATCCCATCAACTACTCTGTAACATCTTATAATGACATTTCAGCTCGAGATAATACTGTGATAATCACATCCAGGAAGGCAGTTTGACCTCTCCATGTTCTTCCATGCTTAAGGCAGATACAGAATTTTGTTTGTCCACAGAAGTGAAACAGTGCCCAGTATACCATTAAATAAAGTAAAATAAACTTAGAGAATATTCGCAGGAGTATCCTTGTCTAGCAGTCAGACGCCCACACAGCTGCTTACTCACAGCCTCTTGCCCACAGCACAGGGACAGAAGATAGATTGGAAAACCTCATGGATTGAGATAAAGACGGGAAGATCACTTAGCAATAATTGTCATCAGCAAACAGAGTGTGGAGAGAAATGAATTTAATTTATTGTCAGTTAAAGTAAATTTGGATAGTTAAAAACACCGACAGACTAAAACACCACATTCCCCTCACCCTTTCCTTTTCCCAGGCTCAACTTCACTCTTATGTTCCTGACTCCTCTACATTTCTCCTCCTTGTTCAGGGCAGGTGAATGGGGAACAGCGGTTGTGGTCAGTCTGAAACAACTTCTGTCTGCAGCCCCTTCCTCCTCACACTTCTTCCCTGCTCCAGTGTGGGGTCTCTCCAAAAGTTTCAGTCCTTCAGAATGAACCTGCTCCAGATTAGAGACCCCCACGAGCACACTGTCCGTATTTGGTCCACTGTGGTCTCTTCCCCAAGCTGCTGAGGAATCTCTGCTCCAACACCTAGAGCACCATCTCCCCTTCCTCCTTTTCTGACCCGGGTGATTGCAGGGATGCTTCTTGTCTTTTTTAGCTAACTCTTCACTGCATGTGTAGTGTTTTCACCCATTCTCCCAGAAGCACCACCGACTTTGTTGACAGGCTCAGCTGTGTCCATCACTGGGTCCGTTGGACCTGACTGGGAATGACTGTGTGCAGCATGGAGCAGCTCTGGCCTCTCCCCCAGCGGCCAGCCTGTAGCTGCTCTGCCAGCACCGGGGCACTGGCAGCACATAGAGTGCCTAAATTTCCTGTAAGCCACCAGAGGTCCCTGGGAAGGGGATCAGCCTACACGTTCCACTGAGGAAGAACTTGCTGTGACAGATGCAACATTAAGAATGTGAAAAAACACAGAATTTAGTAGTGGCCCAACTTAAGACATCCACTGCAAAGAGTCTGTTTTCATACCAAAGCTAGTGTCTAAATTCCTTCTGCATTGACTGCAGAGGCAGTTTAGAATCAGATTCACATCAGTTGACATAATATTTCCTAAATGAAGACTGAAGTAAAAATAATACTGAGAAACACCAAAGAAATAGAGTATCTCAAATCCTTCTTCTCTCTTTGGGTTAAGTACATGAATGGTAAAAACTCTCTGAAAACCAAAAATCTAAATTTTCCCTTTTTAAACACAAAGGAAAGAAGACTAAGATAATGAAAGCCATCCAATTCCTAAGAATGCATAGATTTCCTTGAGCTGAGGAGCTTGGAGTCTGGAAGTCTCCACACCCCAGGGACAATGCTTGAATGAGCCAACCATCTACTAATGTGAAGTTTACCAATTCATCAGTTGATGATGACTCAGAGCTCCAGATGTATCTAGAACAGTACAGCCAGAATTGTACTGTCTTCCTTCTCCAGTGCTTTTTAATAGTAAGCTTAAGTGTCACCTTGCTCAACAGGCTGACAATTATGAAACACATTTTTGGTGCTCAGTGTGTGGAGTGCTTAGTCACACTATTGGTGATTCTACTCATCTCAGTACAGAGTACTGAAACATCTGGCCAGTGGTGATTATATGATTCACCAAAGGTCAGAAAAAGCACTGTAACTGTGCTGGGAAATTGAATATTATTCCAGTTAGGGTAGTGTTGCTATGACCTAGGTATCTTTCTCACTGTAGCCACATGGCTACCAAAGCAGCTGCAAAGCTACTTTATGTTCTATGCAGATGGAAAGAAGCAGGAACTCCTGAGGTTGCCAGGCTGCAATCTGCGGCTAACTGCTGCAATCATCCATGTAAAGACTATGAAGGAAAAGCGACATGGGGGAATAAGATTACCAATGCTAAAATAATTACTTTTATGTATAAAGAAGAAAGCTCTGCATGAACTGTAGAGCTTCTGAGATAAACAGGCACATACAATTGTGTCCGTGTAATTTGGAGAGAGGTGGGAGAAGTGAAGCGGAAGTTTTTGTCCCCCAAGGAACTGTTCCTGCAGCCCACATCAACAGTGGCATACACACTGCACAGTGCCGTGTAGCCTGACCCATCAGAAGAATAATTTAATCTTCAGAACTTTCAAATTCTTGTCTCTCTGAGCCACTTAGGTTCAATTCTTTTATTAACATTTAAATGAGATTACAATTCCCTCTTTGGAGTTTCAAAGGTCACTAGGACTTTACAGCATTAGGCAATGTCCCTTTCATATCAAAGGATTTGAGAAAACATCTCACATCCAGGCATTTTATATTTTCCAGTACTGTTGATCTGGATTTATTTGCTGCTTCCTCTTTAACTGCTGATTGTTCCTAGGCCTGATAAGTAATACAGCCAGAAAAATACACATGGTCCAGATTTTCTCAAAAGTTAAATAAATAGAAACTTCATTCTCAAAATTAATTTCCATATAGTATAAAGCACAGCTCAGAACTGCTCTTGCTAAATACTCTGGTCCTTTTTGCTTTTCTCATTTGCCACAGATTGTTTATCTTTCCCCCATTTCCATCTTTTTATTAAATTATTAATATTCTCTGTGTACTCATTTACCTGTTCCTTCATCCTCTGAAAGACCTGAGTATACACAGTGCGGTAACCTTTCTCACAAGTTATAAGCTTGAGCTGTATGATATAAGCCAGCATATGAGCAACAGGTACACGAGATGGGTGACTTAATTATAGCTGAATTTTAGCTGACTTACACAAAAGAAACCAAGAAGGGGTTGTATTGAGTTTGTGTGGCCAGGTTTTGGTAGCAGGGGACTACAGGGGTGGCTGCTGCGGTGCTCTCTCCAGCCAGCACGCTGCCCCTAGCACCGGGTAATCTTCCACCTGCCCCGGGTGGGGGGACGGAAGCCGATTGTGGCACAGGAGGGCAGGCAAAGCTCCGGCTCGGGTTCACCTTGCCCACCGATGCTACAGGTGCAGGAAGGAGGCAGGAATGAGGTGGGGGGCTTCTTTGTGAGGGCAGGGAAGGGTTTATTGGAGAACACAAAACCCATGGGGAAAGCCACGAAGAAAGCCGAGAAAATGAGGTGGGTGTGGGGTTCTATAGCCCTACATAATGGACATGGAGAACACATAATAACCACTAAAATACCAGTTAGGGGGTGTTACAAGGTGGGGGAGAAGGGATCAGAGCGAATGGGAGAGAGAGTGGGGGGAGAGGAGTAACAAGGGCCAACCAACTACCGAGGAACATAGAACTTTCTGGAGAAATACCCAAATTTTAATCTATAAGGGGAGGGGGGGCAGCAGCCAATGGTCAGCGTGCTTTAAGTCACAGCCTTTTGCGTGCTCACTGTACCTTCAAGCCCTTGAGCTGTAGAGGCATCAAACCAATGGACCTGTTTGTCTGCTTGGTCCAGCTGACCATGGCTCTGGCCATGGCTCACCGCAACAGGTGGCTTCTCTGAGGAGCTGATAGAAGCTTCTCCCATGTCCAACAGAGCCAATAGCAGCTGGCACCAAAAAGGACCTGCCACTGGCCAAGGCTGAGCCCACCAGTGATGGTGATAGTGCTTCTGGGATAATGCATTTAAGAAGGAGAGGAAAACCCCTGCAAATGCAGACAGAGAGAGAAGTCATAATATGGGAGAAAAACAGCTCTGAGTATACCAAGGTCAGTGAAGAAGGAGGGGGAGGAGGTGTTCCAGGCACTGGAGCAAAGATTCCCCTGCAGCCTGTGGAGGTTCATGACGAAGTAGAGATCCACCTGCAGCTTGTGGAGGCCTCCACGCAGGCAGATGTACCTGAAAGAGGCTTGACCCCATGGGAAGCCTGCACTGGAGCAGGCACCTGGCAGGAACTGTGGCCCCATGGGGGTCCAAAGCTGGAGCAACGTGTTCCTGAAGGACTGCACCTTGTGAAAGAGACGAACAAAGGAGCAGTTAATGAAGAACTGCAGCCTGGGAGAAGGACTCACTGTGCAGAAGTTTGTGGAGGACTGTCTCCAATGGGATACTCAGGTTTGGTTGTTGCCTGGGCAGTGTCCAGTGATAGTACAAAGCTGTAGGAAAGTCAGGTATGCAAGTTTGTGTCAGCTATTTAACCACAGAGAAGCATGTACAGAGCTGCCTTTCCATTTTCCTTTTTATTTCCTTTGTATTGTGATTCCTGACAGTGCTGACATATCCCATTTCATTTCATCATGTGAGTCTTTGAGTTTTGCTGTATCCAGCATTTATTCTATTGTCTGTATCTCTGTTCTCCTGGCTGAGGGGTGAAAGGGATACAATTGATTTAACTTAACGTGTCTTACGAAGAGAAAGAGTCTTAAATCAGCTCCTAAATGTATCTGCCTGTTCAATGGAGAGAGGAACCAACTTCCCACAGCCCCCAGCTATGGTACAAATCTATTGTATTCAGGTAGGGCCCTAACGTGGTTACTTTAGGCACAGGTTAGGAGCTACAAGCTGGCGATTATTCCCTTTGCTAAGCTTGTAAGGGGCATTTAAGTTTCAGATCTCAAACTGTTTTTCTGATAGACTAAACTGACCTTGGAGAAGGTCAAGCTTTACCTCTGAGTTCGCTTCAATCCTGAAACTATAGAGTGCCTGACTCGTTGACAATTATACCTTAACAGGACTCGCAAACTCATAATTCTTTTAACTGAACTGAACTTCTCATGAACTGTGAGGCTATATTTCTTTTTGAATTGAAGTATTTTCAGAACATGCCTTATGCCTGAAATTCTTCTACCTGCTGGGATCATATGGAAAGGATGATGCTATCTTACCCAGTATGCCATTGTGATTCCTGGTATAACTGCCTCCCAAAAGTAAACACAGGTTTTACGTCTAAAAGCTAGTGAACTCCAAGAGAAAATCTGCAAAGCACACACAGTGTGGACTGCCATGGAAACCAGACCTGGGAGAGATTTGAGAACAAAGTTATTTGACACTGTGACAGTATTTCGATACTCCATATCGTCCTTGTAAAACTAGTCCTTCACAGATGATATAATATTTCATTACAAAAGAACAACATGCTCTTCAGGATCTTTTTAAACTGGATCTATTACTTTAATCACAGTATGATCAAAGGCATGCAGTGGGAAGCTGGCCAGTGTGACAGAATAACAACTTCCTGGTGTAGAAACAAGGGGAGTGCAGCCACACTTGCCGTTTGTCATAGTGAGAATGTTTGACTGATGCTGAAAATCAAAGCAAGAATTATCTATGAACCACAACACAAAAGCACTGCACAGTAAATCTCTCATCTACCAATTAGACAGCAAGTGAGCAAGTCATGGATAACAAAGAGGCCTCTGCATGTCACTTCAGGGTAACATTTTAAATAGAAGAATCCTGGAGAAATGAAGAAAGATAATCAATATGGTTATTAATGACCATAATTTCACACAAACATCTGGGAAATTAAGCATGCTCTTTAGGAGCTGTTTCTTGCAGTAACTTGTAAAGGAATTAATAAGTTGCAAGCCAAACTTCATGTCAATATATTGAGTGGTTGGTAGCAATGATAGTTATTTCAGCCTGAAAACTTCTCAGAAATTAAATACTAATATAAAAACATCTAAAAAGTATTTTTCAAATACTTTTTTGTTGTTGTTGCGTGAAGCTTTACCTTTACAGCTAAATACTTGGGTTCTCCTGAATCTGAATATCTCAGATTTAAAATATAAAAGTAAATTAAAAACTTATGGGGGAAAGAGGCACTTAGATGAAAAAAGTCTGTATGTTGCATTTAATATGACACATACTGAGGCAAGAGAATAAGGTTTTGTCAAGTCTTGGGAAAACTCCTTTGCATTCTGAATGTTTGTGCAGAGGCCCATAGTACTTCCCTTTGAGTTGAAAGTGACTTAAGTGAACATTGGTTAGGCATTGATTAGGGTCTAGCTTTTCATACTCGTGAAGCACAGATCAAATGTGCACCTAAAATTTGCATATCTTATAGCAAAAATCTCCTTACCAACACAGACTCATTTTGACCAACACTAGCAGTACACTGCCAATATACTTGGAGAACAGGCAGTTTGACTCATGTGTATTGCGGATTTTAGGACTCGATAATATTCATTAAAGTGTAATCCTTATAACTCATAGTAAGTGCCCAGGGTTTTCCCACTTGGCTCAGTAAGTGTTCCATAAAATATTGGTTTCTTTTATTTTTAGTTTCTTTTGAGTGGAAAACGAGCATATTCTATGCCATTGCATGCTGTTTTGACCTGAAGAAAATAATACATAATATATTCATAAGCTTAAATTCCAGTGAGAGCTATTGATGTCCAAATGTTTAGTTGATTGTGTTCACCGTTTTTAATAATTCAAATAAGCAACAAGAAAGTGGTTGGCAAGCAGTGATTAAGAATATCTGTTATTCACAATCATTTTTGTATAATTAGTTAACAGAGTAATTATTTCTTGATTGGAAAGATTTTTGAAGGAGAATACCTGGAAGATAAATCTTGAATTTGGGCCCAAACATTAAAACAAAAATCTAATTATCTGCCACATAATTGTATGGCAATAGATCTTAAAAACAGCAGCAAATTTCTCATATGTTAACTGTGATTGCTGATGTTTACTAATCAGTTTTCTGCCTGTAGCATCACCTTTACCTATGAAGTGAATGGTATTGAAAAGGCGTGAATCAGCTTGGAAGTTGTTTTAATTCTAATCTTTCAGAAACAATGTACTTCCATGAACTTGAGGATGATGAGATAGAGACACTCCCCAAACCATTCAATTCAGAACTGGTGCTTTTCCTATTACTCACCTGTAGGTAAGGCCCAGCCAGGGACGTTTTCCTCTCTCATGTCTGAGAACTGCAGTCAGTGACTTCTGTTTTACACATGCACCTCTCATTTAGAATGCAAAAGAGCAAAGCTTCGGGTAGCTTAGGTATTATTAGTCTCTTAGTCTTCTGGTCTTCTATTGTGATTTGATTTCAAGAATTTTTTGTTGTTGTTGTGTTTACTCTTTGCCTATTTTCTAATTTGAATCATTAGACTCAACTTTTCTTTACATTTAATTTGTCATGGTTTTGTTACATACAACAAAAGAAGGAAGTCAGCCACCTGTTCATCATTTTTTTAGTGGCTGGGACAGCAATCTCTCAGACATTACAGAAGTAGGTCCACTCTCACTTACTCCACCTCTTTTCCAACACAAATTAGTTTTTCCTACTCTATCTTGATTAGAAAAATTAACTAATGTTTCCTTCATCTTGCTTATAGCCACATCCATAATATCTCTATACATTGTCATTATCTGTTATTAGGCATTCCTGTTCTGAGGCTAAATTTGGCTTTAATGTTATACAATATCTAAAGAACAGCAGTAATAAATCTTACAGCAATATAAACCAATTAAACCACAATGCCTTTATGAAAATTTTTTTCTGTTCTCTTATTTATTGACAGATTTTTTTTTAATTACAACACAATGAAACGATGGTAAGTACGTAAGATACAATAGTATAAAAGCCGTTTTAACCCTTCCCTTGGTTAAGACACTTACAGCAGACAAGAACTGCCCCACCCCAATTCCCCCCTTCTCAAATGAAAACAAAAAATAAATATAAATTAATAAATATAAAACAAATCACTGCACAGCCCTTAACTCTTTGATTGCCATGGCAAGAACCATAATGATGATTCTAGCGTGTGACGTTCGGTGGTTAAAGGTTGCCGCAGCAGTCAAAGGGTTATAGCATTGTAAACATAAGTACTTTGTTGAAAATGTTCAGTCATGTTAATGGTCTACAGCAATGAGATTATTATCATGACCCCTTGACCTTTAATGACACAACAGTATAAGGAGTTAAAGAGATTAGCTTGGTGAGCTGTTACATAGATTAATTAACCCATTTAGTTTAACAATGCACTATGAGGTCTTGATTTACTAACAAAAGACAACTTGTGTATAATAAAACACTGTTCAATGCATTGATCAATAAAATCAATGAAAAAAATCAGTCTAAGCACCACAAAATTTTGCCTGATTATATCTGACAGTCATAATACACTTTAGCACCATTTAGTCAGCCTTGCATTTGCACACAAACAAGCTTTGTGTTTGTCAGTAGAAGCTACCTGAAGGAATAACATATGTCAGTTATAAAAAGGTTACTGTATAGAATGCTGTGTGAGCCAATAAAATAAAATAAAATAACAATAATAAAATGAAATTCACTTGCAGAAAGCAAATAAATGCTCCAGTTATTTTGATACTAACACACATCCTAATAAGCGGAACATGGGCATGAAATGAATATGGAGCTATGCAGAGAAAAGGGAATAAAAATGAGAAATTTTTTTTCACACAGGGAAATCATCACATCCATATTCTGACTTATTTGTCAGGCTTTGAAAATTAAATGAACAACTGTTGGGTGGTTGAAGATGTAGAGCTTAAAGAGTTGATATTTAACAATATGTGAGTTTTATGGTCATGTTATGCATAAAACCACTTTCAGAGATATCCTATCAACTGCACAAACACCCTTGTCTCTGCATGAAAGTTTGATTTCCTCTTTCTCAGACATGGAGGATAAATAAGCAAATCACTGTGTCACAGAGTCACAACTGTAGTAGCTTCTAGCTAACATATTGGAACCAGAACAATTTCTGTTTGATTTACAGGAATAAAGAAACAAGAAGGAAAATGGAATCAGCTGCTAAAGTAACACCCAACAAGCAGAACTGAGGAAGAACTCAAGTTCTGATAGATACAAGAATACAGCACATGGAGAGAAAGCAAGGTGCATGTTATTCATAAAGAGACACAAGCATGTGTATGAAGCAATGTACCCTTCTTGAATATATCCATATCAAACTCTAGTTGACTACAGACTGCACATGCTTTAACTGCTAACAATACTACCACAGTACTGTCAAGGAGAAGACATTGCAACCCTCAAACAGCTTCTGACCATATAGGAACCTACAACATAAAGTAAACCTCAGAATTCAAACACCTGCACCTTTCTCTGCAAGTTGTGACTGAACTGGGCAATGAATCCAAGACTATAGTAGCAGATGACAGAGAAAGTTCTTTATAAATATGTTATTTGTGATACCGAAAAATTAGGATCAATCAGAAAACAGTGCATAACAGCAAAGCATTCTGCCATGCAACAGTGCTAGCCTATTATGCTACAGCAGTAAGGTAATGGCAATTGATGGATGTGTATGAACTGACTTGTGGTAGAGGAAGGAGTTCAGCCATAAAATTCTTGTCCGAATATCCATGACACAGATTATAGGCATCAGAATACAAAGGAGAAAGAGAACAGGTTAAAGATGAGAACTGGAACCACTGGAAATAGCACAGAATGTTGAAATGCAGCTTTCTAGTCTGCTCACCTTTCAGAGATGTCATAGGCCATGCATACAAATGGTATGCAATGGCTGGCATCAAAAATGGTAGGTCTCTGCTGTTACACTATTGTACATCTGACAAGCCAGGTATTTCCAAGATGCAAAGAAAGAATCCATGATGATCAGTGCTGGCTGTAGCATGCCTTTTTCATAAAGGACTTAAGGACAGCAATGTCAGTGGATGGTAAAAACTTCAATAATCTGATCTAAGTTAGAGGTCAGTGTTGGAGTATTGGACAATTAACAAGATTCAGTGAAAGATATACATCAAGTTCTGCAAATATGCACAGGAGATTTGAGAAGGTACTACCTCTTCACTGCAATTCCTAGTGACAAAGTCTAAAAAGTTGTATATGATTAAATGAGATAGAAAACAAAATTGTTTTTTCTTTGCTTCTTTGTATAATGAACAGATCATTTCCCACTTGCCTACCAAGAGAATATAAAATTAAATATAGCCTTAATTAGTCAGAAAACATGTCAAGGTGCAGTGAGAAAAGGGGGTGGAGGGGAATCAGAAGTTTGACTGTATTTATCAATTTACATATAGAAGTAGAAATAGATGATCCATCCAATGGTCATAAAAGTATTTCTATCATATCACACACTTCAAGACTATCATGGAAATAAAGATACATGGCTGTAATAGAAACTAGTAGAGGTTAAAGCCTTCTTTGTCCTTCAGTATTTTATGCAGTGGAGTTCTTCAAATCATCTTAGATCTAATTTCTGAGAACAAACAGAAGGACATTTCACTGGGACCAGTTTTTGCACAGAGATTCAGGTTAATATTAGTTTGACTAAATCTATCTCAAAAGATTTTGATTGCACCAGATAAATAATGCACTATATATATTACTACATATATTTGCAGTCAGTTTAGAGCAACTATACGGAGAAGCTTTTTGACTGATTGCTATCTGGTGGGTTATGACTCCAAATACAGAATTCAGTGGACTTTCAGGTATACTTTCAGATACCTAACAGGTATCTTTGTTGTTGGAAGCCAATAATACTTTCCAAGTTATCACCAAGTTCTTGGTAATATCTCTTCTCTTTTATTGTTGATTACATGAAATTTTAGTGGTGTTAAGGATCCTTGTCTCCGTCTCTTTTTGACAAATTGGTGTTGCACTTGCACTTGTAAGTCAAAATGTTTTCATTCCTTTTCCTATATTCTTTTGGAAATAAAAAATGGAAATGTTCTTTTGCTGTTTTTACTGTGTCTGTCTGCAGTCTTTGACCAAAAGACCTAGGTGGTTTTCCCGTGGGTCCTAGAAGTCGTGGAAAGAAAGTTCATGACTAGTTTAAGTTTCCTCTGTGAAAGACTTCAACAGGGTGTTAATTTAAAACTGTATTTGTCATCACTGTGATCCAAGGACTTCTATGAGTACGCATTCCTTTGAAGGTGGTAGCGTGTCTAGAAAGGGGAAAAGGGAGGATCATGAACCTTGATCTATCCTGTAAAACGATTTTCAACCAGACACAGTAAGATGATACTGTGATTTGACAAGTGATATCTGCATGTTTTAGGAGCATAGTAAAGACAGATGTTATGTGTATATATATATATATATATATATATATATATATATATATATACTTGACAATGCTTTGCCGAATGCATTACATAGAGTAAGAGTTGGGAATAGATTATTTTCATCATCGCACATTCCTTCAATTCTGAATTCCTATTCAAGGTTAAATTTCGTTGAGTATAACGATCTCAGTTTTTTCTGTAAGCTGTGAGTATTGACAATGGCTATTCTGAAAGGTCTTTTTAATTGTTTTTATGTGTCTGGTGATGCACGGCCAGAAGTCATAGCACTTTATCATATGAGGCAAAACACAACCATGTACATACAAGCTGCAGCTATGCCTTGCAGGTATGAATTGTAGTTGTCATGGTCATTTAAAACAGTGCTGTACGTTGCTGATGATGCCTTCTGAATGCATGCCATCACGTGCATCATTTCCTAAATTACATAATTCTGCTCATGTCCAAGCAGACAAACTGCTCAGAGGTGACTTCAACACAGTGCTCCTGTAAGATATGAAGGTGATCTGCATGTGAGCACTGGCAATTTTGTGGCAATGGCCAAGCATAGCATATACAGTGTTCTTCTCTGTTTAGAATCATTGTATGCCCAAATATGATGCTGTGCATTTACCTGCAATACATCTGTTGTAAACCAGTACTTTTTGAGCTCTATTTAATATCATCTAATTTTAAACACTAACAAAGAGTATTAGAAACCATCACTCTATACTATGGAAAAACCTATTTTCTTTAAGGTTGCAAAATGATAGTAAGGGAACCAAATTTTTTATACCTTATAAACACTGATTACCTGCTGACACTAAGTACTCTTGGCTTTGACAAGGCAGATGAATTTATGTACAGCCATGAAAGCTATGAATGTGTATATAAACTGGGTGTCAACTACCAACACACAGGATGGAAATATGAATTAGAAACATTCTTTTATAACTCAACACACAACCCTGCAAGTGGTGAACCCATATGGACATTCACTGATTGACAGAGTTACACTGTTCTGTTGCCAATATGTAAGTAAAACAATACTTCATTAAAAACTCTTCAAACTACATTGTTATATTGTTAAGGACTAACCAGGTACTTTAGGAAGTTATTTTATGTCAGCATTTTGTTACTAATCCCAGTTCCCAGAAAGCCAGTTCCCAGAATGATGGATGGGTAAATGGGTTATCCAAGACACATGCATGGCACAGAATGATTATTCCACAAGATGGAGACAATATTCAGTATATATTTTACTGCAAGAGCAAAAAAAAAAAAAAACCAAAACCAAAAGGGCATGAAAAGCTACGAATTAAGATATGCTGCTCCAAGAAGATTAAAGTTGTAGTTAAAAAAGGAACATGATTCAATTTCATATGGTAGAAAGTACTATTAACTAAACAGAAAACCTTGGTTTATGTGGTGACTATAATTACAAGCTGTGGACAAGGTTATTCTACAGAAGCAGAAGAAACTAAGCTGTGTGACTGGAAAGCTTCATGCCATCATAAATGGCTGGCATGTGTAATGATTACTGTTTATGAAGTTCTACTGCGACAGCAAGTAGCACTATGCTGCATGCACATCCAAGTATAGAAAACTGTCTTTAGCATGCTAGTTTACATCAGCCTTCCTTCATTTATATCTTCTCTGCATCTAAAGTTTATTTTATCCATGCTGTTGGTAGACCAGAGCAATACTTAAGGCCATCTTCACAAACTAAACATACTTTATGGATGCCACTCACAGAACGTCCTCTTTCAAAGACAAAATGGCAGATGCAACTCCAAATGTTAATTAACTGACCACAATTTGTAAATGATATGCTAAAACTTATGTATCCTGGGAAAGAAGACCTGTTTATAATGCATGTGTTTAATGCGATCTACATTCTTCCTTGAAATACATTTTGATTTTAGGAACAGATGCTTGCTGTGGTCACGTGCTGATGATCCCTCAAAATATGATCTTCTGATTATTACTGGGCATTCCTACTTACATACATAATCAAATAATGCCACATCATACAAAATCTATTCTGCCTAACATTAGAGGCTACCTTAGGTCAAGCATCAAATGGAACCAGTTTGCAACAAGTGATGGTATGCTTTTGATGTTTACCAGACATTTTCAGCATTGATGGCACTGATGACAATGTCTGTCCCTCTCAGACTCTGACATTTCAGATGGCAAGTCACAAGAATGGGTTAGACAGATTTGACTCACACATTGCATATTTTTCATGAGACTAGTGGCAGAAAATTCATTGAATTACATGCATATATCAGAGATTAATTTTATGAGCACATGGTTCATTTACACCTGATTTTGTAACTGACATATGTTTCAATGGTCTTATCTCATGAGAACCACTCTGTTTGTCTTCAGTCTGGGTAGTCTGAGCTGAGGAGGTATGCCTAACATTACAGTGCTGGGGTATCACAACTATGTCACTGTATTGAATAGCGGGATATCCATTCCTCAGCTTCCAGATAATATTATTTGATTTACAGCATAGCTGGACACCTAAATGGCCAGTGACATTTGTTTCCTCAGCTGATAGTAATGACTTCCCTTATGGCTCATAGACCTGCAGTCATCTATTTATACTTCTGGAAAAAGAGGTGCTCAGACACAGTCTTGACAAAAAAGGCAAACCAGGAGCTATTGTTCTGTAATGGCTGCTTCACATCTCCCACTGCCATGGTTCATGGCTTCCTTCATCTCTGCAATAGGTGATAAAACTTAGGCCATGCTATGAGGAGATATGGGAGCCAGGATGGAGCAAGCCCCTGCAGTCATATCCTTGCTTATCCGCCCAGTCATCTCATGCTCTTTCCAAAGTAGGCTGCTAATGGCATGGTAGCTTGCATTTCTACTTCCTTAAAAATCCAGTGCCTGGAACATTCACTGTTCAGTTTATTATGTGTGTTTTTTAAGATTTGTACTAACAATGGTTCAGACGCAAAAAAAAAAAAAAAAAAAAAAAAAAAAGAAAGAATAGGAAAGTAATGCTTCCATTGCTAATAGGCAGACCGACTTCCTAGACTACGCACTTTTTTCTAACCAACAATCTAGAATTAGATTCTATATAATTTGGTACCAAAAGCTACATTTAACTGACATTTAGATTGCAAAGTAAGACCCCCAAAAAAGTTGAAAATTCAAAAATTAAGCCTTACACTCTGTTCTTAACCCACAGTGCTAATGGTACAGGACTCGTGATCAAGCGACTGGGGATGTGAAGTATGCTTCTAAGAAAAAGTGTAAGTCTGCCCCTTATGTTTGGATCTATCATCTTACGTTATTTTCATTCACAAAATTAGCCTTAAAAAATCTTTTTCTTTAATTATCCCCTCCCTTTGTCCCACTTTGAAAGAAGAAAAAGAACAAAAGTTCATAGGAATATAGAAAATATGTATTACATTTATTCAGAGACTTGAAAGGGCTCCTTTGGAGCCATTTGAGTCTCTCCATCCCAGCCTATCCAGTAAATATACAGTTACATATTTTTAAAATGTATTTTTTGATAAAAATTAATTTTGTCTGCAGTCAATAACCTTTTCATAGGTTTAGATATCGAAAGGCCAAAGGAAACACTGCCATAATCTACTCTGGCCTTCTGCATCATACAGACCATAGTACTCTGAAGATACACGACCTTGTGTAGTCAGCTTGATAGACTGTAGCTGATAAACACAACACATATTCCGCTTTGTATTGTTCCACAGTACAGATCATGACAATAGCAATATGGAAATGTTTATTAAAAAAGTTACGGCACATGAGCAGGAACCCAGATTGCAGAACTGAAAATATTATCAATTTGCTTTTTCTTAATTCTGATAGTTATAGACCCTTGTAGAGAAACAACTATTAAAAAAAATAAAATTATCTTAGAACTTTTACTAATTTGAGTTCAAAATTAGTTTAGGCAACATCACTAATTTACTCTGAACTTCTGTAATTTGAAACTAGGCAGTATGTATTTGGAAATTACAGTGAACACAAATGCTCCTACATCTTTTACTTAAAGCAAACCTTTATGACTGCGTTACAACCTACTGAAAACATGAGTATGTAACAGAAATGTTGACATAATCTTGCTTTGCATGACATAAGCATGCCAATATAATATATTTCTCCCTCTCTCTGTATATAGCATATATGCACTTTTAAGTAAAAGAAAATAGATTCAACAATCAACTTATCATGTGTTCATGTATCTACGATGTACCATATACCAAGCACTAGAATTATCACACTTACCTTCCTGCATAATTACAGTTAAATTCTCCAAACACAAATATTTTTGTTACCTTATCAAAGAACAACAGTCAACATGCTCAGCACTTCATTACTGTCAGGGAAACGGTTGCAGAAAAAGTTAAAGCTGCCATGAAAGATATTTCAAAATTGAAATGAAATTTTCAAGTGAATAAAAAAACTGATGAGATGCTGTTCTGACTTAAAAATAATATAAAGTAAATTCTCCTATGGTAGAGGAAAAACAAATGCAGAATAAGTAGTGCTTTTAGTATTTTCCTCCAACTATCTAAGGGGAAAAATTGGAACAGCAACATCAATAATTTCGTTCTGTCTACAGCAGAACGTAAGTTATAGTAGTTTGTTGACAATAAAATTTTCTGAATGGATTAAAATGTGCATGTCTGCATATGTGTGTTTGTGTGCTTTTTTAAGTATACAAACACACACATCTTAATACATATGACAAACAGCACAGAATTTCAAATTCACCAAATGAGATGATCTGCAGCAAAAATCCTGTGCAACTAAAGTGTCAATAAATCTATATTTTCAGCAACAACTGACTTGGATTTACTAAATAATGCTATGGGCTGATACTGGTGCGCTTCTAACCTACAGTATGCAGTACTTCTACAAAACATCTCCAAAATGCCATCTGCATTGCATATTTGTTGTAAAACTATATCTTTTTCTAATCTTCATTTTTGTTAACCATACATATGTATATCTGTTTATGCTCTAGAAGTAAGTTTGCAATGCTTTATAGCATGCCACATATGTTCATAAGTCCTCAAATCAATATAAAATCATGTAAT
This sequence comes from Struthidea cinerea, assembly GCA_013397865.1. NCBI lineage: Eukaryota > Metazoa > Chordata > Aves > Passeriformes > Corcoracidae > Struthidea > Struthidea cinerea. Next base: position 95,827 of record VZTI01004090.1, read on the forward strand.
TGAAAAAAAGGCATACTATTTTTCATGCTATGCTCAATATAAATATAAATTCAAGGCAGTCAAGCTATCCATTACCAAAACAATAATAATCATAATATATACGTATATATACCTACACTCTCTAAAAAGTGATCCAGTTACGTGGATTAAGAAACCAGTAAGAAATTGGTTGAACGTAGTATAAAAGTCTCATTTTATGTAAAAGCCCATACTGGCCATTTCAAGTATTTGAATACTTTCCTATAACCTTTTCATTAATAACTAGATATTTGTAGAAATAATAATTTTATACTGAAAGTTGTATTCAAGTTAAATAAAAATTAACTTCTGCTGTAATTCATTTTTAGAGTGTGCATGTATACATAGCAAAATACCTTTCTACAGACCTATCATAAATATTTTAGTCTATGTCATTTCTCTCCTACTAAAACACTTCAATGGTTTTTTTCTCAAAATTTGGATCATGTCTATCAGGCCTTTCAAGAAATAAAACTCATCTTAGTTCATTTGCAACACCAGATTCCCTTCAGTTTGTGCCAGTTTGCAAGTTAAAGGTCAAAGACATAGGACAGTACACTTTAAGGAAATTCAGACAGTGAAGCTGTTCACAGAAGACAATGTTTAACTTGTTAATGACAGTCAACAGGTCAATAATCAAGTTCAAGGCAAGCTGTTCATTGTTGCAAAAGCTACTCCCCTCAAATCCTGGCTTTCATAAAAAACCAGGTGTCTGACTTTTGGGGTGCATCATTCTGACCATCTTTAATAAGTTCACAGCCCAGTGACTGTAAAGCCTATCACTGCAAGAAGCAGCTCCTAAAATCAATAAAGAGGTCTGTCAGTTGCTGACTTTTCTCTAGGAAAAAATTATTGATACAAACCTGCTCTGCAGGTCACATGAAAATGACAATACTGCTGTTAGCACAAATCACACAGAATGACAAAATGTTTTGGTGGTTCCTTGGCTCTGTCAGTGATACCATGTTTGACTGAAGGCCAGAAATTTTAACCCTTTGAGAACTATGATGAACATGCAAAGGGGTAACACACCAGAGGATACTCATGCACTATCAGAGTCATCGTCTTAGCTTTCCTTTGAAACTGTAACTCTACCTCTGCAGAGGCAAATTGAATTGTCATGCAACATAGTTTCAAAAGAGAAATCTAAGATGCTTAAGGTAAGAGGCTAAGCTATAAAATTGTTGCCAGCTCAGAAAAATTCTTGGTAAGTGGTAGAAATTATTAAAATACGTTTGGTTCCTTTAACAAGAAAGTAGTTGGTAAATATATTTTGTTTTCTATTCATGTTACAAATGCTTTTCTATCAATAATGTAAATAATTAAAAATACTTGCAGTCACAAGAAATCTGTTTTGAAAAACTGATTTTCTTTTAAAACCTGTCTTACCCAAACACAATTCTATAATTGAATGACGACCAAGATTAACATCCACCAGACTCTGAAAACTGGATGCAATAGTTCTCAAAGGGTTACATCACCAATATAATACCAGTGTCAAGTTTCTCAATAGCATGTCTGTTGTTTTAGTTCATTGAAATCCACTTCAGAGACACACTCCTTTTTACCATGCTTTGGAATGAGTGCTCCTGACAGACCTATAAAAGGCCTGGGGCAGTTGGCTTGGTACAGCTTGGGAAAGATAATGTAGGAAAACTAACCAAAAATCAAACAAACCAGTAAAAAGGTTCTGCTTGAATATAGTATTGAATATGAGTTTAAAACATTGAGGACATAGCCCAGAGCAGCTGTAAAAAACACAAAATGAATGTATTATTAAGGCTGTTACTATATTGCAGATATTTTGGCCCCTTGTTTGTTGGAAAATGGCTGTCCGAACAGTCTGAAGTCCTGCGTGTCATCCGAGTCTCCCACCTGACAAAACTGGAAGTAGGAGTGTAGGACTTTATCCGTAGCAGACAGAAAGCAATCCTCTTTGGAGACAAAGCTGTTTTGGGTCTTCTCACTTTCCTGAAAGTTCCATTGTTGGTTGTTGTGTTTCTCTAAAAAAATTTACTTTCAGCAAAAAATTTTTCAAAGGGGAACAGGCCTTAAGGGAAAAATGTAGAAACATTGGAGATATTTTTATTCCTCTTCGTTATTTAATCCTGATAGTTTATAGGGCATTGAGCGTGCAGAGGAAAGGCCTAGAATTGAATGACAAAGAAAGACAAAGGACTGAAGAAACAGCAGATACTGTGTATCATGGAAGCTTCCCAGCTGAGCGAATCGCCACTTATGCGCGGGACAGGCAACCCCCTGGGTTTTAAAGATCAGCTTTGTTTCAGACTGACAGATGCCCGCTCCTAGCTAGGAAACTGCATAACAGCTCTTGTGTTGAATCTCAAGTTACCACAAACTCCTGGGAGGGAACGGAAAAAACCAAAACCCTACATCACACCCACTCTTGCATAGAGCGTTTGCAGTACAGTATGTGGCGAGGTGTTCCTTTCCTTTTGAACTGGAACACAGTGTAAACCAAGACAAGGAGGCACAAGGCCAGGATGCAGGGAATGACGATGGCTATGGCTTTCACAGTGCTGGCTGTGTTGTCCAGTTTGATGACAATGTCAACATCATCTTGAGGGCTGTGTCGGTCTTTATCTCGGTCTGTTGGTCCATCACAACCCATAAAATCCTTGAGGATGGATCTGGGATAGCCAGGTTCCACCTTGAGCATCTGGTTATTGAATTTCCAGTACTCTTTCCCTTTGTAGAAATATGTGAAGCCTGAGGAAGAAAGTTGCAGTTATTCATGGTCATATGAAATCATGTCATCAATATATCACGATGGAAATTACTGGTATCAATTTTTTTGTAATTAAAAATTTCAAAAGACATAAGGAATAGACTTCAGTTATAGGTCTTTCAAATTTTCTTTACAAATTTTATTTCTTTACTGTCTCTAGAAAATCTAACATTAGGTTTGGGGGTTTTGTTTTGGTTTTTTGTTTGTTTGTTTGTTTGTTCTTTAGTTGTTTTTTTATTCAGTAAACTGGGATTTTATTTTCTTTCATTACCACAAAAATAATCAAAGAATTCCAGAGAATATGGTCTATGACAAACCAGGGTTTGGCCAGTTTGTTCATTCACTGAAAAACCAACTAGAGTTGGAATCCTCAGGGACAGGACTTTAAAACATCATGACCTCTTCAAGATGGGAAGTCTACTGAAAAAAATTGCAATGCTATGCTATGCTATGCAGAAGTGAGAACTGACCCTCTTTAATCTCACATAGCCTATTGCTGTACTTCAGGAGACTGGATGAAATAACAGCATCTCTCACATGAGAAAACAGGTGTAACCAGATTTAAGTTTTCTTTAAAGACCTGATATTAGTTCATTCAGGCACAATCCAATGTTATCATTAAACAGGCTTAAATAGTGAAACAAACTTGACTCCTGCTGAAAATCGATATTACCTTATTATCCCAGCTGAAAAATTACATTGATCTGGCAAGACACAAGCCTTCAGGATGGGTGAACTTTATCCTACTGTTTATGAACTGAATGGAAACAGCTGAATTTTTCCTTATCTTCACTTTACACATCTCATACATTTCCTGCAGTATTAAAGGCTACTAAGACATATTGGGCACTATTTGTAGTTACCAATGCTTCCTGAAAAGGCTGGTAACTGGCTATCTGGAGATAACATTATTAACCACCTATTCAATCAACAGTTATTTTCTTTCAATTCTAAAATTTAAAAAAAGAAATATTTGATAGTATATTTTGCGGCTCAAAATTTAAAAAAAGTCTTCGTCCCCTACTACCACTTTTCAGAAAAACTTGAGTATTTCAACATTCTTCTACATTAGGTATTTTTGTAATTTTAATAGCGTTCCTAGCAAATGAAAAGGTACCATTTTCCTTTTTCCTTTCCTTAATCCCTTGCAGTTTTATTACCTGAAAATATGCTAGTAGATTTGTAGAAAGATCTAATACAGTTCAAAAAAAAAAACTACTGATCTGTATCAAAACAGTATCTAGACTTGTTCAGAAAATGCCTTCTATTCTGTTTGGAATAAAACATAACAGAGGACTGGAATTCTTTAAATAGGATGAAGCTTTAAAATAAAAAGCATTATCAAATGCAAAATTTCAGTATTTTGAACCACAGCTACCCTATCTTTGCATTCCATGTGACAATATGCATTTCAGAAAGTACCGCACATCCTGGACATGGACAAATACCTGAAGTATAGAAATTTGATATATTATCTCTATCAATAGTCTAATACATATCCAGAGACCATATACAGATGTGACATCTCTAAATCTATGTATTCATACATACATGCAGAATACATGTATGCATGCATCTGGTACAGGTAAGTCAGAATACAGACTTCAGTTAGTAGTAATTGATATTATGCAGCGAAAAGTCAAATTAAAACTCATAAAATCAAAGCAGCAAAGGAATCGCCAGCTGCTAGAGATCCAATACAATTTTTTCCAGTTAGAGCACATTTTCCACTGGAAAACTCTGAACATAGTTTAAACTTCTCTGCCATTTTTGCTGAGGTAGGAACCAGGATAATAGTCAGTTACAGCTGAAAGATGGAAGCTACCAGCAGAGAAAGATAGTTCTAAGAGACTGAGTAGTTTTACTGCTTCTCCTGACAGAACAAATGACTTCACACAACTGTTGAAAGTGATTTCACCTAATCTGCTAGATGTGTTCAGCCTGCTTTGAGAGCTGCTCCTTACAATTTTCTAGGTACTAGTCACTGAGTAGTGAGTGCAGTACCTGACCCAAACAGCATTGAAGGGCTTAGCAGTCACTACGATGTCAAATTTACTTATTTAGTAAGTACAAGGCAAAAAAAGGCCCATGGACTAATAAAGCAGACTACCTTTTCCTCTTCCTTCTACGTAAAAATTGCCCCACCATCCACTTTAGCAGAATTTCTAGTTGGAAAGTTAAATTTTCTGTGATGCTCTTAAGACAAAGATTTCTCCAATTTGGAGAACTTTGTCTGATCTCAGATTCTGTGTAGCAAAAGAAAGGAAATTTCTTCTCCACCTCCTCCCAAGAGTTTCTACCAAAGTGTTAGAAAACAAATTACAATATGGGAAGTAGCAGGGAGAGTTTCAAAGGTGTTACCTGCACCTTACCAAGCTTATAGGATACTGAGTCAGGACACTGACTAGAAATTGTTTTTTTCATCCTTTCCAAGACTCTTAATGCAAGATTACCCAAAACTTTTGCCATCACTGAAGGAAACCCTGAATGATCAGAGTTATTTTAGGTGTTCATTTGCATAGTTTGCACAATAGAAAGATAAAAGAAAGAAAAAAGTATGCTTTAAAATTAAATGGATTACGTGAAAGACATGCTTTCAGTTGTTTCCTTATGAAGGTTTGTAGCAAAAGTTCTTTATCAACTCTGCTTCTATCCAAAGAAATAAAAGCAGTTTCAGGCAAAATGCAATCAACTTCTTTCCAAATAAGCTGTGGTTTTTCTTATTTGCATCTACTTTTGTTTCTTTTTCTCCTCATACAAACAACAGCAAAGTTGTGAACTGTTTCTTAAGACTTCTATTTTCTTGATTTCAGAGAAAATGTCTTAGTGGTCTTCTTGGGAACTTGATGGTGTCATTTTCAGTCCCTTTTTCTGCCCTGGGGCCCTTATAGGCTTTTTCTGCCCTGGGGCCCTTATAGGCTTTTTGAGATGCTCAAGAACTCCCTCTTTCCTTTCACCTCCTCCACAATTTCATGCCATGTTTTATGTACCTCCTCATCCAAAGACTATCAAAACCACTGGGGTTAGAAAGAGAAGTAGCTTTTACGTAACCTGAAGGCTTTCCTGCCTTAGGAATGCCTGCTCTGCCTCGGCAGTGCTTTCAAACTCACTGGTCTGGGTGTTACAGTAAGTTAATTTTCATTTTTAATGGGAGGCACGTGGCCCTGGGCTCAGTACAAAATATATATTTATATATATAAATATACACACATACATATCTATACACACACAAAGATATACGTGTAGATACATGTATATATGTTTCTATAATGTTTCTGACTCTTTCCAGATATATGTGGAAAGAACAGTTAATTACTGAGTGTGATGTATGCAGAATATCATCTTGACTGACCTACTTTCCAGTTAAAAGCAACACAAAAAATCCAATCTAGCCAAAAGGCTGCAATATAGACAGGGTTTCTTCTTCTGGATAAAACAGACAAAAAGCAAGGAAGCAATTAAATATATTTCTGAAAAAAATCCCCAAACATTTCCATGGTAAATTACTTAATCAAGTTAGATATTGAAATAGGAGACTAAAATGTTTATAAAAGGAAAGAAATATTTGTATTTTATTTTTAAAAGGAAATTGAAATAATATGGCAATAGATATGTGTCCTGTCTTATGAGGCAAACAGAATAAACTCAGAACCTACTAATAAATAAATCATATATGCCATATAACAATTGTCCAACAATGATAGGCTACAACAAATGCATATTTTTATCCCCATCAAAAGGATCTAAAAACTCTGAGCAACTGAGGGTTCTGTTGGCAGCTGGCCACCATCCCCTGGGTAGCACTGAATTCTCCTAAGAGGGAGGAGATTTTGGTGGCTCTCATTTGTTTTGAGGTGTGTCCAGCTGAGATTCCAGGCTCTAGGTAAGGATGCATCTCGATAAAGGTAATAACACATCATACTAAAATCCCTGTTATCTGCCTTTCTACATCATGGACTTATGACATCTTTGATTTACATAAATTCATTGGGATATTTCTGCTTAGATAAAGATTTTGCTTCCCTTTCCTAGTTTTTGAGAATGAAAGCAATACCTTCTAAGCTGTTTAAACAGACGATACCTTGAAAATTCAATAGCCATATACTGTATTTATGAAGCTTGCTTTAAGAGGTACAATAATTCAGCAGAGAAAAAAATAAAATGAATTAAGATAGAAGAAAAAGAGAATGGCAAGAGAAGGTTTATAATACTAAATTTGAAAGCTTTTTCAGCCCTGTGTTAAATAGTACATGCAAACAAAGAGCCATTTTCACTAAAGCCAGTTCTACAGCAGGAAATATTCTGTTCAGATATCAAGAATTCCTTACCTACTTAACCTGAATAGTCAATCATCCCTCTACTACTCTATCTTACATAAAGGGTGGAAATAAATCATTAAAACAAGAATGTGTTTGCATACCATTTTCTTTGTGAACAAAGGCTCCCTGAGGAGATTCTGGGATACCTTTCCAAATTGTGATTGGTTTGGGATAACCAGGGTCCATGGATCTCATTTCTTCACTGTACCTCCAGTACCTGAAATATTTTTTAAAGGGAAAAAAAAGTGTATTTGTAAGATAGCAGATTAATAACTTTGTATTTTCCCCTTCTGACACTTGCTACATTCATTAGCCACAAATGGGAACACTGGATTTCTTCTCTTTGAACATACTACTAGATTACAAATAAATCTATTTGCTGTTTCATGTAAGTAGATAGAAGATAAAAGACTTTTGCACTTCAACAACTAAATCAGCATGCATCTCACAATCACTACAATTCTGATGCCTAGGACTTTTGCATAGTGGCACAGAGAAATGCAACATATGCAAAAAACCAATATACATTAATGTTTTAGATAATATTTTAATAATGAAAGTGACAGTAGATTCAGACTAAAATAGCTCCAGCAATCTTAACTCTTCATATGTATGCATTACAGTAGCTTTTCATTTCATTATCACTAAATAGATGCAGCGAATTACAAAATTCAACCTGCTTTTGTGCCTTTTTGCCAACCAGCCCTTCTCAAACTTTAAAAGCTTCAGCATGAAATTCTAGTAATCCTGAACATCTGAGAAGTATTTACACTTGTGATTTATTTACACTTACAGATAATATTGATAATTTCTGTTTCCTTATACTGCTGATTAAATTGCTATGCATATTTTACAAGTTGCTCCTAAGAATACCACATCTCTAATATCCTCTGAGTATCCTAATATTCTGGTGGGTCATTTCATATTTTGATTGACTCCATTAATTTAGAGCATAGTTTTAACACTATCATTGATAATCCGGTTACTGCTAAAAAATTCCTGTTCCTCATTTGAATTAATTTGACTTCAGTTTTTAGAAATCCTTGTTCTGCTCATTCATTGTATATTAAAAAATGCTTAAGGGGGTGATATTTTGTCCCTGTGAAGGTACTTAGGCATTCTAATTGATTCACATTTTAATCTTTTTCCAAATGTATAGTGGTCTAAACTCTTCAGTATTTCTCCCTGTGGGGCATTTCTCTGGCTTTAAACTTTCAATGAAATTGAAAGATGGCAGATTTCAAGTGGGTTAAGGGTTGGCAAGTGCAATTAAAAAGATATTTGTATTTATTTTTTCTTTCTTATGCTTAAATTATTTTTATAGCCTCAGTTCTTAATCTAGTCACATATACATCAGCTGCCAGCCAACAAAACAATGCTCTTTATTTGTATATGTAACGTCTTTGAAATTTTACATGCAAAAACAACACGTAGAAGTAGTAAACAAAGCTCTGACATTAATACTGTTGAAACCAGTTCTTCCTCATCTTTTAACTCTAAGTTTTTTGGTCCTTAGTTTGGATTTTTTTTTACAAATATGTTTTCTTTTTCTCTCCCTCTATTCCAGAACTCTATTTCCATCCTACACAATTCCTCTCATTTTCCTTTTTCTCTTCCAATCTTTTCACCTTTTTGAGCTCCTTTTTTTAATAACCTCTGGTTTTCCACTACCTTAAATGACTTTCAAAAACATGCTTTGTCATTAAAAGTCTTTGAGGACATACTCAGTGCACACTCAGGAATCACAAAACTGCTGGGTTTTCATCATTGATGAGAAATCCTATTAGGAAAGGACTGATCACAGCACCACCTCAACAGTCTGTACTGGAATAATGAACATGTCTACAGTGTAAGGAAAAGCCTAGTCTTGATTCTACTTGGCATGCCAAATGCTCACAAGCAAACTCCCTAACAATGGTTTGAGCTCTATGAACTATATAAATTTGTTACTGTAGCTCAAAGACTGACAAAGTAACAGAGGGAAAAAAATGAAAGTCCACAGCTTAAAAAAAGGGAATTTGGAAAATATTTGCTAAAATATTCTCTATATCTAAGCTTTTTTACTTAATGATATCCTGAACCATTAGATGATTAAGTTTTATGAAGAAAAAACATTGATTTAAACTCTAAAGTGCATAAAACCAGTCAGACCAGACAGGGGCATAAACAAGGACATGTGTCAAGAAGTTCATCAAACCTATTATCTTCTAGTCCCAAATGACTCAATACTGGTAGGAGAGGAATGACAGAGGGACTAATGTTTTCTGTAGTCAATTTTCCCCCTTTCTGGGTTTCATACAATTATTTGGAACAATTATCATTAGTTGAAATAGATAATGTCAAATATCAACAATAATATTCCATTCATGAGCTGCTTTAGACATAGGACTATTTACTGGTTTGACTTTTAAATCTTCTTACTGGTTTGGTTAATGGGATTTTCCTGTTTGCTTATTTTTTTGTTTGGTCATTTTTATTATCATTTTTATTTTATAGCCAATATTTGATGTCGTAAGCAATGCACATTGAGAAACTTACTGTTATAAGGGTTTATTCCTACTGATGGTCAATATCCTGTAATGGTTCAATTATCTCTGCAAGGCTCATGTTCAATCTTCTTCTAACATACTGTATTGCATTTATATCCTGCTGAGTTTCATTGTGCTTGTTAGCTCTAAGTAGCAACTTTTCTGCCAGCACATGTTTTCTCTGCTAGTTCTTTTTGTCTTCCATTACTACCAACCGTGTTTTAGGAAAGTCCTGACTATAAGTAACTGCCTATGCATGGAAATATAAAAGGACGCTGCTGAATATCATTAAGTAAAAAAGCCTAGAGGAAGTACAAGTCACAAAAGATTCCTACCGTACATCTTTTTACAATATGTATGTGGAGGTGGAAAATTATTACCTGAAAATGAATTCGAATTTTTAAAAAAATCTACTCAACCATAGGAAGCAAATTATTTAGGCATCTTCTACTCACTATGAAAATTGATTGCTTGAAACGACACCTAGTTTTAAATCATTACAAAATTTTACTTAGATATCTACTTCCCTCACCATGAGTGTTGGAGAACTATATTTTTTTGAATAATAAAAAAATCTTTAACAATAAAATTTGTTGCAGCAATCTGTAGTGCAATTTTTACAGTACTGCTAAAAAATTACCAACTGTAGTGTGCTAAACATATTCTATGATGTGCATTAAATTGATTTCTTAAGTGATCCATGAATACTATTAGTGTCTGAGAACACAAAGCACCACACAGTAAAAAAAGCAGTCATACTTTTAATAATACTAATAGAAACATTACAGTTATTAATATAGAATAATTTGTCTCTGAGCACACAAAATTTGCACAGTGATACATCGATCAACAAACACATTATCATACTGAAAACCCATAAAATTCATCATTCAGATAACTTGAAGTGTTTCAAAAATTAATGAATTCTCTTGACATCTCTATAAAGCAGACAAATATTCTTTTTTTTTTTATTGACAGGTAAATAAAGATATAGACACCGAGTGTCTAGTACAAGTATTTCAGGAACAGAAAAACCCTCAGATTTTACTTTTTTTTTCTTTGTGTTTTTTTTTTGTTTGTTTGTTTGTTTTGTTTGTTTGTTTGTTTGTTTTTTTGGTGGGGGGGTTGTGTTGGGTTTTCTTTCATTATTAATCATAAATATATGTCCCTATAAGATTTATTTTGACTTAATTCAAAGAAAATGCTCAAATTCTTCTCTAGCTCCCAGGTTTAGCTCTGAATTCCCTTTTTTACCTCATGAAATAGTAGCAAAAAAGTAATTTTCACTGACCTTAAAAGCTTTGGATCATGCCTTGCCTGCTTATGTGCTCGGGTTTAGAAATGTGGATAGAAAGAAACAGGTAAGAGTGTACATAAACACATCACTTTGAATATTTAAGTTTAAATTTGTGACTTGCCTAGAGACTTCTAAAACATAACTTTTCTACTGGATATTCATATACCCATTCCAGGATATTCACACAAATATAATTTAGGTTAAAAGACATGTGAAAGCAGTACAGCCATCTATGCAGGAGGAGTTAATTTCATTCACAGAATATGAACTGTTTAAGTGTCTTCACTTCTTCTTTTGAGAAATAAAAGAAAAGCCTAACATGTTTAGCTGATATCCATTGAATTGTTCCCTTGCAGAAATCCTATACCAACCTATCTCCTTTGAAGAAGTAGGTTTTTCCAACATCTTCCCACCAAATTGCTGAATCAATGCCATGGGAAGGAATTCCACTTCCAAGTGTTATCAAATCATGAGGATAACCTGGCTGAAGAGTAGTGTCCTTGAAAACCCAGAACTTGTTACCTGTACAAAAGCATATATATACACATATATACATGTGTTAGTCATCAGTACTCTCAGTATAAATATTGATACACTCCTAAGAAATAAGAAAGACTCCCAAAGGTCTATAGTAGTGGTTCTTCCAAATACAGTGAAATTAAAAATGCTCTATCACTGCAGATAATGAAAAATTAAATATGCCTTATGGATATCTTGCATTTATAAGGCACTTTTCTTCACATAAGTCCACAGAATATTTTGATACCAGCTATGTAGTGACAAAAAGTAGAATGAAAATGAAATCATATTAAGAGGCTGTGTGGTTGATAATGTAAGATATTTACAGAAAAACTATGCAACAGTTTTATGTTTCATGAGGAAAGAGTGACTTTTATAAGAAAATAAGGTAAGAAAACAAAAAAAAATTAGAAACTACAATCCTCATAGAGACCATATAATTTTATTACTCTCTATTTCTCCTCAAGAAGTTAAATTACTTATGAAGGATGTATGTTTATTTCAGAAATAACCATAGAATTTAATTTGTTAACATATTTTCTTTAGTGTGGCCTAAAGACAGCAAACTGAGAATCTGAAGTCCCAGAGGTGAAAACATTTTGTCACTGAAACTAAGGGGGGGTTGCCAGTGGCAGTAAGACTCAAGCTTTGTCTGCAGGTGACAAATCATCCAAAACCACCCAACTGACTTATTGCATGCTGAAAATACGAGGTAGCTGCATGACTCTAGTTGATGTTAGCACAGTGTCTACACAAACCTCAGATTACCCAGGTTACTCAGGTTACTGTCTTAAATATGAAAGATAACCTAGGGCTTCATGGACTGCAGTGCTGAGTGGCTGAAATCCCCACTGCTAGAGGGGTAACTGCAGTTACTAGATAAATATACTGTATATGTACGGATCCATGCCCACAGAAGTAGCAGCTGCACCAGTGTTTTATAGCACAGATGCCCCCTGTACCAGTCTGTGGGAGAGGATGCTTCCTGTGCTCTCTCTTCCAGATGGATAGCTTACCTCACCAGCCCACAACTCCAGTTTCCAAGCTTTAGTTTTTCCTCTAGATTCCTGGCCAGGCTCTTCTTCACTGAACACTTCCACGATTTTCTCACCTACTTCATCATCTCATAGTAAGCCTATAGTCCAATATTTTCCCCAATAATTTTGTTGTCCTCCTAGGAACTTCTCAACATACTGTGCCACCTCTCCTAGTCCTGCAACTATCTTCTCCGTTTTACATTTCTGCTTTTTCCTACTTCTTCTTCAAAACTCACTTCTCACCTGCGTCTTTTCAGCAGCGATTTCTCTTTCAAACACAGACAGCTTTGGCTGAAAAAAGGGAATAAAGATCCCCACATACTCCCTAGAAATAGGGAAGGGGGAGCATAACTTGCATTTATGTACTTATCTGACGGGCTTGCTTTGATGCCTGTCTTCTCTTTGCGTTATGTCACCTAGACCACAGGGACACTCTTCTCAAGCTAGACTAGAGGCTCCATTGTGTAAGAACCATGTGTTTATTTTCTCTTCAAAGCACTACCATCATCATTGTTTCCAAAAAGCATCGCTAGTTTTAGTAATAATTACACTGAAGGAGAAGATACTCTTTGACATCACATGGACCCTTCTGAGATAAATCACAGAAAAATCTAGACAAGATCCATGAACATATATATTGAATTGGCCTTATTGGATACTTCACTTTGGTCTATCCATTGTTATGCATGACAATGATATTTAAAATATAAGGGGAAAAGTTTGAAAACATATTTTGCTCAAACACATTTGGAAAGAGGATGTAAGAGATAAAATCATGGCTGTTCACATTAGTTTTTGTACTTACCTTTAAGGCTAGACAGTCTGTTACACAGATTTAGGAGGTTAAGGGACTGTGTTGTATAAATATTTTATAAGGAAATGTAATATTACCCCAAAGACCTAGGATCAGGTGTATGCCAGAATCATCAAGAGGGAAAATCCAGAGAGCTGTTTTGCAGTTGGTTTTATATTTTAGCTATCCCTCAGTGGTATTAAATGTTTGTTTAAAGGAAGGGGTTTTTTAATCTCCCTGTTTGTACAGTGGTGATTTTAAGCATGTTTTCATTTTTTCAGAGTTTTAATTAGGAGAGGGGGTATAGTTTCCATGCCTCCCATGCTGGGTTTCCAGAGTTAATTTTTTATCAGCTTCTTTACAGCTGCTTGTTACCCACTTCCAAGCACAGACACTACAGTTTGCTCAACAGATCCATCTTCTCTCCCCTGCCAGTTGAAGGACAAAAGGACTCAAAGAATGAGTATGTACAGAGCCATTTGAAGTACTGAAAATAAAAGAGACACAGAGATCTATGAAGAACAGTCATGGAAAGCTGAGTTCTCTGTTGACCTGGGATTAAGGTCATTGCTAACCTGAGATTTACCTTTACTGAGATGCCTTATAAAAATTCCCTTATAGGGTTTGATAATGACAGAGGTGAGCATCTTCAATCATACTCTGTCCCTCCTCCTATGTGGTTTATCTTTTGCCAATCCACATGACTGGACACAGAAGGCTTCAGATGTTAATGGCAGTTTCAAACGCAATGATGAGAGAAGTCATGCGCTTTGGACCTTACTAGTTGGTACCGATGGTGTGAACAACAGATGGCATCCAGTGAATGATCCTGAGCCAGCTCATTTCTGTTTCAGAAGATCATTCAAAATGACAGCTGTTGCACAGCATTGAGAGGCATATGCTGTGATGTATGTAATGCCAATACTTTTCTCTGTGCAAGGAGAGAAAATACTTTCTCCTCACAAGGAATAGAAGTCAAAGCAATCGTTATGAATAGATCATTATCAGCCATACCCAAGGAGGCAAAATTTACTATTAGCAAGATCAGGTCATACCAAAATAAACAATGGTTATGCACAAAGCATATTAAGTGACAGCACCACTGAGCCAGGTATTTTTTGCATATTCAGATATACTGAAGTAAAAGGAAAGTGTAGATGTGGGAACAGACTTCAGAAACTGAATTCTTCACATAATTTCTTACTAAGAAGCAAATTCTTCTTAGAAAACAGAAAAGGTAAATTTAACTATATTTTAAGGAGACAGTGGAGCATTGAGAGCTCTAACATATGTGAGCAAGTCCTATTGATGCTAACTAGTGGGAATTTTATTTAACATTTGCTTTAGAAGACATGTTTAGTCTGCTATAACTGTGTTGATTGTTAATGAGAAGTACTGTATATAAGAAATCCAAATGTTCCATCTGGCTGACAGTTTTCACTTCAGTTTTTTGTTTGGTTGGTTTTTTTAGGAGGTTTTTAGGAGGTCTGTTGTTGGTCTTGTTTTGGATTTTTTTTCTGTCTCTCAGCTGGAGGAAAGTGGGTGACTATTGATCAGAGAATTGATCTGATCAACAGAATATTGATCAAAACCTGATGTCAGGAGAAGTTAAAGCTGAAAACGAGCTCAAAAGATGCCCAACTGTGATGAGAATGAGATAATTTTAATTCTAACATATTTATGTAACTTTAAATATAGTACAAACTAATGCTAAAGTCAGTATGCTTTCATGTAGCTCATATTCCACTTCCACTTCTAAATGGTCAATAAGACTTCATTAATTGTGATCATAATGGAAAGAACTATGACCAAACTAGTCATATTTTTATTCTTCTTATAGATAACTAATGCTTTTTCGGAGTCATAACCTATGCCCTTGGCAGAAACCACCACTGTGTTTATTTTAAAAAGTTGTTTATTTAAGGTCTCATTGGTAGGTTTGTTATTCTCACAGAGAATACAGCACCACATGTTTCATGAAGTCTGAAACTTCAGAATGTTTAATGTCTCTGCTTTTATTCCCTAATGTAAGCTCTAATATAATAAGAAGCAGATTGGTAAGGTCAGAAGCTGAGAGTGAAGCAAGTGATAAAGAAGTTAAAATGTCTTACTTCTTGCAATAATGCTTTGTTAAATATCATCACTGTAGGGAAACAGCTGAGAAGGATGAACCATGCAATTATTTGAAATCTCTCAACATCTATCTCTCAACATTCTAAAAAAAGTACTGGAAATAAAGAACATCTGTATTGCTATGTTTCACTTAAAATAACAATATTCTAGATATTCTTCAGACTGTTAAACTACCTAGTGACTACCACAAACAAATATGCAGTTTTTAGTAACTGTAGTTCTTTCTTTAGAGAATCTGAATTCTGAATAATTGTGCTTCTGGGTTGCCAGCAACCAAGTTTTTTGTCCATATTATTTGCAATTATGGTATATGTGTAGTGCAAGAAGTGTGTGGCATATAATCACTGTGTCAGAGTGATGAAATGAATTCCCAAATTTTTAAAGAATTACATGTAATTGAAATCAGTTAAAGTTTTAATATCTAATCCTGAATGTTGTTTTTTTCCAGCTGACTTTCCTCTTAATTTTGGTCTTTCAAGCCTGTATCTAGTCTTTTTACTAGTATCCTAAAATTACTATTCATGGTTCCTTTTTATCCATTCCCTATTTCCCACATCAAGTTTCTGTCATTTCTCTGTTCCATGATCTGGCACTATAGTAAATCTATTTTTCAATATAAAACTGTCAGGCCATGGGGTAAGTGCAGTTGAATGTTATGATGGAGGCACTGGTAGTATGAGTTTTACAGCAGCCTTTCTATTGCTACATTTGGTTTTACCATAACATTCAACAGTGCAGATGGCTTGACAATTTCATTTTTAGCACTATATAAATTCCCACAGGTACACAGAATGAATTTTACTATTCATGTTTTCTCATTAAAATAAAAAAAAAAGAAAAAAATAGAAAATAAAAAGGTATCTTTCTGATGCTATCTTCTTATTATCATTCAGCATGGACACTGGCAATGAATAATAACAAGAATGCAAACATCTGGTTTTTATAAGCAGCTATCCACCAGATTACTGTGTACTTTATGAGTATGGTCTGGTCTACTGGGGGCTGATGAGTCCATCTGGCAGGGAACAGGAAGAGCATCTCAGTCATAGGCTTGCCAAGCTGGTAAAGAGGGCTTTTACCTAAAGTTGCTGGTGGAGGGGTGTGGATGCTGAAAAGCTTTGGTAGAGAGATCTTTCAGCTTTCTGCAGTGTTCTGTGAGAACTTTGCAGTTCTCACAGAAGCTATGAAAACACTGCTATGGGTTTTTGTAAACTAACTCTTNTTCTGATATTTTGGAATAAGTGTTAGAGCTTGACAAATCCCCTCAAGGGGTGGATGGTCAAGCACCCAATTGTCTTATGCCATTCAACACACTCTTTGCGAACCCTGTTATAAAAGATGATTTAATTAATTAATAAAGAACAGCACTGCTTTCCTTCTGAACTTGTCGTGTCATTCCTCATTGTTAGTGCCGCTCACAGCGACAGAGGGGGAACCTCAATCCCTCCCACTCCTACCAGTTTGATGCCAGTGCCAGCAAGAGATGTCCAGAGCCTGGAGAGAGATCACAAGTCAGCAGGAGAGCACCTGAAACAGCACAAAGGAATTCCAGCCACTCCAGCCAGTAAGTTGATTTCATTGGGGGCACCAAATTAAATGCCTCTATGCAAACACATGTATTATGAGGAATAAGCAACAGGAGTTGGAGACGTGCTTGGAAATTTGTGCACACCTGCAGGGCTGTGATCTTACTGGCATCACAGAGACGTGGCGGGATGGCTTCTATGAATGGAATATTAGAATGGAAGGCCACTGGCTCTTTATGAAGGACGGGCAGGGAAGAGGGCATGAGGGTGTTGCCCTCTGTGTCAATGACTGGAGGGAGTGCTTAGAGCTGTGATGGGATGGATGAGGAGCTTATCACAGAATCCCAGAATCAGTTAGGTTGGAAAAGACCTTGGAGACCATCAAGTTTAACTTATGAACTAACACCACCTTATCAACTAAACCATGGCCACATCCAGTCTTTTACTAAACACCTCCAAGGATGGTGACTCCACCACCTCCCTGGGCAGCACATTCCAGTACCCAACCACTCTTTCTGTGAAGTTTTTTTTTTCCTAATGTCTAGCCTGTATATTTGTACAATACAATGGGTCAGCACTAAAGGGAAGGAAGGAACAGGCGGCATTATAGTGTAGGTCAGAGGAGGGCATAGTGATATTAATCCAGCAAAAGTTCTCTGCTGGCACTTCATCTTTTCTATTTTATTCTCTGAGTAATGGATGTGGACATTGGCTTAGGTATGTGCTTTGTTAACACATCGGTACGCTAGACTTCAGATTTAAAGTTCCTTCTAGAACTTACTTGTTTGGACCAATTTTAGAGTGGTAAAGCACACTACCTGGATAACACATTCTACTTGATCATCATCTTAGCAACAATCAACTTGTCTATTTCTAGCACCTTTGGGAGGAGGGCATGTACTCTTTTCCCAGGAAATTTTGTGAGGGAATAGAAGATACAAGATAATGATTGTTTACCTACAGTCTATTTATATAGATTTCTGTAAACATGTTCCACAAGGCAGTTGAGATCCTTGGAACAGGAATTTTCAAGAGCACCCACACAGAAGACTCAGCTGAAATTTTTGATTCTGTAGCAGTGGAAAAACATGAATTACACTTATAGACAAACACCAACAGTTAGATATTAAGAGTTATGAAGAAGTGGCAGAGAAGCAAAAATTTTTGTAAAAATTGCACGAGGAAATACAAAGGATTTTGACCTAGGTAAATAAAGGGATAATACAAATGTCATTGGAAAAATATTGGAAGGAACTTTGAAAAGAAGTCATATGGAAAAATACCTAGAGCAGAAAATCCAAGTATCATATGGTATCAGCTAGAAGGCACAAAACTAACTGGTCTGAAATCAGATAGCATAAGGTGGGGATGATGAGAAAGGAAAACACAATTCTAACTTCTAAGAGCACAATCCTGCTGCTCCTGCTTGCTTTAATTAATCTTGATTTAATTTCCCAGACAGAAAATAGAGAAGTTCCCTCCTCCTTCTGTTGTTTGTTATCTATAACCCACAGACTACGGAATCAACTCATTCCTCTAAGACCTAACAGGAGCCAGTCAGCACTGGCTGAAAAATCAAATAATGATAAAACATATTTCAAGGTCACTGGGAAGGAAAAGAAAGCAGCTGTAAGAGTAAGCTTGATAATTTCTGTCTGGAGCTCAGTAATGGATCCCAGCATTACCAAGACAGAAGTCTGGAATGCACAGGGTAGCTACTTTGCTCTTTGTAGAAGTGGTGCAAAGGAACAGCTATAGAATAGTATTTTTATCCTTCCATTTCCCATGGACCTAAAAGTCAAGCAGTGGGATGGAGATTTGGAGGTACCTTCATCGTGATTCCCAACCATATCAACTTCCCAGAGATAATGACGTGAGGTTTATTTTCTGGAAACAGAAGTAAAAGCATTCGCCGTATTGAAGTCATATAAACAGAAAATGTACTATGTGGAATGTAATTTTCCTTATGATTCACACAAAAAATACAATTTCACTATTAGCAAAACATAAACTTCATCTTCATTGTACTGTTATGAAGTGTTTCTGCATGTTATTAAATATTTTTCATTTAGCATTCCCAAGATCCTGTTTCTGTAGTGAATGAAATATTACTTCTAACTCCCTGTAAAAGACTCTACTTGTAAAAATGAATTATTTTTTTATATAACAACTTAAAAAATCTACCTTTTTTTGTAATGAGTTAAAAAATTAATCATTCACAACACTAACCAAATAGCTGAATAATTTTTCACGTATTTTTTATCTATTCAGTTTCTTCTCCCAAATGATTATAAAACATACTTTACATATTTTGCAGACTTTTGTCGCTAAGTATGCATTTATTAAGCATGTAAGATAATTTTATCATTAAATCTAAATTAGGTACATCTTCAAGAACTTTAATTTTGAAGAACCGCTGATGTTTGGAGTGAAATTAGAAAAGAATTATTAGCAACAATTCAATCTATACCACCTATTTTCTGGAGTTTATGCTTCTTTAAAAATACTAAATAGACATCTATGAAAAAGATTATTTTTGCCACATGAAACTCCTAACATCACACTTCTTAGATGAAACAAATTGAATTCAGTACAGTGAGGTAAATTGAATGCAGTACAGTGAGGTATATATAGCAGAGATGCTATTTAAATATATAAGAAATTCATTTGTAAAAAGGAAGAAGAGCAAAGAGAACAACAAAAAAATTAATAATGCAAATGTGTTCATTGTGTCTTCCTAAAACACATTTTTCAAAAATTATTTCATAGTAGATCACTTCATTTCTATGTCTCATATTTATACTTCCAAATTTTTATTGAATATGTAAGAGCAAATGACCTTACCCTGTGAAGGGTAATCATAAATTAAAAATGTAGTTGCCGAACAAGAAAATCTTAACTAATATACTCTTCATTCAGCTACCAATTTGCAACAAGATTTACAAATCATTAGTAAAAATAAACAAGATGTGTTTCAAGAAATCAACACAGTCAAAAGTATTACACTAAATTTTACTTTTGTTCCTTCTTACCTTTAAAGAAGACAAAATTCCCCTCACTGTTTTCATAAACTGCATCAATGCTGGGAGGCAGTCCCCTCCAGAAGTAGGTAATCTGCATGGGGTATCCATCCATCACCCTGTTGTTTCTGACTCGCCAAAACCACTGATCCTGGAAACCAAACATACACCTCTTACTACATTTATATGTGTTCACTTGCTGTCTTGAAAATACTGAACAGCCTGCCCAGCATTTTTAGAACAGACCTTTCGCTGTTTGGGTAAGCACATTGTGTTTGCATTCATGTCACGTTACAAATGTTTCAGAACTGGTTTTCACTGAGGTGGGAATAAGCTACACATGTGAACCGTGTGTTTGGAGCACATAGCTCTCGGTGCAACATACGGCGTGCTGTATGAGATGATGTAACTTTCTCAACTTCATTCCTATAAGGAGCCCAATTTAAAATTTGTGGTCTGATTACAAGTGCTTTTAGACTGAACCATATGCTTTTGTGAATGCACAATATAATGGGACTACAGACAGGCTTTGAACATCAATTAATTCTGCAGGCCACTTTTTGTTAGTGGCTGCTAACAGTGAAAGGTTGATGGATATAGTGTAACATTACTGCATCAGTCCAGTAAAAACTATGCTTTGATGACAATTTTGCTGCAGTGAAGTTTAGCAGTCTTTCCAAGCAACATTAAATAGAATGGTCAATATTACAGCCATATATATATATTTATATATAACAGGTGCTAAATCCAGCTAAATCCAATACATGGCACATTAAATGGGTATCAGTAAAGATATAATTGCTGTACCTCTTCAGATCTTCTAACAACTGTTTCAGTTAATTCAATATTTAGAGATGAAAGATAGGCTAAGCCAGTATTTAACTTCTTACACATTTGAACATTTTTCAGCAGTAGTATTATATAAAACAACTCCCCTTAATACTAAAGAAAGTGATGTTCTGTCAGGTATCTGTCACAGTTTTACATGGCAGTTCCTCCTCTGTGTAAGGAACACAAAATTCACAGTGCAAAAAAACCTGTAAAATCACCAAGTCAACAAATATCTTCTTGAGAATGAGTTATGATTCAGACTTAGTGATTTGTGGAGCATATTTGCATTATTTCATTTTGATAACAAGACCAATAAAATTATATTTTGCAGATTTGGTATTGAGTTGTATGTCAAACTGTATTTCATACTTCATGTTGCTGACTTGCAGTATAATAGTCAGAATATTTTTATCTATTATTTGCTCAAATTCCTCAGCAAACCAATAATTTTTCCTGCTATATTATTAAAATCCTAACAATAATACAATTATGTCAAAATGAAGTGTTTGATTCATTCAGCATATCCCCATGAATTTGTCTTTAAATGTTTATATATATACATAGATGTATATGGGCCATTGCCTTTAATGTCTAAATATTCCATTCTGAAGCATAATTGTGAATAAAACATGCTATGTTCTCTCTTCTCCTGATGGATTCTTGTAGACTGCTTACTTTCCTGATCTATTTTCAGCATATTTACCTGTCCTTGAAATAACCATGAACTATGGGGTATTGCTCATCAGTAAGGATCCTACAGGTTTCCACAAAACTAAAATTTTGAAAATGTATAATTTTACCATTTTTATGGTCTTATTTAAATAGACAGAGGCTGGCACATGATTTGTCAATAGATGTAATTTCAGGGAATCAGCAAATACCTGGAAATGTCTGAGGGCAGGACTGAAATTCTGGACCATTTATAAGATTGGGGAAGGTAGGTGTGGGCAGAGGCTGACAGAATAATTTGTTTATGAAAATTTAATTTCCCTGGCTGACTTTCCTATGAATGTGCTGGACTCAATGGTTTTAGACTGACAGAATTCAAACTCTGGAACTCCAGAAATCCAGCATGTAGCTGTAAAGTATGTCAAGAACCTTTCTGAAGTATCAGATGGGATAGGCTCTGCTTATAGAAAGAATGCATCATTTCAGCACATATATGTAAATGTAATTAATTTATCTTAAATAAAGTTATACTTACCAGCAATTTTATCATCTGCATTTTGATAAACATGTACAATTACTGAAAGTATGTTGTCACAACAGTTTAGCTATTATTGAAATTCAAAAATGCCATATTCCAAGAGAAAGCATATTCACTCTAATAACACTTTCACACTTTAAGTAAATAGGTTGAAACAGTTTCTCTGGCAAAACACTTCTCAGTGTATTTGTTTATGTTGAACAAACACAGTGTTATGCCTTTTGAGAAATGGTGAGTGTTGAGAAACCCTTTGCCTTTCCCACTATGTTGGTTAAATATACTTTTTATTATTTTGTTTCCCCCAAACCCATTAACTACAGCAGAGAGGTTGAACACATGACTTGTCACATGCACTCCAATGCAAAGCCTGACAAATGCATACATTGAATGCATAGATTTTAGTGTCTTTCCTTGATGGCTAGCAAATGCCTCTTTGTAAGCATCTGGAGATACCCAATTGTTTCAAAAACATGGATTACTCCTGTGCAGCTGAGATCTGGCATAATAATGGATCATTAAATATTATGACTATAGACATAGCAAGTAAATTAAACTCGGACAATTATTCCCAGTTCAAAAAGCAAAACTGAAACAAACAAAAATCAACATTTAATTAAGATAGAGCAATACATCTAAAGCCCAGAAAATGGGCATTGAGGGAGAAGAGACTGTAAGATGTTCCAGAAACAAGATGGATAAAGTGTAACAGTCAAATGAAGAAGCAGTAGCAGTCACTCAAATTGAATGTTTTGACATTTTTTTAGAAGATGAGCTATTTCTGAGAAAAAAAGACAAGAAAGCTTTTTAGAGAAAACAAACTAAACAAAGGTCATACATAAATCATTCTGCACTGCCAGTAAATGCTTTAGGCATTTTTTTCCTGTGCATTTAAAGGGACTAGTAATATAGTATATTGTGTATGATCATAGAATATACCTACCTCATAAAACCATTTCGTTATTAACAACTCAGAGAATCTTAAATGGAGGAGAGTATTAGAGTAAAAAAATCTGTCTCATAATGCATAATTTTCATACTTTGTTGGTAGATACAGTCTTCTCCTAATCTTAGAATATATGATTTCACCTTTTTTAGTGATGATTGTGTTAAATACTTCTTTATGTTTTATTCTTTGAATGTTTAAATCTGTACTCCTATGAATAATTAATTTCCATTTCAGTATTTATTATCAACTTAAATATATTTCAGATTCCTTAAGGGACACAACTGATGTGTATGAGAATTAAAAATAATCTCCAGGTATTTTGGTTCATCCATAATACACAAACTAGAGGAGCTTTTAGTGCAAACTTAATGGAGCTTTCTTGTCTAAGCACATCATTTTCTCTTATGTCTCTGGACCAACAACCATTGTCAACATTAAAACATTAATTTGCTACAAACTGTCTAGAGCTCTGACCTTTATTTTATACCTAATGAACTCTATCTACAATTCTGTAATGACATGTGACACTCTGACTCAAGTTCAAATGATACCCAGTAAAAACAGAAAGACTGCCCAGTGTGATAGACATTCTAAAAAACCTACAACAAGCTACAAAGGAGGAAAAAAATCAGAAAACTTTGAAGTGGTACCTTTTGTAACTACTTGGATATGAAGGCAGGTAAAGATTTAAGGCAGACAGGTGCAAAACAAGGACAAATTGGAATTGTAAATTATATTATTTTGACTATGATTATAAAAATGTGTGTGAACCCCCAGTAATTTGTGAAATACCCTTGTATTGTACAGCAAAAATCTCTGTGAATTTCTGCCTGACTTGATGTTTAAGTGTATATATATATAGTGCTGTTAGGGGTATTCCCTTAACAAGATGGAGCGAGATGCAAAATTTAATAGCTACAGCTGATAGGAGGAGAAGTTTTACTACTTCTAGATTCCACATGATTAGTGCTTGGCTTATTTAATTGGAAAAAAGAAAAAGTCAATAAGCATAATGCTTCTGCCCTAAATAAGCATCAATCAAATCAAATACTAAATATCAATCAATACTGGAGCTTAATATTATTGACAAAACATGTCAAGGTATCACACTGGGTCTTGTGTTCTCCCGCAAGTATACTCTGATCATGCGGAAAAGCAAGCCTGTGTCAATGGAAGATTAAACATACCCAGCAGCTAAGCAAAACAGCAGCAACAGACTGACACATTCAGACAAATTAGTATCCTTCTACCTTTTTTTTCATCTGAGCATTGCAGAAAAAAAAAAAAAAAAAAGCCAGGGACAAATAATATACTAAGATATTTAATAACTTTAAATTCTTCTCTTAGAGAGGAAGAAGAGTTCTGGTTATATACAGAGAAATTTACCAAAGGACAGAGCCTGCAGAAACTACATTTCAAGACTGTGATCAAGGAGATGATAAAGTTCCCCTACTATATACCTTTATGGGATATTAAGAAACTGAATTTGGGAAATGCAAGGTATATTTACTGTAACTAAACCAATGTAAATTTGGAATATCCTTTTAAAAATCTTGATCTAATCTCAAAAGGCACTTTTCCACATCTACTTCCTCAGGTCGTGAATTTCAGCAGGGAATCTCAATGTTGGTAATAACAGGCTTGTGGAATACAGAATTAAAGCCTTTGTGGCTACTCATTAGGGGAATTCCACTATTTCTTTAGTAACATCCATTTTCAACATTTTGAATTTGGAATTTATAGAATTTAAGCCAAAGGACATTAATGCACAGAATAGGAAAAAAGACCCAAAAAACTTTTGAGCAACTTTCTGGGACATAATTTTCATGGAGCAGAAAACAGAAGATACAGTCCAGAGGCTTTAAGTACAAAAAAATTATTAGCTTAATTCAGCTATGAGAAGGATTCTGAAATTATTTTCTTTTCTGTTTTGCTTTTTTTTCTCAATATAGAATTTGCNGAATTTAAGCCAAAGGACATTAATGCACAGAATAGGAAAAAAGACCCAAAAAACTTTTGAGCAACTTTCTGGGACATATAGAATATGCAATGAAACTTATAGACTAGCCCTACTTCAGTTCCTACTTAATTCCATTGCAGAAAACAATTGGCTGTATTGAGACCAGAATCAGACATTTAATAGATGCTACGAATCTAGCTCATTTTAGGAAACAATTAACTAAATGGACTATTCTGTACACACAGAGAATACTTTAGCTCAGCTCATTATTAAGATGGTTCACATTAAGAACAAACAAAGCTCCTTTAAAACTACAAAGGACTGTTATCCATTCACTAACGGATGTACAATGCATCACTTATTTGAACTTATAGAAATAATTCATCTTTCCTCATGTATTTGGGACAACAGCATGGTTACCCAGTTAGAACAGGGCATAAATGTGGTCTGAGAGTCACTGTGAGAAGTCAGAGCATTTAACACCACTCAAAAAAATCTCAGCACTTCCTGTGTTGAGATCCTGAACCTCCTGATGATATCATCACTGGAAATGAGACCAACACATTGGATTCAAAACAAAGATATGCAAAGATGTCACCAAATGCTTGTTCTTCTTCTTCCTTACTTTCTCAAGTCAGGAATTTACTTCCTTGATGCCAATTATTAAGCGCTGCTACTATTTACCGTTGGTACCTAACCAGACACTGGAGAACTCCTGTAGACAAATTAAAAGCATTGTGTGTTATGAACTTATTTTTTTCCTTAACAACATGCTAAGGGTAACTAACACCATGAACAAAACAACTAACTACTGTGACTCGGCATAGGAGCAAGTGAAAAACTGGCAAACGTCCCACTGTTGAATATGGGAAGTGTGAAATTGAGCCTGCTTTAAAGTATCTGTCTTCAGCTAAGCTGAGGTTCACTGGTGTAAATACATTTTCAAGTGGAAATATTATGCAGTGATTTTATGTAGGAAATCTTTGTTAAGGAGTATGTTATGCATTTTTTTTCCTAGTATCTGTTCTTATCTGCTGTTCTGTATTACTAACACAATAAAGTGATGTCAAGTAATTTATTCAGGGTCCAAAATGGCCTTGTTTATGTTAAAACCTGTCTTCTTGGCATCTTATTCTGAGTCCTAACTATTGGCCTGAATAGTCTCTTTCACTCATTTGAGATATGTGCAAAACTGCTTTTCATTGCTCATGCTGAAATCTATAGCTAAGCTTTAAAAAAAAAAAAAGAGCTAAATCAACCCAGAAATTAGACTTCAAAATCAGGGAAAATATGAAAGTAATCCATTTATTTTTCAGAAAGGACTCAAAGGGTTATGGCATCTCATATGCTCTCTGACTCTCTTCACAAGAGAAACCTCTTTTCCTCCCTCATTTGTAAACTGCGGTACAGATCTCCTTCATGGACCACATATACAACAAAATTGCAATATGTGGCCTTGCTTACTTGAAATCTGGTTTATGCACTGCCAGGACAACAGGATGTAGCAAGAGGAACTGTGACTGAAGCTGAAGCAAAAATACCTCCTTTACCCTCAACATCAAATTCTAAAGTATGGCTGATTGCCCAAAACATTGGCAGTCCCTCTGAAACCTATCCTGAATTTTTGTAGTGATTTCAATAAGCTGCATTTGGGTATTTCCACTTCTAGTGCTGCACAGTGATGGATCCAGGATGCAGAGGTTCTCGTACTTTATTTTGTCTTTTAATTTCTTCCTTTCTCTCTAATCTTCCTTGTTTTTCTTTAGTGCATACCTTGGTCATTTGTTCGGAGTGCTGGTGCCCAAGCACTGCCAGAGGTAGCTGCAGGGCTGGAATACTGCAGGGAATGGCTGAGCTCCTCAGCCAACCTGCTGCCTCTGTGGTAATACATTTAAGAAAGGCCAAAAGCATTGCTTCCCACTCAAGTTTTTTTCATATTTAAAAAACTTTCATGAACAGTAGCAGATCTGAGAAATTTTTATTTCCAATATAAAAATACAGAATGTTTGACAAGCTACACAAGAATTCTGCAGTTCTTCAACAGACTTTGAAGAGTACTCGTTCATTTTTAAACTAGATTCTGCAAATCACTCCTTTGTGCTACATTTTTCTCCTTTGAAAGACAACATTCATTGTTCAGCTATTTGAAGTGGTGTTATTTTGTCCAACATCATAAACATAAAAAGAAGATAAAACTATTCATATTTTTAGAATCATAGAATCATAGGAACAGTAAGGTTGGAAAAGATCTCTAAGATCTGAGATCATCTAAGTCCAACCTTTGACTGAATACCACTGTGCCCACCAAATCATGCCATGAATGTATCTGGGAAGCTTATTTTGCTTGCCATATGTTGAATTTTTCCTAATTACCATGCCTATTACAAGGCAAACATGTAAAAAGTACACATATTTTACAAATATGTAAAAAGTATTGTGAACTTACATCACTTCTTCCTAAACAACATATAAAAAAATATTCAGTCAAGTACCATGTACAGTTTGGTCATTTGCTGTGCAGAAATTATTTTGGACATCTGCTTGGTTGACTATTAGTGTATCCAAACACTTTGTGCAATTCCTTGAATATTGAATGTATAAGACATACAAAGAAAAGCATCTCTTAAAAATGGACCCTAGGCTTAAAAAAAAGTGCTTAAAGGCCAATATTTTTTCTTTTTTTTTAATAAACAGACTTTGATAAACAGAGTGAACTGACTGAGAAAGTACCTCTTTCAAAGAAGGTAGTGAATGTAGCCTACTTGCAGAGGCATCCACAGCCATGGCTGTAGTTCCTCTTTGGAAAACATCTTGATTGAAATCCTGGCCCTTTCCTGTTGCTGTTCAGCTAAGTGCAGGAAATAACAGCAGTAACTATCTAACTTACTTTCATCTATGTTGCAAAGGTCATATGATTGCTGTTGCCCTGTCCAATTTCTAGTGCAGATGAAAACCGTTTATTAAAAAAATATATTCTCTACATTTCAAATTTAAAAAATTGCATTACTGCTTAAAGAAAAAAATCATTCTAAAATAAACATCTGTTAAAACTGCTAGTAGTATTTGGTGTTCTATCAAAGTAATTAAGAATACTTTGATGTACATTTGTTTAATATATATATGTATACAATATTTTTAATATTGTATCCTCATTTTGTTACAGCTCTGTTTTCATTAGTAAATTATTCTTTGATTATAGAGTTTATTTTAATTCTTTCAGTCTTATTCAAATATTTTGTTTTATAATTTCTTCACTATCAAATTGTATGCGAACTTTTTATCAATTTTTTGATGCATATCCATCTGTTGTCTCTATTTTTCCTGTGCGGACAGCACCAATGGCATTTTAGCATTTATTTTCTTTGTATACATTAACCTTTCAAAAATATTCTGAAGTAATCAAAAGCTGTAAGTTTTTAGAAAACACTTTCAGCTCAAGGAAAATTTGTTCTGCAGAATCCATATAAAACATGCTATGGAGTTTTTGGCTAACACCAGTGGCTGGGTAGCACTAGATCTCACACTGCACATGAAACTCAGCAAATTTAGAGACCTCTTACAACACCATGGATTGATCTGGGCCTCATGTGGATGGTTTCCATGTACTGTATCACCACCATACACTTTCAAAGAGCACTTGGCTCCTCCTGGAAAATCTTCCACATGAGAACTTGTACACTGCATCTCTTCAGATTACAAGTATGACGGTAATAGACCTTGCAGTATGATGCAGCTGGAGATGATACTGCATTTTCTGATCTGTCCCACAATATACATATAAATGGTGACAACTCAGGTAATCAATGTTTTAGCTTTACCAACTGAACACATAATTTAATTTTAAATAATAACAAAAACAGATAAAGAAAACCAATCTCCATTTGGATGGGTTTCTGTATTCCTAACCGAATTGAGCATTTCAATTCATTCTGATTTTGTCCAAATAACTAAACTGACTGAGACACTATAAAATGTTCCCATTGCCACATGGTTGTGATTGAATATGAAGAAACAAATAGACAGACATAAAAGAAGCAAAATAAAGACCTGTAAAGACATCAAATCTAGGCTTGCAGCCAGGAATCTCTGGAATGTTCAAATTCCCCCTAATGATCTGTAGGTATCAGCATATGCCCATGAAGTACTGCACAAAACGTTTCATCAACATGATGAACATTAGGCCTTTACAGAGCAGTTAAATGTTTATTTCCTCAGTAGTAATTGCACTTTTGCAATAAAAAACCACACGTACATTTTCTTGAACCCAGTTCTGTTGCTGCTCTCCCTACGGAGTTAACATAAAAGCAATGAGTTCCATGAATTCATGGAGCAGTGGTGTGTTCTGCACCATGGAAAGATAAGAAAATTGGGCATTTTTTATTACTAAAAATAATACCAATTTTCTTGGTTAGAATTGAAAAACTTTCTCCTCGTACTGAGAAAAAAGTGTTCTGTTGAAGTATTCTATATTTAAACTGTAAATATTCAACAAAGACAAGTCAAATGTAAAAAAAAAAAAATCAAAATTTCATTAATACATGCATCTGCCTGTGTAATATGATACAAACAAGGGATCCTTGATACATCATCTTTAAAATCAGGCAGGTATATAGAAGGGACTAAACAACGAAAAGGTGTGAAAAAGGTTTAATATGTAGTTGCATTATGATATGAGGTGAAGATATTTGCTTTTTAGTAGCTATCCTTTTCTCTTTGTAAATAACAGTGGAAAACACCAAGTTGGAATGTAGATTGGCTCTCTCAGAGGCCTGCATTTGTACAGCCTAAGTTAACACATGATCATGGCTCTTGGAAATATCATGGGACGTGTGACGAACATAATGTTCAGATGAGTTAAATCTCCTTTTGCATTGACCAACACCTACTTCTCAATATTTCTCTTCCAATTTCTCGTCCCCTTTTGATGCACTCTTTGGGAAACTAGATAACCCATTATTTTCTATGACACTTTGCTAGCTTAAATCTGACAAATATATGAGCCTCTAATCTATGTGAAAGCTCAGTAACACTAATTGTACAACTCTCTCCATCCCCTAAATAATCTTTGATATTATATGTCACACTCTTCACTTTTCTTCTATCCTTTTGCAGCCTCTTTTACCATTTCATAAAAAAAATCAATAACTGTGAACTACCTTTTTTCCTTTAATGAAATTGTCAAAAGGATTTGAAAATGTGAATTTTTCTACTAATAGACAGAATATGAGTATTTTCAAGATTCTTTTCCCAGCTGCACAGTATTTCCTATCACAAAACTATACTGCCTTTCCAACAACAGCACAGATTTTAGAACAGGAATCTCCTTCCTGGATAAGAACAAATGTACCACCTAGGATCCTATAGAAAAATTAACGATTTTTTTCCACAGTTGTTCGTAGTTTATTTTTGCTATCCATCTTGGCCCACGAGAGGAGAATAAAGAATAATGGGGTTTGTGGTCATATATTTTTTTCTGTAACTTCACATATAGACCTGTGAAAATGGTCCAGGACAGACTTATCTTTCTCCAAGCAAAACAGACCAACAATTGCGATGAAATCAGAATAATTTTGGGGCTTTTTCTACTTGTCTACCCTTATCACTTTATCACTTCCAATATGATGCTTCACTGTCTGCCTGAGTGGTGAGCAGATTATTTTAAAAACTACTACAAATATGTCTGAATCATCAGGTTCTCTGTAATGACTCAGGCACTCTCTGAAAATCAAAAAGATCAGAGTAGAGCGAACTCAACCACCTTTCTTAATTTTTACCCCCAAAATATATGGGGTATTAAATGAGCAGGGAAGAGAGGCTGTAGGCCTTGATAAACAAAAATTACAGATAATCCAAGAGAAGGTATGACCTTCTTCACTGAAATTTCTAGAGGCAGGCAGCAAAAAACACTGAAAGAAGTCAAATGGAGAAATTATGAAAAAGCCAAAGACATAAATACTTATTTCTAGTTTCATTAACCTAGGTAGATATTCCTGGCAAAGCATGAAGATTAGAAAACTCCAAATAGAGTAGAGAAGGATTCACCTGGTAAAAAAATAATGTGCACCTAGATGAATAAGTTTGTGGCTTGTGAACTATGGCATGTCTATGAGATCACTTAGCATAATTTTCAGCTAAAGGAAGCTTCTGTTTTCAATGTGGAAGTAATATAGAAGTCATTATCCTTCACTCTTGCTGGCCAAAAGCTTTTGAAGATGATGCAGTAACAAACTATGTCCACCAGGATTATCCAAAATCAACCATCAAAAGTCTATCATTGATATTGTAGGAACACAGAAATTAGTACTCCGAACATTTTTTTTCTAGATGAAATAAAAGATCTTGTTTCCTTTAAGCTGTGACCTTTTTACTAGAAAAAATTGTGGTATTGTATATTTATATTATTTATATGACTTATCACTATATCACCTGTATTTTTATATTTGTCACAGCCACACATTCATATGCAGATATGTTTCTTTCCATATGTAAATGAATGTCACAGCCCTTGGAAGGGAAGTTGGAATAGATGGCCTTTGAAGGTCCAACGCAAACCATTCTGATTCTATGATTCTATAACTAGTAATAGGAAAACATTTACAAGAAAGTAAGAGGAAAAAAATAAAACACTTAATGAATAAATGAAATGTGCAGTAAATGGAACAGTGACATTACAGTTGTAAAGAAAGAGGGATGTCAGTGAGTGAGGACACAACATAAACTGATGGAAACCACAATATACACATCATACACACATGCAGAAATACAACACATGAAATCAGCTGTGTCAGGAACTCTCACATTGACACTTATTATGTCTCTGAAAACCTAAAATAATCATGTGCCTCCTTTGAATCTTCATAATTCATGAAACCAAATTTCATGGTATTTTGCACACATATGCAGTTCAATGTCATCCTATGTGCAGATGCAGTATGTGCTCATGCTACCACCTATTCTGTCTCTCTGCCTTCTCCACACTGCCCTCTGCATGAAAGCTCTGAGACCAGAAGAATTTGGAATGCCCAGATGAGTCATGTCAGAACCACAGGTGGAAGCAAGAAAGAGTGAGTAATTAGAATATTTCCTCCTGATTGCAGTAGTGTAGGACAGTACATACATAAACGAGATACTGAAGCTGTTCTAACCAGGATGAGGTTCTCAAGACAATATCTCACTCTTTTAATACACTCTTTGTAGGGGAAATGGAAGAGGACCTATCCTGCTCATTTCAGAGTCATACCACCTCAGTCTACATATGCATACTTATATGACAAGTAGACACTCAAGGTGAGGCTGTCCCTGTGCAGAGCAGAATGGGACAATCCCCTCCCTAGCCTGGCTGGTGATGCTGTGCCTGATGCCCCCCAGGACACGCTTGGCCCTCCTGGCTGCCAGGGCACGGCTGACTCACATTCAGCTTTCCATCAACCAGGACCGCCAGTGCTCTTTCCACGGTGCTGCTCTGCGGGGTTCGGTTTACATTGTTCCCCCACCTTTCCCTTGCCTCTCAGCCCTGGCCTCTCCCTCGGGCTCTCCCTATTGGTTCCTATATCCCAACTCCGCCCATGTACCACCCCTGAGATCTGAGAAAAGCCCCCTGCTCCCTGCCCACCTGGTCTCTCTGCCTCTGGGGGTCGCTGGGTCAAGATGCAACCATTAAAGATCCTCTGAAACCCTCATGGGGTGACCCTTCTCGCCTCCTTCGCCATCACTGTGTTGTAAGGCTGACAGCTGAGAGAGCAAGAGTGCGGGGCCGTACTGGAGGACAGAATGGCTGTCTGCCCTAAGAAGCCCCGCTACGCTCCCAGGGAAGGCTGCAGCGTGCTAAACTAAACCTAGTGTTTACAACAGTGCTCTCCAGCATCTTGTTCCCCAATCTGTATGCACAGCCTGGGTTGCCCTGTCCCAGGTGCAGAATCCTGCACTTTCTCTTGTTGAACTTCATACGGTTGGTGATTACCCAGCCCTCTAATTTTTTCAGGGCTCCTCTGCCCTCAATGGAGTAATCAGTTCCTCCCAATTTAGTGTCATTGACAAACTTAGTATCCCTTCAAGTTCTGTGTCCAAGTTCTTTGTGAAAGCGTAGAAGAGAACTGGCCCTAAGATGGAGTCATGTGAACCCCGCTAGTGACCAACCACCAGTCTGATGTAACTCCATTTACATCTCTTTTTGTTGTCCCACACATTTCTGGGGAGCTTCAACCCCAAGAGTTCTCACTAGCACTCAGTTCATCAAGTTTTGGCATGCCATCCTACTACTTATCACTGGCAATTGCTTATCACTGGTTTTGTCTCTTTTCCCCTTCCAATCTAGTTTAAAGCTCTGTCAATGAGCCCTGGTAGCTCCTGTGCTAAAGTCCTTTCTCTCCTTTGAAAAATGTGCTCTATATCCTGTAAGTGAGAGTATGAGAATTATTTTGGATTCAAGCTGCTGGAAGATAAGAGGCCAATATATGCTTTTTGACCTCACTTTAATGCTTGTGTTGTCTGATACTGTGCTGATGACAAAAATGAAAAAATCCAGGTACCAAATCTGACTTTGAATGGTATAGAGCAAGGCTAAGTAAATCTTCTCTCTGGTGGACATGGTAGGATTAAGAAAAAGACTGTAGAAGATCCCACAGTAATCAGTGGGTGAACAGTGAAATTTCTGGAGTGTCTCAGCTTTGAGGTTGACAGCAGCAGCCAATGAGAAAACCAGGCCATTAAGAGTGAAACATCCAGAAAACAGCAGACAACAATAACATCTGTCATGACAACGCAAATATGAAAATTATAGATATTCGATTGTCTTTGCTCACTGCCTCTGTCACTCAGATACAGGGATTAGATCATGAAGAAAGTGAAGGAACTTCTAACAGTGAACACGTAATATCGTAAACCACATTTGATTACAGATAAGCTGGGAATGTACAATTTAAAGCAGTAAATGACTGTGGGTGTTATAAAGGGCTGGCCAGACATCACTCCAACACATCATCAAAGGCTCCATCGTGATAAGACTGAGGAGAAATGCTGGTGCAGTCTTAGGGAGAAAGGGAAAGGATTGAACTCTGCCATTATTAAGTATAACCTTTGACCTAATATAGTCTATTCTCCTTGGCAAAGATATTTTCACTAGACATATATGCCAAATAATGAATTAAAATTGTTCCTGTGTCATTTTGATTTATTTACAGGAAATGTAGTGATGCCATGATGATTTTTTGCCTTTCCTTTTAAACCTCTGTTATGCCTTTTTACAACTTCTGTATTCTTAGTGCCTTTTGCCTACATTCTTAGACTTGTTTGTCCAGCTAGGAGACTAAACATTTTAGAGGTTTCATAGTTAGGGAGCAATATGCCTCAGACCCCAAGGTCCTCTCCAGAACACATTTTGTAAACTAAGATAGAACCATCCAGGGGAAGGTTCCTTGGGGAGGGGGGCTCACTCAAGCCTCCCATTGGGGAACTTTTCACAGATATGCTAATTAGTAAGACCTATAATGTTTTACCAGATCTTTTGGGGGTGTGCATTGCGGTGTGCATTGAGGTGCATTCGACCTGGACATAGTGCACCTAAGGATCCTTAAAATAAATACCAAGGTAAAATCCCTTTTTCCCTTCTAACGGTGTTTGACTCTTGATTTTAAGACCAGGAAAAGGCATCAGTAGCATAATAAAATTTGATTTTGTATACAAAAACAGTTTTTGATTTCATATACTTGGTATTACAAGCTTATCTGTTATTTCTTTCTTGATTTTACCTAGTATGTATTACTTATAATACATAGTCCCCCGTTATACCAAAGGTAATTAAAACCAAGTGAAATCATCAGTGTGTTATAGTCAATGGAGTTTTTTCCCATTGCTTTCAAGTGGGCCAAGTTTCCTTTCCAACAGGCAAGGAAAGCAACACTTAAAAAATATTCAAGCTATAGCTTATAAAAAAGAAGGAAATGCAGCATTTAAGTAAACATCTGTTATAAATTTTTTATATTTTTCAATAGATTGTCAATAGTGTGAATAGCGTTTCACTAAGTTGTTGAAAAAATAAACATACAAGTTGTTTTACATTATTTAAGATCTTGACTATTTAGTAGTGCTGTTTTCATAGGAAATGGCTAATTCAGAGGAATCAAATGAGATTAGTTTATTTGCATTTAAACCCCTGCCAAATTTTACACTGTGGACCCTCAACCCCTTGAAAGGGAAAAAAAAAAGAATCAAAGAAATTAAAAATATACAAATACTGCTAGAATATAAAGCTTTGGCTGCAAACCAAGATTAAGCAAGTATAAGCAAATAATACCACTGGTTGAAAAAGCTTACATTACAAGCCATTCCAATTGTTTTCCAAAATGTTTACCTAAATTAGTTGAAAGGCCACAATTTTTTACAACAAGAAATTTTAATTAAGCCTTGTGCTTGAAGTGTTTCTGCAATTACTCCCTTTGGTTCCATTAGGATGTAACCTCAATTAAAATGTATTGTTAATATTACAAGATAACACTTGCTGGTGGCACAAAATTGAAGATACTGCCTCCATGTAGTTTTAGATTATTCCTTGCTGTGAGTTTTTGCAATTATTTTTTGTCAATAATGTTTTTTTTTATTCTCTTGCCAACAAAATATTATTAATCAGTACACCAAACACCGAGCCTCTGAAAACAGGCAACTTCTACAAAATTAAATACCTTTTGCACCCTAGAATTCAGTTAAAGCTTTTTGTTATTCATTTTTAGTGTATAACAATAACTAGTGAAAAATTAATCGGGTTACAGATTCTCTGACTTTAGGAAACAAGTATTGTAACTGTGAGGGGAAAAATCCCCAGGATTTCATCTTTTCACTTTGACATCATCAGTCCTTTCTCAAGTGATAATGTCCTTTGAGGTCATTTATTTTCCCCACTGCGATTCTCTGTCTATTGTTGTGTCATGCATAGGAAATAAATTTACCACATTAGAGTCTTTTCACGTGCATTTGTTTATCTGTATTTTTAATGTCTTTTATTTAATAGTGTTATGCAGAGCCATAATTGTTCAGTATTCTTTACATTTGATAGTATGTAAAATTTGTGATTGAAAACACAATTTTTAATAGTCAAGTAGATTTTAGAACAAACTGTTGTCATATGTGGAGGAAAAGAGGGACAGTTATTTTCAACAACTAATAAAAATAGCAATTCCAAATCCACAAGTAACACCACATAAGCACACTGTCCTTTGTCGGAGGATTATTTTTTTGGAGTGAGAAACAGTAACAATTCAATTTTTTTGTTCAACTTACAAGTACTTTCTTAAGAATATATAAACATTTGATGCACTCTATCCTTTTCCATAAAGCTAGTAAAAGAGAGCTTCAGATTCCCCCAATTCCATTCTATTTTAGAAAATGCTTCTAAAGAATGACTAATTCTTTGAATTATGGCCAATGGTTTGCAAATATTTAGTATCACATTTTTCAGTATTTATTAGATTAAAACTAAATCAGAAATAAGAATATGTTTAGATTCACATTTAACTGCCCAAACCTTTCAAAGATTGTCCCAAAACCTGCTGCCACACTTGTATAATAATTCACACAATTCACTCCACTGTTAAATTCAGACTGTCCAACTCTCTGTGAAAACCTTTGAGGAGTCTGAAGTGCTCCTTTTTATCTGTGAGGACTCTCTGGGTTAGGGAGTGCACCTCATGGGTATTAAAGGCTCATCATGAGATGGTGAGAGTTTCAAAGAGACAGGACCAAGTCAACCTTTGAATAAAGTATTTTAGCTCAGAGCCTGACCCTAGGAAGGAGGATGATTTCCTGTGAAAGCTGACCCAGGAGAAGGAGGCAGCAGAGCATCTGTCTCGCACAGCCAGAAAGGGTGGACATTCCCTCCCCTGCACTTCTCTTGTTAGTGTTTGTGAGCAGCAGCCACACACCCCAGTCTTCTCTGCCTGGTTTCTTTCTCTGAGCTGGAATGAAGAAGTCACAAAAGAGTCTCCTGACCAAATCTCACTAGCTATTGCCTCTGACAGTCATATTCCAAAGAAGATGGAGTAAATGCTACTGGGATATGAGTGTGTAAAACAGTCAAATTTCAGCACATTCACAGAATCACAGAATGGTTGAGGTGGGAAAGGACCTCTAGAGGTTTTCGGGGAGTATGAAGAAATACCTGAAACCTTTGGAGTTAAGCAGGGAAAATAAGTGACAGAAACATTTTGGGAGTCTGTGACTTTTAAGTGCTCATATTTCTGTTGCTACAAAAAGTCACAAAGGGACATTTTTTTTTCTTATGTTTAAATTGAAATTAAACAAATAATCTGTCTTGCTTTTCTCTCAGGGAAAATAAAATTCCGAAGAACGTTAGCTTTCAAGTTCAAGGCAATGCCTCAGCAGAGCTGTTAAATCTACCTCGTCTTCCTGAAATGTATTGCAAATGCAAACTTGTAGTATGGAGGTAGTCAAGTAACAGGTACAATTGTGTCATGCAAAAAGTGGTATGAGAAGAAAGAATAATGTATTTTTCATGTGAGGGTTTATTTGGGTCAAGATGGTGTGAGCAATTACATATTAACGAGATGGTAACACCCACCATTAGATGAAGCAGTTGTATGGTGCACTCTCATGGGGTCCACAGTCAAAGATACCAATGTCTAAGGGATAGCTACCCTTCTGAAAAATCTGAACCACATGTATTGTGCAACTGTTTGGCCTCAGAGGACAAACTGTATCTAATTAAAAGCAAAGCACATATGATGGACATGAGAGGAACTCAGTACCATCTGCTCTACTACTGATTAAATCCTTTTACACTACACTGTTTGCCAATGAAAATGTAAGGCGTTTGGAAAAAAAAAACAACAGTACTCTCTCTCCTGACAAACCTAAAGCCCCATTGAAGATACTGAGTCATACATCCTGGTAAGGTTATACTTCTTAATGGGCTACTACATGACTAACAGGAATTTTACTAGGCAGGTAGTACAGACTATTAATTAGTTCAAGTTGCTTATAAGTTTCAATAAGATGTATATCAATTATATTGATACCTTTGTAAATAAAGCCCTAAAAATACAGTTATGATTTTTTTAGAACTTTCTCTACATAAAATTTATATATCTATACAGATATGGTGCTAGATAATAAGTATTGCTATGACTGGGCTGCCATCTTTCAAATTGTGTAATAAAGTCCAAGACAACTTTTTAAAAAGTGACTTTTTAACTTCAGGATTTTAAACTGAACTATTCTGGTACAATTATTACCCAGGTGACTATATTCTTGTCTAAATTGCTCTGCAGCTGGATGGAATATACTACCCACTTTCCACACTCTAAGGAACAGACTGTGCTTCCCATTTTAAACCTGTGAAATGTGTTAGCAAAAACCTTTTCTAGCTTAGAAGCAGATTGAAAGGCTGAGGTAACATTTGCAGAATATTTCTACATCTGTCAGTGAAAATATTCAATTATCAAAAACAGACAAGCTATGACTTTTTAGCATCCCAGCATGTCCCTGCTTTTATCCTTCATGACATCCTACAGTTTGATTTTGTCTCACAAAACATCCCTGGTGTACATTTCCAGTTAGCTTGGTCTATTATGGTACATTGAAATCCCCACTGAGTTTTTGCTGCTTTTCTCCTTCCTTTTCAAGATACAAACTGAATTACCTGAATTAAAGCAGCTTTCCTTCCCTGATTAGTTAAAAATTGGCAAATTCCATCAAGTTGTTCTTCCTAACATGATATAAAAAATAGGGGGAAAGAAGTCTGCTCTCTGCAGACTTAGCTACTTCTGAACTACTGTTCCTAGTCTTTTATAGCTAAGACGTTAAGTGGTTTTCCCTCTCAGATCACAAAGTGTCTACTTCCTCAGGATCCTCTGCTGAACTTTCCCAGGCAGCAGTTGACAGCTCAGACACCCACAGCATGACACGACAAAAACCAGCTACACAAACAGACCACAAGAACTCTGTAAAAATGTCTGCTTTCAAATACAGTGAAATCAAGTCTCATACTATGGCTGTTTCTTTGTCTCTGCTTTTATTAGTAGTATTTCCCCTCTGCTTCACAGATTTTTAATTAGATCTACCAGTTATTATTAAATAGCCAATGCTAAAATGCTTTAAAAGTTCGTCATGTGTTTACCACGTATCAAGAATCACATTTTTTTTTCCTTTTGTGTTTAACGGCATACTCTATATAAATACACAGTTCTAAGAGGGATATTAAATGGAACCTATACAGTTACGTATGGAAGCAACTGCAGTCTAAACTAATGCCAAGGAGTAATTACAGCCTAATTGCCTTGGCTTGTTTGGCATGTCATAAATGTTTTTACAATGGTTCTCAGCAGATGAAGAGTCAGAAAACAAATTTCTGCAAGTTGTGGAAATTACTACAGCCCATTAAGGCCTTCCTAAAACTGGTTCCTTATTCTACCATCTGCAATGTTCAGAAGACATTTCTCTGAGCTGAAAATGCTATTTGTCTGCTGGACAAACTTCTTGATCTAATACTTAAATTACATTTCAAAAAACACCCCAGTATATGATAGTAGTTAAAAATGCTGTTCTTCAAGGAGTTAACTTTTCCAACATGAATACTAAAACCATTAGAGATTATATAGGATCCATTCATTTGTTTCTTAGGGATCTATAATTAAACAAAGCTCCAGTGCAACCTCTATAAAGTATTCTTCTGTGAAACAAAAACCTGTGTCACATAAAAAAAGGACAGTGACTCTAATTCGATGCTTATGAAGGACACATTCCACA
Organism: Struthidea cinerea; assembly: GCA_013397865.1. NCBI lineage: Eukaryota > Metazoa > Chordata > Aves > Passeriformes > Corcoracidae > Struthidea > Struthidea cinerea. Next base: position 135,464 of record VZTI01004090.1, read on the forward strand.
TACTTAGTGCTTACTTTTCTAGATGCAGCTTGTTCAAGAAAACGGGATTTTTTTAATCTGTGACACTGAAAAGAACGTAAAGGAAAAGGATATTGACAGCAGTCACACTGTTTGTTGAAGAAGAGCTAGAGATAATTTTGTTGCCAAGGAACAAAGTGTGAATTGCACAGGACACAGGGAGAAAGGGGAAGTATATACTGCAGACTTCTCCACTAATTAATCTTTTCTGCAGACCTTAGACAATGGGGTTCCTTTTCATGATGCACTAGCCCTGGAGGTACTCTCAGGAGACATTAAGAAGAGAGTATTGTTGGATACCACATATTGCTACACACAGTGGCAGAGAGGATTTTCATTAAAGGCAGACACTGTCCTACCACTTTGCATAACTTGCCCAGAAAAGGAAGATCATTTTTTTTTCACCATTTTCAGCCATTTTTCTGTGTCCCAGGGGACTGCTAACTAAACAGAAGGAGAAAAGATTGGAAAAGAGTGTGACAGCAAAATACTAATTGCATTGAGTATAAATACAGAAGCTAAGAAGCTATCCAAAGATAAAAACTTGGCACACATGAATTTTGGCATAGAAATTCTTCCGTCCTGATAGTTCCTGACACCAGTTCAAGCATGAATCAAATATCAAATCAGCAGTATTTATCAGCTGATGACAACTGAAGCCAATAGTTACAATGTATTGATTTTAACAAACATTTTTGTTGCATAGCATACTGTGCCCCCAAACCTTGCTGCTGGCAGGGACATTTTAAAGGCATCTAATTTAAAGAATTTTGGAAGAAATCCTCTTGGGACAATACATTTATATGCCAGTAATATATTTATATTTGACTTAAAAGAATTATCTTTTCCTTAAAACCCAATCATTCCTACCAAAAAAGTTGATCTGAAAAATTATAATTTTATTTGGTGATCATTGGAGAATTTTTAGTACGTTTATTGCTTTACTTTTTTGTTTAATATTTATGTAAGATCAAGAACAGTTCCCCTGTTTTTCATTTCTATAACCCTACAGTTTTTATCAAGTGTTTCTAGGATTGTTACTTTGTCAAAGTGATGGCAAAACAATAAAAAAGGATGGATAAGTGTAAATTGCATTTGCTCTAAGTTTACTGCTATTCAGTTTTACTCTGGATATATCCATTTGAGAATGCCAGATAGTCTTAAAACCACAGACAAAGCTCATTAATTTGACTGAACATAGAAATTATTTCTAATATTCTGATGCTCTTAAGTATACCTAACAGCTCAACAGCCAAGAGAAAACAATCTTGAAATTAATACTCTTTGTCATCTACTATGAAAATCCACAGTGTATCTCAACATGTTAGATTTCATGCTTCAGTTTTATGCTTAAATTAGAATTTAATTATTCAAAAGTGCTCAAATTCTTCAACTCTGTGGCTAAGTTCCCAAGCAACTTCAAGGATTATTTAAACAAACTGAGCTCCTGATTTTGAGACTTCCCCATGAGGGAAAAAGTGGCTATTTTCAATTTGAAATTGGTACATGGCATACATTCCATTCAGGAGGCAGTAAAATGTGCCACTACACAATAATTACAGACCTCTGGTTAAAGACAAAGAAAGAAAAGGATTTAATTTGATTAGCTTCCAACTTTATTCATTTAACTCATCTGGGAATTATCCAGCAATAATTCTTCCAATGAAGGTCATAATTCTTCTTTAATTTTTTCCACCTGGCACCATACTGTCATCAATCCCCTGTTCTCTACCTTGCTGTACTTGGCTCTCAACCCATCACTCATGCCTTCCCAGTCTTCCCTTGCACTACCATTAAGGGGCAAGCGGAAAGAGGTTAGGGTTGTGGAGGCCGGTGGCGGAGAAGAGGTTTGGGTTGTGGAGGCTGGTGGGCCTGTGGTACAAGGGACAAAGAGTCCACTGGTGGGACAGCCCCTAGTACCAAAGATCCTCCTCAGGTTAGGGTGACAAAAAGGGCTTTATCCCAGGATGCTTTGTTTAGCTATGTTAATGTCCCCCAGCTCTGCTTCCCCGGTTGGCCCCCTGGGCCTCCCTGCCCCTTCCTACCTTATAAGACCCTGCCCTCGAAAGTTCTACACTCCCTGTTCCCACATTGGCCCTTGCTCCATCACCACTCCCTCGGAGTTTCCCCATTGGCTCCCATACCCTAGTCCTGCCTGTGTACCACCCCCGTGCCCTGAGATCATTGGCCTCTGACACTCGCTCTGCTCCTGTATATAAACCTGGACCCATGTTCTTTGTCTTCGTCCCTGGACCCCTTCATGCGTGTGGCTGTGTTAAACTCCTCCCATGGAACCCCATACGAAGACCCTTCCCGACTCTTTGTCGTCGACCCATTTTCTGGAGCTGTCCGTGTGTGTGTGCGTGTACGCGCGTGTGAGTGTGTGGTGGCCCTGCCGAGTGGCTTCGCCTTGGAGATGCTTTCGGAAGGCCGCGGCACCTTACCATCCAGCACAGCAAGCCCGCTGCAACATTGGGTTGTTTTTGTTGTGACAGACCACAGAACCTCCAGCTTGGTTTCCTCTACTGCTGGATGCTTTCCCTGTGTTCAGTCCCTATTTCTGTTTACACCTCCTAAGAATTAATTCCTGCCCTTTTTCTGCTACGTGCGGACATGCTGAGCTTTTTCTTACAACCTGTCCCATGCCCCAGGATTCTGCAAAGTTGACTTTTCTAACTCTTCCCCTTTTCTGCTCCTTTTATAGTCCTCCCTATACATCACCCCCTGCTCCCCCCAAAAAATCTCAAACAGTTAATAAAAATCCTTTAGCAGACAAAAATCTTCATTAGCAAATTAATGTACAAACGAGAGTTAAGGCTCACTAAGTCAAGCATTCAGCCACTCATTATACAAAGTCAAAATCTCTACACTTAGGCAAAATCCATTGCTTTGCACGCTTACCCAAGGCACGCCTTTTTGTGTTCCCAGGCATCCTGAGGAGAAAAGGGAAACTGTGTGACCCTAAAGAAATTAACCTCAACAAAGGTGACCTCTTACTTCCTTCCTAACACACTGCTTTTATGATTGCAGTGACTTCATTTGGAGAGTCAGACTCTATACATGAAATCTGTAAGCATTCTGTTACTGATCATTTTTCTCTGAGACTTTTATCATATTTCCTCATTGGAACAATCATGAAAGGAATTCTAATTTTGGAACATAAATGCAGTCTGCACACTAGCAAGCACACACACTTTACAGTAAATATGTGGTGTTAAGGCAGTAAGCAGTAAACATTTTTGAAGAAAACTTAATTTGTTTTCAATCAGAACAGATAAGAGTGATTATTAATGGTGGTGAATATTTTTATCCAGGAACAAAGACTTGCCTAGGCAGGAAATTTTATATTAGTGGAACAACATTTCTAAGTTTATTGATTTATGTCTAAACTAAATGAGAATATGTTCTATTGCTCTTGAGGTAGATGACATGAGATTGAAGTAGGTATTTTAATATCCTGTTTAACATCAAGTTAGAAAATTAGGTTCTTCCTCAACCTTTGAGTTTCAGTCATAAAAAAAAGATGGTTCAGGACCTCCCAGTGTCTGACCATATACCACCTATTGAAATGGAATGGGCTGACAGCCCCAGGCTGCAAAAATCCTTAGCTGTTTTTGGGAAAAATATTTCTTGTCCATTGGATTGTGAAGGTAGCTCAATAATTTTGAATAAATTCATTTAAACCTATTTGTACATACATTTTAAGATATGCTAAAGAAAGTGAAAGCCTGGATAGCATTGCTAATAAGATTTATCTGGTAAGATAGGTTATATAAAAAGAAAACACATAAGGGAGAAATGAGTCCTATCAGAAAGGACAACAAAATTGAACTGGGAGCTCCATGTTTTGGGACAAATACATTGCCTTTCCCTTGCACTTACACTATTGTTGAAGAGAAAACACTGATCTATTCACATGAAAGGCCTTTCTTCTCCACCTATAATACTGAAGATAAAAAGGATCCTATCATACATTTACAAAAAAAAGATCTCACATTTCCTATTACTTAAGCAAATTTGACACAGTCACTTCAAAAAAACAGAAAATCTTGTTGCTTGTTTCTGAAATTTTTGCACATTACCTGTCAGCAAATTGGTTTAAGAGACTGAGCAATAATGATTCTGTAATTTTTCTTCAACATTCAATGCCTTCTGAAAACTATATTGCTGATCGTCCTCCTAAAGATACCTTTGATGTCCACGAGTCTTAGCAAAGTGCTTCTGTTAAAAGACTGCCTTTCAGTTCAGCTTGTTTATTTCAATTTGTTGTATATACACCGCATTTTCAGCTCAGAGCAAGATGAATGAAAATAAACAATGACACATTTGCAGCAAGAATTCTGTGGCAAAGACCTTTAGTGAGATATTGTGGTTTCAATGCAACCACAACAAAATGACAAACTTTCTTTGTAAATGACAGATCTAATTGTAAAGTTATAGTTCCATAAAAAAAAAAAGAACAAGTGATGAAGACACAGTATCTACTGTATGTTGGCGTGTGGCTGTATTCCCAACAAAAACATCCCTATTATTAATTGATTTACATGTTTTATCTTTCCATAATGTGCAGCATTTATTTACCCTTACATTTTGAGGCATTACAGTTTCTGCTGACATGGGTGTTTTCCTAAAATAGAACATTGCAGCAGTCCCCTGCTAGATGTTTAAGCCATGTGTATGTTTATTTTTTAATTTTTTTCTTGAACTTTCTAACTGTGAGCAGCCTGGGAATGTAGTCATGATGAATGAGAGTTTGCTTTGTAAAAAAAAGATAAATGTAGACATTTGATGTAACACTTAAAAATTCACAGCCTCCTACCTTGAAAACAAACATTTCCCGGCGAAGAATAGCCAGAGTGTTGAAGTTCCCATCACAGATGTTAGGCTTGGCTCCGGGATAGGAAGGTTTGTCACCACCAGTGGGTGGCCGGGGAGGTTTAGGTTGCCTGTCATTCTTTCGTGGATCTGCTGGAGGGACTGAACGATGTGGGGGCACTGTTGGCAGAGGTCTTGTTGGTGGTGGTATCCTGTCAGGTGGACCTTTAAAAATACAGCAGCAGGATGTAATATACAAACCCACTAAAGGAAACATACACAATGAAAACCAGCTGTAAGCTGTACAAACCCAACAGTGAAAGGGGAATGAAAAAGTGACCTAACATACCTTTCTGATGTTATGAAATCATTGAATCACAGAATCACAGAATATGCTGAGTTGGAAGGGACCCTTTAGAATCACTGAGTCCAGCTCTTGGCCCTGCCCAGGACACCCCAAGAGTCACACCATGTGACTGAGAGCACTGTCCAAACACTTCTTGAACTCAGTCAGGCTTGGTGCTGTGACCACTTCCCTGGGGAGCCTGTTCCAGCTACCAACCAGGCACGGGTTATAAAGGGCGTAGAGAATGACTACCAAAACCAAGGAAAATTATTACTCTTCATTATCCAGAATCTTCCTTATTGGAACATTCCAATAAAACCTTCAAAGGATGCTTAGGCCACCATCATTTCAGATGAGAAGTAGTTCAAAGCACATCGTTTAGCAACTTAGTAAGAGCTCTTATAACAGAATCATTGTTTCTCATACAAATGAATGAAAAAAATCTTGTTCCTTATAAGATCATCATCAGTTAATAGATTTTTAACCTATATCTTTAATCTATACTCATCAGTTCACGCATGCTTATATGTAGCATACCTGCTATTTCCTACCGACCAAATTTTTAGATCAAGTTATGTCATGTTCATTAGAGACAGGACATTCCCACCTTTTTCCAATGTCCTGTATGTACAGGAGCTCCTAAAACTGGACCTCAAATCCTAGGCATGTATATAATACACACACCACACCACCCCCCTTCCATAATTCACATATTTTCTTCGCAGTCTTAAAACATTTTTTTTTTCTTTCAAATATATTATCTGTCATAATATACAGAGTTTGATGAAATGACTATCCCACTCATAATATCTCTACCTGAAATGCATCAGGCCATCCTAGACAGATACTGATCATAACCCTAATCGCATACTGAATGACTTGGAATGAGTGTACTGAAAATGCCTTCCCCTCTCTACACCTATTAGTAACATTTATTTTTCATGGACAAAAAGATAAGGAGCTTCACTTGGATCAGTAAGATTTCTGGAAACAAGATGAATGTTTTAATTTTTGCTCATTGTATTTAGGCCTCTCCTCAAATCACTTAAATAGATAATAGACTTTAAAAAATAAATACCGTTTGCATGACTAGCTTCAGAAACACTTTTGAATAGTAAGAAAACTCTAAAACTGCACAAATGGCATTTGAACTTCTGAGAATTTTACAAAAAAACACATACTTTATAAATAACAAGATAAATTATATAAGGAAATCTTAAACTCGCCAAATGGTTGTCATGCGATTTAATAAGGCATTTATTTCATTCACAACTTTAAGACTTGTGACATTTATAATTTACAGTTAATAACAGTATTTCAAGGAATACTGCAGACCAAAGTAATTATTTTAATAGGTGTGACATTTTTATTGAGGCATATGATTCCAGATCACATCTTGATTTTAAAGGGAGCAAAGGAATCAGTTTGCAGTAGCTTATGTTGGAAAGTTTTTAACCCCAAATCAAATTTTTTTTTATGCCATTTGGTGGTGATGTCAGATATTACTTCCCAGGGGTAACACATTTCTCCTAATGTATAGCCCACAGCTGTTTGAGCTTAGCAGCTAGTTTTCAGCAAAGTATTCTTGTCTAGCTCTTAAGTCTAGACTACCAACTCATGAGGTCATGAGAAACAACCTTCCTTCCAGCTAATCACACAGGAAAAAAACCCAACCAAATAAAACTTGATCAGCCAATCATTTTGAAATTGCTATTTATGCTTTATGAAAATATGTATCTGTTCTTGTTAATATGATGCTTTAAAATTCTTGTTACTATTACACCATGGAGGCTGCAGATGTCTAGTTAGCAGTACAGTAATTCTACATGATTGTAGTTGTCCTTTCTGGTAGTAAAGATAAAGAAGGAAGTGCCCTCACAATATTCAACATAAACATGACAAATTTTACACAGGAAAAATTGGGAGTACAACATTTAATCCAATGCAAATTTAATTAAGGAATATTACGCAAGGCAATTTCAAATTATATGCACTGGATACAAAGCGTTAACACAGAGATATGACAGATTTTTCAATTCTAAAAATAAAATATATTTTTAAAGAAAAAAAAGACTATGTAAAACAAAAAATGAATACAAAACTGTGTCTTTGGAAATTTAAGGGATAGTAATATGGGAGTTAGTGTTACATTCAACCCATGATCACAATTATGTTATTGTTTTGACTTTTTAAAAAAAAAATTCAATTGCCATGTTAAATGCAGAATATATTTGTACCACGTGTATTTTATATCAGGCCATAAAAAACCTAAATGAACTTATTTTACAGAAGTAGGCCCTTCTTTACCCTCTGTAGGGGCTGGTGATAGCATTATTTTGAGACCAATTTGTCATATTTATCATAAGAAAGGGTGTTTTTGGGACCTCAGATTTTGAGGGAAATTTTCTGTATTATAACTGATAAACTGAGAAGCAATCAATTCATCCAGTTACATGAGCTTGGGCACCTATGTAATTGTAGTTAAAGGCCTGCATTTCTTAATATTTTCATAGTTTGGAATCCTTTTGCATATGTTTTCTTTATGAATTTTTATAACATTTAAAATTACTATTCCAGACGAGTGCCAATTTGAATATAAGTTGTGAACAATGAGAAACAAAGTAAGAGCATTCTCAAAATCTTTGGATGTTTTACTCACATAGAGACTCTGGCATAACAACTGGTGAAGCCCACACTAATGAACTGTTTCGGAGAGGTGGTATGGACAGGAGGACTTCAAAGGTATTCTAAACTGAAAAGCTTGCATTGTCTGACGAGAACATGACATACCGTATATCTTCTGGATGCCCTGCAAATCATCATTAGGTAGTTTGAAGTTGTCAGTTTCCATATATTGGTAAAATGGAGCCATGATTGCAGTGGGATCGTTAGAGTGCTCCAAGCCCAGAGCGTGTCCGAGTTCATGCACTGCAACTAGAAAGAGATCATTTCCTGTGAAGAGAAGAAAAGGAAAAAAGACCTTTGAATCCACAAACATATTAACAAAAATGACACACATGGAGGTCTCTGCACTTGCAAGATGTTTTCACTGCATTTGAATTTCACAAGGTAATGTGTAGTAATTAATGGATCATCGAGGTTATCAAGGATAACGTGGCAGAAAAGGCAGTTTTCTCTTTTTTTTTTTTCCCAACAAGGAAACCATTATGCTGTAATGTATGGTACTGTTACAGTCATCACAAACATAAACCTTTTTAATTGATACACTTGGTAAGTGTAGGGTTCAAATGTCATAGTTCATGTCTAGGCTTTTGTGCAAATTATGACTTGAAGTTGATGTTGCCATGAACCCAACTAAAAATGCTTTCATCAAGACATAGTTCCAAAAGAAGAATATCCTGGCTTTGTTTGGTAAACTTCACAAACTGAAGACTACCTATTTAGGACAAACCCCACAGGGTACCTAGTCATTCAAACACTTGTAATCAGATCCCTGCTGATTATATGTAGATGTTGTCCATTTCTGAATCACCGTAACTGAAATCCTAATAAGGAAAATAGATGTCCTAAAATATATCACTGTGTATTTCCCTGTAATAAGTGTAGTTGCTTATTTAAGTATTAGAGTTTTTTTTATTTTTGTAGGACTAAAGAAAAACCCAAAAACATGCACTCATATTATTATTATTAACGTTTTTGTTATTCTCTTCTGAAAACATCTTTAAATTTTTTATTACAGAATATTAGACACAACTGGAAGATTTGGCAGTAGAATTATTGCACTCTTCTGAAGCAAACACAAATCAAAGCCAATGGGATCTTTTCTAAAAAAAGTTTCAGAGCTGGGCCTCTATGGTATTAATTTTTTCTCTTCTTACTCATCTAAGACATCGTTCTGCATATCTTTCTATGAGTCTTTCATACAGATTTTGTCATACTTTACCTGTCACAAAATGAGACTTTGGAAAAATATTTTACATCAGGAGAAAGATTCCAGTTGTCTGAGAAGGGTCACATCCAGAATATAGTTCATTTCACTGCCTAGGGATGGGAAAACCCATCCTCCAGAAGTGTGATTCTGTCCCACTGACAAGAGAACTCTAGATCAGCAGCTTATGCTGACCATCTAATTTTTAATCGCTGGACTCATGTGAAACTGGTATCACCTATAGTAAGTAGTTTCTTGTTGAAAGAGAAGTATAAATAATGAAAGGCCTATGCTGTGGCCTAATAGTTGTATATTGGTTGTTAATATGGGAAAAAATGCTCAGCTTTAACTCTTATCCTATAATCTGTAGATTCTTTGGGGATAGACAGTTATTTTCCACTGCTGGAACTTGATCTGGAAGTACTTTTAAAATGTCGGTAATAATAGTATCAAGTTGCATCAGCAACAAAATTACATGTATATACATTACAGAACTTTGAGGACATAGTTGACAGTGTTTCAATTTCTCAAGTATTTCCTCTTGTTGACACAATAAAATAAACTTTATCCAAAGTACATATGAAAGAGGAAACACTTGGCAGTAGATGCCTTCGTAATGTTTGAAGCCATGCTGATGTTTGTGAAATAAATGTTAGAATGAAATCATGAAAACAGACACAAGTAAAACTGTATGCTTAGTTCACAGAGTCTTCTCATAACTTCTGATTCTTAATTTGAAAATATGAAAACTAAATGTTCTTGATCTATTCAATATAACTGTGAAGAAAAATCACATCTTTCAAAAAGTAATGTGACATAATGTACTTTTAGAAATGAGAAGTTTATCCTATCATTTATAATTATGTGGTTTCCAGATGAAATGTTTTATGACAATATTTTTCTTAGATGCAGTTCTTTTTATAGTAAAGCAGATTGTCAATGTGCTGTTTCCATAGGTTTGATAAGCCTGACTGTCCTGGTGATAGCATAGGGTTAAAATGTTTCTAAAATCATGATAGCTAGAGTAGGCCTTAGGAACGGGAGTGGGCATTGTTCTTGCTAAATCATGTGAACTTGTACCTGTGTGTACCTACTTGTATGGCAAATGATAGATGTGTACCCACCTGTATGGTAAATGATAAATGCGATGATTGTTTAGTAATTAAGCGTCATTGTCTAAAATGGTGTAAGGGGGGGAACAGAAATCTATGCTTGGGTGAAATCAATAGAACAGAAACTTATGCTTGGGTGAAAACAATAGAACAATATGAAGTTAATGATTGACATATGATTATGCCATAGTTATGTAAGGGAAGGGTATAAAAATGTATCCATCGCGAACCCATGTCGGAATCAGATTTGGGTCTGTACCCCGATTCCCGGAGCTCTACAATAAAAAGCACCTGCATATAATCATTTCGTGATTATGTGTTTCTACGCTAACACTGGTGACAAATGCTCTTGATATCTGAATCTCGCTTTCTATATGCAGACATATAGAAAGCTGATCTTGACATCATCTCATATGAATAATCCACAGCTTCTGTAGCTAACCTCAGCATAAGAAGTGATGCACAGAAGTAACTCTGTAAAGGTTTTCATTCTGCACTTATAATGCCATCATTAATGTAGTTTTAAATAATCATAGGTTTAAGATGGAAAGACTAAAAAGAAGAGCATGTTACTGTACTACAGCTTTCATACTATGATGACAAGTCTCACATTATTTTTCAATTCTTTTCTGAGTTTTGTGAAAGTTCTAAACCAGGTTTATTAGAATTCAAAATTTCTTTACCTCATATTGACTTGAATATTTAAGAAGTAACCTTCTTTTGCTTTTCAGACCTTCTGAAAGCAAATTTCCCTCCTATACCCATGCTTCCTACATCATAATTAAGAATATTAACTAGCCTAAGTCTTATTTTAAGAAATGCACTAACAAGTTGGCCACATTATTTACTGAACAATTTCCAAATAGTTTTGAATTAATAGTATTTATTCTACCACTATCATTAAGCTTGTTAGTATCAGTAGATCAAAGAGTGTTCTGCATGTTTTACCTCTACTGTCTGAGGCAGGAGGTCTGGGAAGTTAACTTGTTATAATTTCTAAAATTTCAATAAGCCACAGTTAAATAACAGTCTTGGAAGAGTCTACTGCTTCTATTTGTGCCAGTTATGCAATACATGAAGAATCAATACATCTTTGGTTATCAGTCCTTATTGAGTCCCCTTACAGATTTTCTGGAATTTCTACATTTTGTTCCATGTTGATCTGAAAGATGTGAAATAAATAGCAACAGGGAAAGAAATAAAACCGACTTTCAGCTACTGGCATATCTTCCTTCCAGAATCCCACATAATGAGCATATGGTAGAGGGCTTCTAAAGTAGTACTTCTAAGTGACAGTGGGACCATGTCAGACAACAGATATTATGGAGGGGCTGGCTGTTTCTCCTTTTGTTTTTTGGATAGGGGAGATTATGTAAAGAGAAAAAAAAAAAAAAAAAAAAAGAAAAAATCCCAAACAATACATTAAGTGTTTGCCTCCCCCCCTNGCTGTTTCTCCTTTTGTTTTTTGGATAGGGGAGATTATTTAAAAAAAAAAAAAAAAAAAAAAAAAGGAAAAAATCCCAAACATTACATTCAGTGTCTGACTGCCCCTCTGGATTTAGTCTTTATTTCCACCTTGTGCAATGCAACTTGTAGCCATCAGGGGAGCCATTAAGTGTGGCAAAGGCAGAACAGCCCTTGAGCAAATGAATAAGGGGGAAGGGAGAAGGTCACAGGAAAGAGCTGGAAGAATAATATTCTTGCCTGGGGTGACAATGATTTAACAGGGAACATATTTCCTACTTGTAGTCAAATAGCCCCATTATTCATAACAATTTCCATCAAGAGTCATGATTGTCTCCAGGGCATCCTGAATTTAAACTGACCCAAATAACTTAGTGCAATTGAAACTCAGGTTTAAACCAGCCCAAGATGAGCTGTCTGAGTCCAGTACAGGTAGGGCCTTATCTTAGTTTCCATCCTTTTTGGTTTGCATATGATTAGATTTCTCCAATTAGGCAACAATTATTCAGTGCCTCTTTGCTTTAGGGAGCAGCCTTGCCCTGAGTACCTCAATGTTACTGTAAAAAGCTCCTGAGAGTGCAGAAGGACAACCTTCTGTAAGTGCTTGCTCTTTTTCTCAAGGCTGCACGGACATGTATTTGTGACTGCAAGGCTGATGGTAGCCCACCTTCAGTTCCTTGGCCAGTGCTCAGTGAGCATTCATACTCACTCAGGCTAGCTTTTTATCCTATTGACATTGGGTAGTTTTTACATTTTCAGTTGCCACCATTGAAGGAGAGAGTCCCAAATGATTCTGTATTTCAGTATACATTATCCGAGTAGCACAGATTTCAGTCCACATGGCAAAATGAAGCATCATCACAAACTTTAACAAGTCATAACAGAGTTAAAATGCGTATGACTACAATGATTTTTAAAGCAAAAGTTGCCACCGAAAGATATACAATGGTGAATATTCATTGTGATAGTCTCAGTTACATCTTGTTGTAGGTCCACAGAGTAGTAGAAAAACATTGGAAAATATATTTCACTAGCCCAAAACTTGTGCATCTCTATTCTTGTGTTCCCTATTAGCACGGAGATTTGGAATAGAATGGCTGTAAGCTCAAAAAGATTGTGATTGCTTTTTCTTATTTTATCTCAAGTTTGATTTCACAAGGGAAGGAAAAAAAAAAGATACTGTGTGTAAAGAACTAAGATAAAATTATTATTTTTATACTGACACTTTTCTCTGAGGCTATAAACTATTTTAGGCACTAAATCTGCCTGACTTTACAAACACTGCCCAAACTACAGAATATAAATATGTATTAATATATCAAATATTCAACAGCCAGCAGTGTGGAACATGTTGTATGGGAAGCCTTTCCCTCTAGCTGATATATACATTATTTTTCACATCTACAGATAAACAAAGCTAATATGTTTGTCCACAGTAAGCTATTAAGAAAACCTAGTTCTGAAGTTATTACTTTCCATTTTAAATGGTATGTGAGTTCAATTTATAAAAGCAATACCCTTATGGCTTAACATGTGACCTCAATTTTGAAGACTTTTCCATCCAGAAGAAAAAAAAGAAACCCTAGAAACTGAATTTCAAATGACAAACAAACTGTAAAAATGCGAAGATGTTTTATACCTAGATATACACTCTTTCTTCCAAAGACTATTTTATTTTGTTTTTTATGTGATATAGTATTGAGGCTTCGCTACTTAGCCACCGCAACAATGTAGATGATGTTTTCTAATTAAATTAATATCAAACTGAAATATAAATCTGCACAAGACTTCTATTATAGTCCTTTTACCAACAAGACAGTATCTCAAAGGCAAACTTACAATTAATCAGAAATATTATACACACACAAAATACCCATCACTTTCTGTTCGATGTATGCAGACTTTGCATTTGCATTATTCTGTTCATTTGTACCACCACGTGATGCATCCAAACAGCTGACATGCTGCAAATTGTAGAGTAAGATTCTTACTCTACACAGCATAGAGAAAAAAAAAAGAAAAAAAAAAGTCTTATCTTTGTTATTATTATCCCTTCCAGACAGAACAGAATTTTGAAGATGCTATTTCAACAGTCAGTCAGAAAAGAAGATTCTTTCTCTCTCTGACCTTATTACAATACAGCAGAACTGAGCATATACATTACATATGCACTTACATAAGCACCTTATATGTATATATACGCTATATTGAAAGTATACATGGACCTAAATATAAATCATAGGAATACTCTTACCCAAATAAAGGTGCCACATTTTCCAGTCTAAGAAATCATATATAGTTGCTTGACATTATCTCAACTGCCATTGGCACTAAAATTTGGTAGTCTGGTGATTATTTTGGAAAGGAAGTTTTGCTAAAAGATGGATGGAACACGTTTGAAAAATGAAGAACAATACTAATTTTTTGTCAGTTTAAATAAAAATGTATCATATAGAGCATATCCATTTTCTATATGAACTTAGTGTATCTATTTTTTACACACTGTATTTTAATAATTTTTCAATAACATATTGAATATTTCCATATTTAGGCTTTTTCACTGTGACAAAATATAGTGACATAAAAATGTCTTCTTTCACTCTATTAATACATAACATACACAATAAACTCCTTTCCAGTAGGCTGAGTTACACATATATATATATGCAGACAGAATGGGACGTACAGACTGTTATATATAAAGTATGTACTAATTACTCTGTGCATAATTTAGAATACCTACACCCATATGTGTATATTTTTGATAAACCATTCTGTTTCAAAAAGATGAACAGATTAGTGTGAAATTTAAACTTGCTTGCTTGAAATTTGACAAGGGCACATTCCTACAGAGCAAGGCTGTCTTCAGGTGACTCAGATCGTTGATGAGATATGATGAGAACATTTGAGTTTAGCGGTGTCTAAGTCCTTCCTGGCAGTGCTTTACTGTTTCTGCATGCTGTGGGCATAATTTAGAAGTCAGGAGCCCACTTTCTTTTATAATACATATCAGCCTGTACTTTAGAAGGCAAAGATATGCAAAAGATAAGAATTTCTGACTTACTACTTAGATCTGTTACCAAGCACATTGTACAACTTTTAGGAAATTGCTTGAAATGGGTGGAATTAATTACTTTAGCTATTCTTAAATTTCTTTCTATAAAAAGCATGGATATAAGAGTATTTCCACTTTTTCTCACAGTTTCAATCACTAGTACTGAAAAAATTTGAAAACTATTCTGACTAGTGAATCAATACCAACTTCCCCAAAGAGAGACAAGCAAAGCAGCTGGAGATGATCGTAGGGGAGGTAGAGAAGACATGAGAGTTTGCTTCAATATGATGGTATGTGTTCCTTCTGAAAATACAATGCTTATGGCTTTATTTCATGCTTTGAGGAAACCCTGCTGTGACAGGGAACCGAGCAAACTAAACAAACTCCTACATTTATGTTGAATCTCTAGCTCCTGGGATCAACTACTTCATCACTCAGGTCCACTACTGAATTGGTATATTATTCTCAAATGGCATTTTCATTCTATTAGTAATAAAGTCATATTGATTAACAGATGGAAAAGTTTTATTTTGGGTGTTTCTATGGTTGTCTTTAGACAATAACTATCTTAAATAAATTTGAATTTTAATGGGATTTGGTATTTTGCTGGAAAAGGTCTTCATACTAGAAATGCTGCAAATACTGTAACAGCCTTATCTATTTATACTCTTTCCTGTCTTTTCTTTGTTTCTATTTTTAATTTTAGTGGGAAGAATAAGCTAGAGAAGTTATTAAAACTGCTTTCTGAAGGCTGTGAAAATGAACACATGCTGGGGTATTTGGATATTTGAAGATTTGGATATGTGCATGAGAAGAGCATGTATCACACGGTTCTCAGCTATCCTCCATGGTCTGATCCCTGTGGGTCATTCCTGTGAAGAGAATGTATATCCTTCTACCACTGCTAAGTGGAACTCTGAGTGAGAATAAATGTAAGAGAGCCTTAATTGTGAATGAGGCCATATTAAGATTGAACCCCTGTTTTAACAAAAAAAAAGTAGTAGGGTTTGCCTCTAAGCCACTCAGATAAAGTGCTGGCTTGTTAACATGGTGGCTTTTTTTGTTTTATTTTTATTCATTTACCCCTATGTTCTGTGTGTCCTCCTATGAAGAAATATTTGTAAATGCTAGGAGGAAGGTCAAAGTCATACTGCAAATATTCACAATAGATGTAACCTGTCATGGGGCAGAAATCACAGACACATAGAATGGTTTGGGTTGGAAGGGGCCTTGAAAACCATTCAGTTCCAATCCTCCTGCCATGGGCTTACACTACACCAGGTTGCTCACAGTCCCATGAAGCCCGGCCTTGAACACATCCAGGGATGGGGCATCTACAGCTTCTCTGAGCAACCTGTTCTAGCATCTCACCACCTTTTAGAAATCTGAAGGAGTCCTGGAGATCACCGAAATCCCCAAAATCCCACAACAGAATGCATATAGAATTTAATTTATGTGTAAATCTTATGTTGGCTAAATTTTTGTTAGATAAATTTTTTACCTGGTATCAGTTAAATTACTGAGAGTAATTATAATAATCTCTAAATTAAATCACATTAAACCCATCAAAACCAGGTTATTATAATTAGCACACCATTGTATCTTAACACAGACATAGGACTTCGAGAGTTTTGAAACAGTGACATAGTGGTTTGTATATATACATATAAAGTTTTTATATGAACAATTCGTCCTTCACTGTTATTTTGCTTTTTTAATTCACATTAAGGAAAAAAAAAGTCAAGATGGATTTGTCCATGGTTTGGGTTTTTTCATTAAACTGGTGATAAAAAGAAATGGGAATTTTGAATCCTAATTGGCAAAGTGAGTAGAAGAAAAAAATCATTAAAAGTTCTCTGATCTGAAAAGACAAGTTTTCTAAGAAGTCTGCAGACTTCAAAGGGAAACCTGATCCAAGGTGCACCATATTTTAAATTGAGACAACTTCAAACTGGGGATCGTGTATACAGAGAAAGTGACAGAAAGACAAATCTGCTACTTTGGTTTTACTTTGTTAAAATTTGCTCATATGAAATGCTCTGATCTATTAGACAATCTGCTGCTAAGATCCTAGGATTCTATATCCATACAGCTGTATGCTCGTCTAGCAGGAAGGGACCACCGTATGTCTCTCTAGAAGTCAGGGAATACGGCTGGTTTGCACTAGTGACTCTTGGCACTTGTTGGCATGGAGATGACTGAGCTCCTGCCATAGAGGGGCAGCCTCCAGGATGACAGATTGCAGAGGGCAGAGCAAAGGGTGCTGGAGAGGACAAGATGGTCATGCAGCCAAGCCATACTCCTGGGCCTCCCAGCAGAGGGAAGCCTATGCAAGAATTTGCTTAGAGAGGAAGATGAAGGCAGGAGTTCGTTGTCCCTGGCAAAGTTCAGGAGAGATTGGACATTGTGGGGTTCAGTTTCAGTTTCAGTTGCAGTTTCAGAACATTGTTCCCCCACCTTTCCCCCAGCCCCTAGTCCTGGCCACTCCCTTGGGCTCTCCCTATTGGTTCCTGTACCCCAACCCCGCCCTTGTACCGCCCCTGAGCCCTGGGGAAAAAGGCCGTGTTCCCTGGCCACGCGGTCTCTCTCTTTCTCTTTATACCTTGAGGGGGTGCATGGACAAGATGCAACGATTAAACATCTAATACCCATGGAGAGACCCTTCTCACCTCCTTTGTCGTTGCTGTGTTTGTAAGGCTGACAGCTGGCCAGAGCAAAAGTGCCGAGCCATCCAAGATGGAATATGGAAGGGCAAAGAAATTCTGCCCTGTCCTAGAAGCCTCGGGTGAGCTCTCAGGGAAAGCTGCAGCTTGCTAGACAACACCCAAGCGCTTACAACAAATGGCGTACCAACATGAGGCATCCAAGAGAAGCCCTTGAGAGCACACCCCACAGCAGGAACTGTGGGAGAGACGCCTTTGGGAAGCTGTTTCCCAGACTAAACAGGGAGCCAGTAGCCCCTTGAGAACAGTCGTGCTGTTGAAAGGGGTCGGCTCGACAGCGATGGACCACACCGAGTGCCTGAAGGTGATTCTCCATTCTGGACAGCCCTGAGAGGAGCCTGGAGGGCCTGGTATGAGAGTGGGAGACTCTTTGTGCTGGTAAGCCTCAAGAAGGGAGCCGGGAATCGGCCTGGTTCGGAGAGTCGTTGTTAGTTTAATCCTTTTGCCTCAGTGTGGGTGGAGGGTTGGGGGTGGCTTCCTGTCGAGGTAAAGGGGGTCGCACCTCATGGAAAGCCCCGACAGGAGAAAAAACCTATCCCAAACAAGAGAAGATGCAAGTTCTATGTCCCCAGTTTTGGGAGTTTTAAGATGGGGGAGCCCTTGCACGCGAGAGATGAAAAGAAGTAACCTTTGTTTTGTTTCATTCAGTCATCTGGAAACAGAAACCTCAGATTCTTTCCCTCCAGCCCCCAGGAGAGATCGATAAATGTGCTAGCCCTTCCGTGTCTCTCCTGTCCCCTCACCGAGCCGGGACTGATCACCCCAGCCCGGAAACTCTCCTAAACCCTTATCCTGACCCCAAAACTCCCACCGTGTCGGCTCTGAGAAGCAGCCAAGATGGCGGTGACTGCGTGTTTGGCCCCGCCATGTTGCCTTCTCCTTCTTGTACTCTTGTATCTTCCCGCGCGCGTGAAAACCCTTAGCTCCTCCTTAACCCTGCCCCCTGGTGCTGGAGAGGACAAGATGGTCAGGCAGCCAAGCCATACTCCTGGGCCTCCCAGCAGAGGGAAGCCTATGCAAGAATTTGCTTAGAGAGGAAGATGAAGGCAGGAGTTCGTTGTCCCTGGCAAAGTTCAGGAGAGATTGAACATGAGAATGTAGGCCAGGGCAGAAGTCAATCCTGGCACACTTCCCCTTCTCTGAATTAGGAGTTCAGCAGGACCCCAGCCTGGGGCGACAGCAGTTGGCCCCAGCAGGAAGAAGGGACAATGCCAGAGGTTCCATGTTTGATGGCTCTCAGACCAGAGCTTCCCACTGGGAAAGCAGAGAGCTGAACACAGAGTTACTGGGGGCACAGTTTTCCACAGCTGCTCTGCCACATCCCACACTCAGGGAGTTTGGGACCATTATCTCTGCACCTCTGCCAGCCACTATGGCCAGCCCTGCCAGTGTCACAAGTGATCGTTAAAAACAAAAACCAGCTAAGGAGTGACAGTTTATTATATATGTATTTTAGTTGCTAACTTTTCCTGAAGCTCAGGCCCTAATATTTTTGCTGCTTCTGACAGCACTGCTAGCTGGAGCACAGCTAACAACATTAATTCCGTGTCACTACCAGATCTTCAGCATCCTGAATAATCAGTGGTAATCCCATTTCCTCATAATTACATAGTATCAATTTCTAAACTGCATCACAAGAAAGGTGCTCTGTACGATTCTTAGAAATGGGAAACTAAAAGTATATTTACACATTACCATACTACCAACTGTGCATTCAAAATTTCAGAGGTGCAACCCACTCGTGAATTACCATATTCAGACCAGTACAAGTGTTTGTCCTGCCATACCAAGAGGGGCAGGGAACAGTCTGTGCCTTTTCTGACTGCTGTACTGAACTGCTCCCAAAACAGCCATCTCTAGGGCTGAGATAGATTTCTTTTGACCCTGGTTGGTGCTGCTATTTTGAAGTTCTTATCACTTCAGTTCTCCTCTAATCTGAAATGGCACTATTCAACATCACTGGTGGAAGTTATCTAGCTACTCGACACTGTAACACAAATGTCTCTACCTGCACCTCTCACAGCAAGAGATGAGAAACAGGTATTTCAGAACATGATTCATCTAGTTTGCTTTAGACACCTACTTCAGGAGGCAACAAACCTTACCCAGGAAGACAATATATCTCTCCTATAACTCTAAAGGGACTCCATGAGATTAACTAAGATATAAACATCAACATATGGTGAGGTTAATTCCACCCCCTCAAGTCTTCAGGCTTTTGACTTAGGTCTTTTCATTTAAGTCACTGGCAAAACATTAATTATAGAAGTACGGGATATGGAATTAAGTGATATATGTACAAACCCAGGAAGTACTTATCATAGACTGACTTGAAGGAGAGACTTAGATCTATCCACTAGAAAAAAACCAAACAAAAACCCAAACAAAAAACGTTGCTCTTTTAACTTACCTGGGTTTTTTTTTCATTTTTCTACTTTTATCTTTTTTCACGACCTGATGTTTTAGCTGTATATGTTTCCAGATTTTGGTGTTAGCTGCTCAGCACTTTTTGGAACCCAAACAGTTAGGAAGTCTAAATATAGATTAAAACCATTTTGGCCTCAAGAACATATGGTTTGGGCATTTTGAAGTGAAGAATTGTCAGGAAAAGCACAAATTATACTCTAGACTTGAGAACACTAATATTGTAGAAAATCTTTCATTAGTTAATCATATATTATTCTTAAAATTCAGATATAGTATTATCTTATATTTTAGGGTTATCTACATCTTTCTACTTTTTTAACATCCATTACATTTCTTCTTAATAAATAAATATGTAATTAAATATGTAATTACTGTAAAATTCTTCTCTTGTTCTCTCAGGAAACCATGACAACATCCATATTAATTAGCAGCATGATTTTTTATATTCTGTTTGCCCCTAAAAAGGCAGGGGAAATGAGATGGCAATGCAGCAATAATATTCTATAGAGCATCTTTAGTATTTCCTAAACCTGCTGTCTTGAAGAAAAGTCTCCATTAACTGGCCCTAGCAACAAATAGAGACTTGAGGAACCCTGGATCACATGGCAGTTGGAATGCTAAGCCTGATACCTGCTTTAAATGACTGAAATGTCCCTTTCTGTCTAAAGGGAGAATTTTACAATCATGGATAATGCCTCTTTCCTAAATTACTGCTACTAGGAGACCAGACTTAAAAGAAAAATAAATAATTTCAAGGCATTCATTCATTAGCTGATTTTTTAGTTGTAAACTGTTTTTGACTTACTTGCAATAATAAAAGGGATTTTCTCTCTCTCTTTTTTTTGTTTTTTTAACTCAACATGTTGAGATATGGCTTTTCACAAGCTCTCCATAGCAAATAATCTCTCAAGAACCTGAAATTCAATCTCTGGTGTGAAATGTCATGGCTCATAAGGCAGTTTCTCTATTTATTAGCATTAGTTTTATTACTATTAGCTACTACCATACATTTTAAAGAAATACTGCCTTTTTGTAGACTGATGGTAAACAATTATATAAATGCATCGAGGATAAGAAAAAAAAGCACTGGAACATGTTATTTTTTTCCATTTTCTTCCCCATTCTCTAAAAATTTCTGAAACATGTAAGAATTATATGAAACTCTCAGATTCAGTAGTCAAAATCTGCTTAGCTTCTTTCTAAAAGGAGAAAAGATTAAGGTAGTAGTATTTATTTATTTGTTTGTTTGTTTGTTGTATATGTAGTGTTAGGGGTTTTTTGTGTGTGAGAGGTTGTGGGGTCATAAAAATAATCATGAAGGGGCTGGCCCACATTTTATGTTTGGACTCGTTTAAAATAAATCTATTTGCCTGAACAAAAATGGCTTCCCAATACTCTTTTCTCATATACTGCAGAGGGAACTGAGAATGACAAAAAGAGAAAAGGAAGCCAAAAACTCCAGCACTGTTAGTTTCAACTTATTAATCACTTTAACAAACATTTTTCAAGTAAATTTCACATTTTTCAACCAAATTTTCTCATGTAAACTTGGTTCTCCCGATATACTAATATAAGGGTCTGATAAAATGAATCCATTTTGGGAGATAGAATTGACTTCATTGTTGCATAAACAGTTGTTCGAGACAAAGACATCTTTAAAATTTAAAAAAAAAGAGGCAGTTCTTTTTCAGTGACTGTAGGTGCAAATGCTGCCAAAATTGTCTGCAAGGACCCATGCTGCCTTTCAGCTAGATGTTTCCTTGGCAGCGAAGTCGATGTAACAGACAATGTGAACTTTCCTCATTTATTTCCATGCAAAGTCAGCCAGATCGCTTTAACACTTTTCATTAGCAGTTTAAGATAGGCCGGCTGATTGCAAACTGAGGCAGATAGGCAGATGGCAAATGCAAGCAAGCAAGCAGGTTCTGCTGGCCCTGGTATGTGGGAAATAACCCCCAGTTGCAGTTTGAATGGATAGCTGAGTTTGCAACTTCCCTAACTACTCCATATAGGCTTGCAATGATCTGTGTTTACCTACGCCACGATGGAAGCAATATGCAATTTAGTGGCTTGAGCTGTGCTGCCTTTTTGGTTTGCAATCTGCATCAGGACCGTCTCTGACAATTAAGCTACAGTTTAACTATCACCTTGCTTCTATAGACATGAAAAGCACAATGTAAAATGTGCATCTTAGTCTACAATCCCACTGCTTTAATTAAGAATATCACAAAGCCAATTCTCTTAACATATTCCTCAGCCTCTCTTTCAGTTTGCATAATAGGGCATATAGAAATGTTAGGCCAAGAAGGAAGCTGAGAGTTTGATATTGCACGCTGAGAGCCCCTGGGATGTATTAAAAGGATCTAGTCATGCACGTCTAGAACGTGGGGCTGGATTCATCCACAAGACTGCTTTCACTGACTGCCAGTTTTAAACAGATTTCCTTTTTAAAAACATGCAAATGAAGTGCTTTCCTCAAAGCCAAAAGGGTGTTCCATGAAAGCAAAATCCTCCCCGAAAATTATAAAAATGAGGTCAGTACTTTGCCAACAGTTAACATTTTCCATTGTCTGGCTTCCAGCCAGTAGATGGGGTCCAGCAAACAGATCCTTTTCTATCTCCATAGTCCTATGTCCAATGACTGAGTCCTCACAAGCAGTCAGGGCCATTTATGATTTTTTTGATCATTTCCCACCTCTTCAATAGCTGAAAGGGATCTTTCTATTCTCAAGTGCAGCTTTGCATACCATGATAATATTTTTAAGGATGCATTTTATCCATGAGACACTGGATATCTGAGAGTTAAGATTTTAGGTAAGATCTTGGAGTGACTGGATATGGGACACGGGCACATCAGCAAGTATAATCCAGGAAGGTTTGGAAAATTTAAACACAGAGCTGCTTCTATCAGCACAAAATGCACTTACTGATAAGGGAAAGACTGGTTTCCTTTTAAATACTGAAGACTTTGTGATCTAGTGACAGAAAGTATTACTGGTGTTAATTGAGTCCTGAATTAAATTGGATTTCAGGGAAAATGGTGAAATTAAACGAATCAATCGTTATTCCATATGCCCACAACTTGCAAAGCTCTTTGAAATATTATCCTGGCATCTTCATCATTGTGTAATATTATAAATGCAATAGTTGGGTTTTGTCATCTTTTACAATATTGCTAATTCTCTCATTTTTCTCTCAAATAGTTTCAATTTAAAATGGAAGTTGTACTTCCTTAACCTTATAATTATATATAAACAAGGCAGCAATTCAACAGTCTCAGTCTCTTTATCCTGTAAACAAGATATGACAGAGGCCCATAAAATATGAATGGAATAGATAATATTATTAGAAAATTACTTCCTTATAATACGAGCATCCATCTGTCTAAAAAGAAATCAGAAAGAAGTAGTATTCCACATCTGCTCAAACTATAGGACATATTGTCACAGGATGTTGTGGATGCCAAATGCTTACATGAGTTCAAAAAGAGATTACACCGATTAATGAAAGGAAATCCCTCATAGGCTACTAAACACAAAAATATGGCCTGTGCCTCAGAAATTCAATGAGCCACAGATCACTGGAAGCTAAGAGGGAATATGCTGGGGTTTTACTGCCATATGTTTACCCTGCTCTTATTCTCTTCTTTAGGTATCTGTTAATAGCCATTAACTGGAGACAGAATATTTTGTAGGATAACCTTTGATCTGAACCCACATTCGAAATTCTCTGTTTACAAGCACATACACAAGTACTATAAAATAAAAATTCAAGTAAGATATTAATCTTTTACGTAGTTATCCTAGTGCAGTACTAGAAAATAAGAATGTGACAACTGCAAGGTCACACTGCTTGGTTATAGATCAAATTTGATGTTGATAATTGCTTATTAAAAACATACATAATCAATTAAGAGCACTATGCTTTATAAAATTAAAGCCATGTTAACGTTGTAATACAGAGCTTCCTTTGATCCGAAATGCTTGGCTTCCTTTATACCAAGCCACAGCATGAGCACTGTTCAAGACACAGAGCTCCCTTAGGAGATGGTTTTCACAACTCCACTGGTTCACATTTCCAGCAGCATATATCTCCTGCACTGTGTCAACCACACTGGCAGCCAAAAGAAATTTACTACAAGTTGATCTATGCAGTTCAGAGATCAGGATTTTCATAAATTTTTCTTGGCTGCCAGCACAGTGCCCACAGCAGAATCTACGCACTAACTGGAGTCCAAGTACATTACACAAGACACTGTATTTGCATCAGGTCCAAGAAGCTTTTACTTGGCAATCTACAAACAGCATGGTACACAGTGACAGGTTTGTTTGCTTCTTTTCTTGTTATTGCCTGCAAACTTGAATAATTTTTTGAACGCTGGAGAGTTAACAAAAAAATAAACAAAACTGAATTACTGAATTTTTGAGTTTGTTTTCCCAAAGACAGAGTTTTATGCATACACACGTTACAAATATTCCACATGTATGTAAGTACTCTGCAGTAATACTCTCCTTACATATCACTGTACACTAAAATCACCTGTTAGGTCTGTAATGGAGTTTCACTTGTTATTATTTATCGTATGTTCTTTGATGGAGGAATGGTTTTCTGCAGAATTTCAGTATGGTACCCTAGCTACCTTGGTAAATTTTCTACAGAGGTAAAAAATAATGTATTTTAGTTTGACTTCCATTTCTCTGGCTGATATGAACATGAAGATAACAGTATCAAATTACCACTACTGATCTACTGTGTTTATCTACACTTAGTTTTTTGCCAAATATCTTCTGCTGCTGGAAGACATAGTTCTATGGTCACATTTTATCCAGTAATTGGTACATTACTTATCATGTCTAATGTACTTGAAAACTGAGCTCCCAAGAAATCCCTGTTTTCCCCATGCACTACTTCTAAATCTTGCCCTGTTTTAAAAAGCTGCGCTTGTGCAAGTAGGTCAATCTTAAATTAATCTAGTTAGAAGTAGTGCACTCTCAATTT
The DNA here is from genome assembly GCA_013397865.1 of Struthidea cinerea. Taxonomy (NCBI): domain Eukaryota; kingdom Metazoa; phylum Chordata; class Aves; order Passeriformes; family Corcoracidae; genus Struthidea; species Struthidea cinerea. The sequence goes on from VZTI01004090.1 coordinate 160,311, forward strand.
AAACTGGTTTAACACTCCCTTAAATAGGTTTAGATGCATTCAGTAACTTCCCAGAAAAAATAACTGCTTTAAAAAAGGTTTAAACTAACTTAAGTACAAGTAGACAGACAAATGCGAAATCAATTGTGATAAACAAAGCAATAAGGCTAATATGAATGTCCCTTTCAGTTTTAGTACAGAAAGACAGGACATAAGACAGGATTTTTCTGCAAGCTACTAGAAAATTTACAGAGACAGTACCTATCCCAGATGCTCCCTGGCAGTGACTTTGCATTTCATCACAGTCATTTGAAATATTACCATTGAAGAAAACACTTTGAAAAAAGATTTTTGTTGAGGGTTTTGACAGTACAGTATCTCCAAAGTACTGCCACTCCTAGGAAGAAGTAATCATCCTGTTCTGGATTTAGACATGTCTTTCATTGTCCATAAATTTTTAATTAAAAAAAAAAAAAGAGGTGATATATATCACCTAAATGGATTGGAGTCATGGGAACAAGGAAATCTCTCCCAAGTCTCAAGACTGGTATATTAAGATTTCTTCCTCTTCCTTTTTTCCTTCACTATTTTTCTTTGCAGTTCTTAAGTTCAGAAGAAAATAAGGATCTATAATTTTTCTTAATAAGTACTGATTTTTCAGACATCTACTTATGCAACTTGATTTCCATCTCCTTTTTTATTCCTTTACCTTTTTACACCCTTAAGTGTAAATATTGTGAAACATTTTCCTGCAAAATCACATCCATTTTGATTTGCTGTTCCTGAATAGTGTTTCTTCTTCTGCTGTATTTGCCAAGTGTTATCAGAATAACCTGAGTTTTAATTGAGACTGCCTAGGAGCAGAAGATACTTTGTAAGGTGCATGAAGAAACCATTCTGTTCCAAATAATTTACAAAGCTAAGGCTCTTATCTCACCTGAACTCTAGATAGGCAGATCATAGAAGAAATGGAGTCTACTGTAAGTGAAACAGCCTACTCCTACAGGAATTTGAAAACTAGTTGTCCTAAATGAGAAAACAGAAGATAGAGCTGACTGAAGGAAGGCTACAGTCCAATGCATTCACTTTGTAGAAAGCATTGAAAGGATACCGTTCCCTTTCCTTATTAAAAAAAGAAAATAGCAAAAAAAGAGAAAAAAAGGGCATCATACTTTATCCTCCAGTTTCTCCCTCATTCCCCAGCAGAAGAAATTCTGTCCTTGTTTCCACTGCTTCCCTGTGATGCTAAGTCTATTGTCCTTCTTTCTGGCAATACCTCTAAGATCACCTGCAGCACCACGGATGGAAATTCAGAGCAAAGACCTCCACAGCTCAGCTGGAGTTGAGGTACCAGCTGTACCCTGCTTACAGGGTATTATGAAAGCAAAGAAATATATCATTGTAGAAAGCCTGCGAGTGTAAAATTGTATGACAGGAGGTTTTTTCCTGAGCGACGGACCCATTAGTCTTTACTCCTACAAAAGCCTCATTCATTCTTCAGAATGAGGGAGGAGTCAAAGCACAGATCTCTTCCCAGAACATGATTGATAAGATAACACACCATTGAAGTGAGAACAAAGGAAAGCAGTAATGCACTGTGCAGATGATGTATTTCTGTTGCAACTGTCCTTTGAGTCTAGAGGATTATTAAACCAAAGCAAAATACAAGAAAATCGACCAAACATGATAAGAAAAAACCCCACCAAATCAACCAAAAACCTGAAGTATGAAGACACTGCAATTAACTAGTTAGAATAAATTGCTGTACCAATTAACTATACTCAGAATACTGATTTTGTATATGATTCCTTATTTGGAATGAAAATTACTTTAAAAAGGACAACAGTTTATGAAAGCATTTCAGTAAGTTGCCTGTCTTTTCTGAGGTGGATGGCATGTAAATTGTTTTCATTAGAACAGTACAAGGTGAAGAATGAGGCTAGAACTTTTCAAAAGGACCTTATCTTCGCATTTTTGCTGCTAAGTAAACAAGTTGCTCTGTGTTTTTGAATCTCTCTGGAATACTGGAACAGGAATCAGAAAATCAGCTCCTTGGGGTGAGAGTTTAAAAACAAAAATAAATCACCAAATCTTTTTCCCATTCTACCGGATTTAGAATAATACTACATGAAGGTGACTATTGGACTATTGGAGCAATGAATCTTAAAAATGACACTCATCTGGGAAAAATGACTCATAGCTAGGATCATAAATATATTTTTCAACCTTCTGCTTTTCAGCGCTCTGAGACTCAGCTCAAAATGATAGGAAGCCTAAGAGAACTGTAAGTCTTTCTTTCCTGTCAATCCTAAATGGCATGTTTGTCTTCTTTCTCCCCTTGGAAATTTTTTCCAGGAACAAAAAAAAAAAAAAAGCAAAAAGCCAAAAACAAACCAACCAACAAACAAACAAACCCCAAAAACAAAATTAAAAAAAAAAAAAACCAAAACAAAATAAAAACAAAAACAACAAAACCCTGCACGATCCTCCAGGATTCCCAAACATAAGCTAATCAGTAAGACAATCAGGAAAACCTGGCCTACCTGATAGCTAAAAGTCACCAATCAGACCGGCACCCTGCACTGTCAGATGAAATGCACATATATTGCCATTTCTAGGGTTACAATGACAGGGGAGTTTTCTCTGGACAACAGCTATGACCTATGATCCACAGTTCACACCATTTCAAAATAAAATAAACCGTTGCCAAAATTGTTCAGAGAACTTGCATTGGTAGGATATTTTTATTAATTATCGTGTATTTTCAAAAAATCTTTTTTTTCCTGTGAATATTCCATTTTAACATGAATGTATGTCCCTCAAAAAAGTATATGAGCACATCAAAGTGCATAAGTCATTAAATTTGCATAAAAAATTTCCAATGATAACTATTAAACCTTCATGATATAGATGGCAAACCTTTTTAATATAAAAGTTCAGGGTTCTAAGATGCATAAAAGCACAGTTCTAGAGATAGCATCAATTTACTTTCCCTTGATTTTTTTCATCAAAGTATATTAAAATTCATTAATAAAAGCAATAGCTTTTGAAAACTGCTCTACAAAACTCAACCTCAAAAGCCATATAAAAAAATGAGTGCCATTTTACAGTATGCAGACTGTTTAAGTTAAAGGAGAATGAGACAGCCAGAAGTTTGCTCACTTTCATACCAGGTGTGGAACTGCTCCAAAAGAGTTATCCCAATTTAAATTGTCATCCTGACTTCAATGTACACATGCCTGTAGATTTTCCTTAGTGCTTGAAGTAACAGCTCCAAAACCACAGAACATTATGTTCGGTGTTGGTCTCCAACCAACATAAAAAACCAGACACATAAAATCACCTTCATTTACCCTCACAATGCTGTGACTGACTAAGTACCTGAACTGCACAAACAGAGGATTCCCACAAGTGCTCCTTTGACCTAAACGTGTGAAGAGGGCAAGTATGTGCTGTGCAACACCACAGATTTTGCTCCAGTAAGAATCTAGGGATTGGTTCACGAGAAAAAAGTGTCTTGAACCCATAGCGCAGCTGAGGGATTTCACAATGCCACGCACAGCTCTTGCTTCAACTGACTCTGGCACAGTAGTATTGCACGAATAGAATAGTCACAATACCATATATATACTCCTAAAATACTAAATTAAGTTTTTGTTGCAGACTCCAGGCTACAAATGCTGCTACATAAAAAGCTCTGAATTTCACTTGGAGGATCTCAGATGAGAAAGGGAAAGGAATTAGATAAAGCCTCTCATCATTCACAAATTCAGTGTAACACTGAAATACAACAGTTCTGCACTTCTTTTCATGTCTGTTGTCTTTTGTATGCTGGAAACATCCCATTTGTGCTTCTCTGCATCTTCTTTTGAGTATCACTGTTTGCTGAAGAGATCTCTCAAACTTCACGTAACTGGCTTAGAGAGATCTACTAGGACAACTGAAGCTATTTGGAAACAAAACCTGTCACAGTATCAAACACAGAATATGTCTACAGAAAAGCTCTTCTTTGATACTGTTTTTCAGAGATGCAAAGTTAGACTTAGCTTTAAATTAGCATTCCCAGATAATGGCAGTAATTTAGTCACATCACCTTAGAGCTTGGTAATGGTCAGATTTTAGTTGTGAAGAGTAACTTTAAAGGGTATGTTTAGTCTTTATTTGGTAAAAAAAACAACTGCACTATGCAGTCTTTATTTGACTGTGGGAATGTACTACTTAAGTAAATTGGACGTGTGAAAATCAACAATTCCAAAAAACATTCAAAGGTTTTTGGGAAACACCAATTCTGCTCTTGGAACTTTTCTTGCCTCTTTAAGATTTGCCTTTAAATGCTGCCACTGCATCATCATAAATACAGGCTGAAGACTAGGTTTTATGTACATTGGTATCCACAGAATTGGTGGGTAGCTGGAGTAGTTCTTAACCTCTCTTAAACACTGCTAAAGAATATTCTACATTTTCCCTAAACCTAAATAAGTTTGACATGTTAAAAAGTGCAAAGTTAAAGTAATTTATGTAAACATTCAACAGTTCAACATTTGAATGATCACAAAGTTTCCTAATAAGAATTCAATGTTTTTCAAGCAAAACGTGTTTTCATGCTGTATCACATTCAGACAGATACTTTTCTGCCTAGGATTCAAAGAGACCGATCAACTAAATATTTTTCCAAAGTAATTTTAACCTAGGAAATAAAACTATGACTTTAGGAACAGGGGAACATGGAAGTAGTTCTGCTAGCGGAAAATTCATGCCACTTATCTATTTTTTGCTTAAAATTAAATCTTCTCTTACCATCATGATTGGGATTTCCCAAAGTCCATGGCTCATCTGAGTCAAAATGAGTGTCTCCCCCAATTCCTGGCCCAGGAAAATATGCATGAGCCAAAAATCCTCCCTCCCCATCAAAGGGAGAACTGTCTCCATGAAAACCTGATGCAAAAATGATTGTAATATCCACGTCTCTCTTGCCATTTTCTAATTCAATATAAGGAACTTCTTCAAATGTTAGAGGAGTTACATTCTGCCACACATCGAAGGCACGGCGAATGGCTTTACGAGTTTCAGCATCACCTACTTTTGGAGTGACGTTCTTTATGCTGAAAGAAACAGAGAAACATTACATAGATTAAATTTAACAGAGTGGTGACACTGCTAATATCCATTTTCCACTAATATTACAAGTTCTGTGCTTTTAATAAAACATGCACTATATACTTTAAGAAGAGTATTTTTAAACAAGCTGGTGCAAAATTATGGTGTCAATCTGCATAGCCCTTTAAGCCAGAATTTATTATGCTAGCTAGCTTACTCCCAGCAGTACAAAAAATCTTATCTTTAGAAGATTAAAAGTATATTAAAATGAAAAATTCTTAACAGTGGGATAGCCAGATTAATCAACCACTGACTGTTTACCTCCTGGACCACAATTAGAATCCATCACAGCTAAAGAATGTCATGTCCTTTCTGATCAAAGGAAAAATGTTTTTAGTTAAATGAAATTTTAACTTATTAGTGACTTCATTAACAAAAGGAGAGCTCCATACTGTAACCACCAGCCAGTATTCACAAAGCCTTGTTGCATTTGCAACTGGATAGATAAATTCCTTATCAGAAACAAAGCCTTTTGACTTCAGTACAGGCTAAGATGTCCTTTTATGATCTGATTACATCTATAAATCTTGCATAAAACTGTAGAATACATCAGAGAAATAATTTTATAGAAGACAATTATGTGCTAACTGAAGAATATGTATTTAAACAGAAATTTCAGTCTTCATTACTTCTTTAAGCGCAATACATATGAGAAAGGCAAAAAAAATCAGAATTGAGGTTTACTGTCATAGTTTTTAGTAAATTATAGTGAAATCATTAAAAAAAAATCTTTATTTATTTTCATTATTGAATTCAAGGAAAGAATGTCAATAATCAATTTAAGACCTCTCCAATTTTCTGCATCACTTCCACTCGATTCATATGGGCAGCAAATCTCTATTAGGTTTGTGTCTGCTCTGAAAGTACTGCAATCAGATTCTCTTTGTTCATTTGACATGTGCTTGACTGAATGTCCAGCACAAATCTCAGAAATTGCATAGTTCTAGGGTACATGTAATATTTTTGTCAGTTTACACAGCATGGCACATTAAAGGAGAACAAATATACTTTCATGAATAAATCTAGAATGATTGATTTGTTTGGTACATTAAATATGCTTGATTATATGGTATTTATGTTTATATAAATGAAAACAAATCTTTCAAGTGTAATTTTATAGATTTTACTTCGTATATACAAGTTGTTCATAGGTTCATGTAGAAAACATAAAGTTTTCTATTTGGACTTCCACTCAAAAATATATTATTGTATTGAGTCCAATAGTGCTGTCTAACCAAAGCATAATTTTTTTAATTGGTATGTCTGTTTGAAAGACATATCAACACAGGCTGTAAGATAATATATTGTAGGGAATCCACTGCTTTCCTTGATCTTTTGTTTCAAAGGTGATTTAACCAATCATTACATACTTGTGCCTATTCTATTCTTTTCCTGGCTTGTATTATTGGTTCTTGTTCTGCCTTTCTCTCTCACATACATGAGCTTCAACATTTTTCCCTCTATAAAAAGACATTTAAAAGACATTTCTGCCCTGCAAAGTTATTACCTTTTTGTTGTCTCTAAGAAATTAGAATTTAAAACTCTTTAAATCTCTTGTTGTAAGACATTTTCTCCAGTCTATTAAATATTTTCTGTGATTTTTATTCAACTCAATCAAATTTTTTAATGTTCTTTTAAAACTGACTCTGTCAGAACTACAAAGTACTGCAGTACTGATCTTTCTGTCAGAGAGAAAATGTCCTGTGGTCTGTAGGCATGACCTTAATCTACATGATGTAAATGTCATTTGATTTAAAGTGCTTTATATGATGCCCTTTCATAATTATTTGCTCATCAGTAATTTTATGATCAGTGTTGAACTGCTTTTTCTGTGATTAAAAAAATGTTGGACACACTGGATCAACTCTCAGCCCTTGCAGTACCCCTCTCTGAAAACTCCCTCCTTTGAGAATTAGGTTTCTTTGAGATGTTTTAATTAGCAAGTTCATAAACTGCTCAGTCTGGGCCCCTTGAGAAAGTACAGCGTTTTGCAACCTGTCCTGTGACACGAAATCAAACCACATCACAATGGCACACTTATCTGCCACTACCAAAAACTTGACAACGGTTCACCTGTTGCTTTGCTAAGAATGTCACTTACAAAGCTGGCAGATGTGCTCCTAGTCAATCCTGGTGTGTGTTCTCTAAGGCACGTGTACTGCCTGAAGCAGAGCTCTTTGAAGGATTAGAGCCTCTGTTATTTGCCATGTATAAGGAGTATGGCAAATGACTCAACAGGCTCTCATAGAAAACAGAGCATGTCTAGCAAAACTGAAATACTGGTGAAGGAAAAGCTCATCCGAAACGTACATCTTGGGCTTTGTTTTTTTTTTGGGGGTTTTTTTTTTTTTTTTTTTGGTTTTTTTTTTTTTTTTTTTTTGTTTTTTTTTTTTTTTTTTTTTTTTTTTTTTTTTTTTTTTTTTTTTTTGGGTTTTTTTTTTTTTTTGTGTATTTATGAATCTTACTAATTGGTCAAAGTCACACTTTGGTCTTAAGCAAACAGAACTAAAGAAGGGTCTTCTGCTATTATATGTGAAATGAGGAAATGGATAAAAATTAATTGGAATTTTGTATTGGTATTAAATTGATTAATTAACTGGTCTAAAAGATTTTGACTCAAATGTTAAAACTGATTTTACATTTTCTTACTTTTTCAGCACACTGAATTAAGTTTTAATCACTGATTACAAATGAAAAATTAAGCCATTGTGCTAGTTTCACATTCACAAGCTAGAGTAGACTACCAATGATAGCAGACATTTTCCATGGGATTCAGCTATTGACTTACTTTTGAAATAGCATCCTACATCTCCAGATTCATTGTAAAGCAATATTTTTCAAAGCATACTTTCTCTATTAAAACTAGAGATTTCTGGCTTCCAAACCAACATTCTGGAGTGGGCAAGATTATACTGAAAAATGTAGCTTGAAAGAGAAATTACATAAATCAGCAGTTTTTCCTATTTAAAAATATTTACAGAAAATAACTGTCCATTTCTAATGTGTTAAACACAACACAGGTTCGATCCCAAAAGAGCAAATACCAACACTGTGCAACACAAACATTGAAATTGTCTTGCTGGGAACTTTGCTTAAAATAATCCACCAGTGCAGACATCTGAAACCCAAGTTACGTTACATTTCTTTAATGTTGTTTATCATACAACCTCCAAGGGGGAAGTACAGTAAAATCAATCTATAAAGACAGCCTATCAATTACCAGAGATACTATGACTCATCTTTTAAAAGTCTTCAGTTTAGACCTATGATTGCAACAACAAATAAAGTCTCATATGAGCCCTTTGCCATTACATTTAGGTCTACATCTTAAATCCAGCAATCACCTGAAATAGTGGTAACTCTCACAGGCAGTAAAAAAAAAGAAGGGCATTGGGTGTCTTGCACTCAACATGTCCAGATAATGGAGCTCAAATAGAAGTAAGTGTAGGACGTGACAACTCAGAACCACTCCTATTGCAAGGTGGAAGCATAGCAAGACAAAGGCCTTCATAATAAAAATCCACTTTTTTCTAAGTACTGCTTTCCTAGTCTCAAGTCTAGTGATCATTTCACAGCAAAGAAGTTCAAGTGAGAGAAGGATTCAAAGCTGATCTTGACCAGACTGGCAGTGCAACTTTATAAAGAGGTTGAAGATCCTACAATCACTTTCAAAGGGAAAGTATTTTAGTAAACGAAAGGCGATCTATAAGATGCAACATTCACTTTCATGCCATTTTTTGCAAACTAATAAACTAAATGATACTTTTTATAAATTTTGAGAGCCGCTATTCTTAGACAAGCACAGCGATGTATCAATGGATTACCTTTTTTTGTGCTTGTTATTGCTGTTTTTTTATGATTTTCAACCTGATAGTGGCTTCAAGCCACATTACATCTTTAAAATGCATGTCTTCCACAAGAAAAATTAGATTTTATCACTGATATGCACTTTTCACATTGATTTACTATTTCTACAGCTGCCAGAAGAGTATTGTTTTGAGAGTGTTATTCTGAAATCCTGAGTCCTATTGATTTCAGAAAAGCTTTGGGTTTTCCTTCCCTTCCCACTCCCTCCCCAAAATATCCTAAAAGAGAAATTATCCATGTTTCACTGACATATTTTTGGCTGCATCAGCTTCAGAAGCCTTGCGAGATTGTCAGGATATACCTCACATGACTGTGTAAAATCAGTAATCTGAAATTTAAATAGATGAAAGAGCAGGAATTTCAACTGAGTAGGTAAAAAGATGCAGTCAATAATCTGTTTGAAATAAGACAGTTACGGATCTCGATATGAAACTGTTAAAATGAATTGAAACATACATAAAATTTGAATAGGTTGTTGACACAACCTTTTCATTTTCTTTAATGTAAATCAAACCTGTTAATAAATAATAAACTGTTAATACATTCCCAAGCTGACATAATAAATGTTCCAAAGGTAATATGCGGCCAAAAAAATACATTATTAATGTAACTTCTAGTTATAATTATAATTTTACGTTGCTTCTTTGAAGTTCCATCTTGAAATTCTGCAGAACTATTTCAGGTTGAAAAATTACATTTTGAAAATATGGAAAAGTTCCAGGGCAAGGAGAGGGGTGGGGAGCTTGCTTTTGGGAGTATTTGTTGTGGAGTATTGGTTTTGGTGTCCAGAATTGTAAGATGTAGCGCACACTGAGATGAGGGACAGCAAGCACACTTGAGACTACAAGGTTCGACTGGCCAGGAAGGCACAGAATGCAGCTGGAAACCTGCAGGTTATAAAGAGACTGAGGAGTGGCACAGAGTAAAATGGAGCAGATAAATACTACTAGAGATACAATTAAAATTTTAGGAAACAAAGCAAGTTTCATTAATTTAACAAGTCATAAGCCTGCAAGCAGAGAATTGGTGAAGAGAAGTGTGTAAAGAATCTTAGTTCTTTTTTTTGGTCCTTATTTGCTTTGGGTTATTTTCTAATTCAAAAAGATAATATAAAATTTTTCAAAATTCTAATAAAATTTTGGGTTTCTATTCTAAATGTCTTTTGTATTGTAATTCACTGCAAAAAATATTACAGATTTATTCACTTCAAAGCTCTGTTCGACTGGAGGTCAAAGTGAGAGAGTGAACATTTTCGAAGAGGGGAGGCAGGAGATAAAGAACTGCTATAAATTCTTCAAAGTGAGAAAGATCACCAGATAGTTGTCACTTAGTTTAATACTGGGCACCTTCATTTGTTATTTGGATTAATGCCTCGGGTGACAATCCAGAAGACATACAAGTGGTAGGATTTAGACTCTTGTAAAAAATTATATGAAGAAATAGTGAATCAGACTGTACAAATCAGAATGGTAGAAAACCACGCATCTTAGTAGATGACCATGTGTGCCTCCAAAGTGTGCACGCACCGCATTTAAATTCTAAAATGCAAATAAGTGTAAAGTGCTGTTGGTGGGCATTCTTATTCTAAGCAACTATAAATTACATTTACATTAACAATAAAGGACTCCAGCCAATGCTATATACCAACACCAAGGCAGTCAGTTGTCTGTTGCTTGGTGCTGTATCAGAATGTAATGTGTTAAACTAGAATTCTCTAATTCAGCCATAAACCACAGTAGTGACATAGAGCTACTAATGAAACTTATCTCTTCACCAGGTTTGAGGAACAGTCTATATGACCATTAGGGCTTATGAACTCTAAATTTAGTACTTGTATGGGTTCATGAATATTGGCACCAGTTAATGAATTTGAAAACTATTTTTTCCCTCAGAATTTACCTCTGTTGGATATTACAGGAATCCATGATGAGACTGTGTAAATTTTCCCACAGTCCGCATTGGAATCCATGGTTTGCTGACAAATTATAGATTCTATATTATATACATACACTTATATACACTTTCTCTGGTTGACAGAGTTCTAGAAAATACATCTTGAAAGTTTCCATCTAACTTCCCCTGCAAGGCCTCAGTTTTGACAGCAGGCACACTGTACTAACTACATGCCAGACTCAGGAGTTAAACAGAAGTACTGCCCTGTGCACACCCCTATGACCATCATCTCCTAGGCAGGAAATGGTCGGATAAGTGACCGTCAAAGGGTCATTAAATTATAATCAAATTAATTTGTACTTAGAACAGACCCATGGGCACCTACACTTTGCAGCGATCGACTCCTTTGAATAACCTATTTTACATACTTAAATTAGAGATCTGAGCTTCATTACAGCACTCCTAGCTTCAGAGCATTATTATCTGAGAAGCTGCCAAGAAAGTTGAAAGGTAACATTAAGTACATACTGGGTGTTAAATTGATGCTGTAAGCTTTGGAGAATTTACTGGCTACTAAATACATGCAGTTTTAATCCAAGAAAACAACTTGGTTTTTATATAGCACATACATATTTATAAGAGGTACCCATAGTAGCACTTTTATATCACACATTAATAATAAACTTCTCAAAATATTGAAAAATATTCAGGAATTTATATTTACTTTACATTAAAAGTCATCACTATTAGTGACATTACTATACCTATACGAATATCTTTAATACCTGTAAGTGATATGTTTGTGTTGCCATTTCTGTCCTGTTAACGCGTAGCGTTTCCGACGAATGTTAAATTTGGAGCTACCTCTTGTTTGGTCAGGCACACCACATCGAGGTTTCTTCATCCAGCTGCAAGAAACACAATTAAAGAAACATGAAAGGAAAATCATAACCACTGCATCCAACTGATAAAAACATGTAATTATTTGTATATGTAATTTTATTTAACATATAAACTAATAAAAACAACAGACTGTTGGCATTCTTTTAATTCAAGATGCTGAAATTGCTAACTTTATGATGCTATCAAGTTCTTCTATCTTACTCTTTTTCTACCCAATGAGAAGTATCTCATTGCAACTGTAAGCTCCTAATGGAAATATTTAACTCAGGGATTATGCTTAGAATATTTAATGTTCTGCACAACATCAAGCTGAAAAAGTCTAAATCACATACAATAAAAATGACCATTGCAGCAACACCAGGCTTCCCAGAGAAGTGCTGTATTTCTTCAATATTTCAATGTTTTCCAATATTTCAAAAACTTTAAATTTGCCGGCATTCAAAATATATTGTAATTAAGATGATATCTAATTCAAGAGCATAATTTCTGCAGAAATATCCTTGAACTGTTTCTCACTTGTAGTGTAAGGCACTATCTAGTTCAAACAAAATTCAGCTCAAGTTATTATTTTATATGAGTTGAATGTCTGCAGGACAATTTACCATCAGGAAGAGAGTAAGACTGAAGTCTTTTACTGCATAAGTAAAAGACAAATCTCCTCTGTTACTTTTCCCAGCTCATTGGACCATATTTCTATCATGCCAAACAATTACTTACGCAAAAGTTATAGTCTTCCAATGGCATTTACCAGAAAAATAGTCATACCCTATATTCAGGCTTTCATGGATGAATTTCTGACCATTAAATTGGCATCGTTTTATAAATAAATGTACACGCAGCAGCTGTATATGTGTGATTGAATGACAGAAAAGTAATTTGAAATGTCATCTCAGAAAGTGGATTCCCTTTAAAACATGCACAGGTAATAAAAAACTCCAAAAAAGCAAACAGTCAGCCATCAACCTCATTTTCATAAGTGTGTGTGAAGTGGTTTCAAAGTACAGTAGACTTGTAACACTTCATACAAGCTGTAGCTATGGATATATAGCAAACTGTTTTTCAAAGGCACAAGTAGATGTTAAGCTCACCAGCCTGTGGGAAAGTATAAAATTTTCTTTATAGTACCAAGATGGCACTGCACCCCACTTGCACTGATAAGAGCTGTAGAAGTGCCTGCAAAAACTCTGATGGGTGACAAATCTATTGAGTAGTACAAGTGAGGAACCCAAAACTCATGAATTTATCTGTCTTAACTGAAGACATCAAATTCACAATTACCTGTTTTAAATAAGAAACATAGAGCGATTTGTTCTAATTTCTAGTCAGAATAGTTATGCATGGCACATAAAACAGCTGTTGTGCAAGGAAAACAATCTTCTTTCCCTCGTGCCTGCAAAGACCATACTGCAAAAATCTAAAAAAACTTTACCCCACCAGCATTTGCTGAAACACCCTGCAACTTTACTTCAGGTTCCTTTGGTTTTTGAAATAAAATAACAATTCAACAAAGTAGACATAGGGATTTTTTTTGGATAAAATATTATTGAAAAGTTTAATTTGCTCTAATAATGAAAGAAAATGAAAGAAAGAAGTAAACCTCTGTTACAGACCTAAGGGCAATAATATTCTTCTTAGTAAAATGTTATATTTACACTTCATGAGATTAAAATTGGCTCAGACCTTTGAAAACTTTTAGACACATTGTCAGTAATACTTTTTCACAGTGCATGTTAGATCAGTATGCAGCATTTTAATGGCAGGGTATATATAAATTATGTTGTTGAAACTGCACACACACGCATTGCAGAAAAAGACATAAACATAACAAAAGATCAGTGTTCTCACCTTAAGGTGATATCCCTATATCAAGAGCAAGAAGCAAGGAATAAAGCAAAACCAAATAACCATTATGTTTTGTAAGAAACACTGTACAAAGATATTGAATAAAATATATACTATATCACTTACAGTTGTATCATTTCAAGGGCAATCACTTTTAAGTCATTGAATTAGGCCTTCCCCCTCTCCAAAAAGTTTACATTATTTAGCTTAACTGATGGAGACCTATTTTAATAACAGGGTTTGCTCACTGGCAAGCTAGGGGCAGATAAAAGTAAATATTCTAAGTTCTGAATTTAAAAATTAATCTTCAAAGCTATTTAAATAATCTCTCAAGTCAAAAGATTCAAAATTCTTACAGAGAATCCTGTTAATGTAAAATTTTTTTCACACTTTAGAATTAATACCAGAAGTCAGGAACAGCAGGAAACATGGATTCAAAAGTCAACATTGTATTATCTTACTAAAACTACTGACAATCCTTTTTTAACCAAACAAAACATAGCCCAAAATAACGCATTATGAAATTCAAGCAGTCGCAATTTGTGCTTGCATTGATTTTGAAGTAGTATGTACCTATCAAGGACATTATGCTTGTATCCATATTCGGTTGGACAGGCAGGGGATGTTCCAAGTTGTCATGCTGTCTGGACCACTAATGTTCTTACTGTTCTTACATGAGGTCTGGGACTGTAGTTCACACAATATAAATCCAAATATAATTCAAATGGAAGTCATTGCATGAGTGGTTCAGTAGCTTTTGGGAAATTATCTTCATGTAAAATTTAAGGAAAGATGCAATTCGCAGCTGAAGAGTTGGAACATCACCAAATCCATCACCTAGATCTTAGATGAGCTAAGTTTAGTGGTAGAATTTTAAACAAACTCGTGCATGACTAGTAAGGGAGCTCAGTATTTTCTAGAACAGAAATGAGGCAAAATGTTAACAACTTCAGGCACATAAATCTCCCTTTTATTCCTTTAATATTTTAAATCTTTTTCAACAGTAATTGTTCTCACACTCACTGGGAGGAAGACTTCTGTTAGTAATAATCATTAAAGCTCATGTCATTCTGGATACTTAGGGCATAATATGGTCTTTCATTGGAGGAATTGACAAATAAAACACTGATTTCTATTTTCTTCCAAATATAGATTCTTTTAACGTAATATGATCAAGGTTTTCTATGTTCCTGATTGCTTGTTGGGGTTTAATTTTTTGACCTGTTTTTTACATGTTTTGAAATATGTTTCATTTTAAAAGGGTGCACACAGGTAATGACTTTGCCTCTTTTTCATCACTTTGTTTTTGAACTTGTAGAAATCTTTCTGCAGCAGCCCCTCAAAATTTATATTTTATAAGTACTCAATGAAGAGGCTTAATTGTGACTAAAGTTGCTATCTGTACACTGTGTCACATCACATTCCTCTTGTAACTCCTTTAGGTTGAATCTTGAGGAGCTATATATGTCAGGAAAATTTAAATATTTTAGACTCACAGCAAATCTAGAAAGAGTAAAAGAAAAATATGCAGCAAAACTGTGATGCTCTTCCAGTAGAAAGAGAGATGAAACTGAACTTCTTCTACCTCAAGCCATTTGCCTAATCATATTTTGTTCTTTGGTGGTTAAGAGGAAAAATCTCTTTCTGCCACTTATTTTTCTTAAGCCTTCAGGAAAAAAATTTGGCCTAACACAGAATCAAAACATTAAAAACCATACCTTTCATTAAAAGCCCCAACCGCTTTATCCCTAATCAAAATTGCTGCTAAGGTTGCACAATGGTTTTGTTGTTGTGGGGTCTGGGGGTTATATTGGGCAGAGTTATAGCAAAAAAGGAAACTAAAAGGGAGGGTTCAACTTGACTTACTGGAACTTAACTTAGTGGCTGGAAAAACTACAGATATCTATTTAAGAAAACTACTGAATTATACCCCTAAACTTTTAGTGAGGAGAAATAGGTATTTTTTCTAAGCATCTTTGCTTTTACCTACTGTAGCCTGCAATTACAGGATGTTACTGATACTTGCTAAGTAATAGAAAACAGTCAAAGAACGATTTAAGAGATTGTATTTCAGCCCTGATGATTGCTTTACAAGACTTCTCATTGGATATTTGCTGAGGGTACAGACCTCATGGATACTTTTGTACAAAAAAATTTACTAATTTACTAAGAAAATAAACCACTGGATCAATTTTAACAGCTCAGATTTAACTTTGTGACTGATAGTTAATATATAAACAGCAGAGAGCATAGACTTGGTTAAAAGCTGATCTAAGCAATAAAATAAGCACATTTGCTATTTATTTATAAAGGATGGCATTAGAATAAAATGAAAGTTTTGTTATTATTGCACAGATTTAGTCAGCATCCTACACAGGACCATTCCAACTGTATATCAAGAAGTTTGCAATGTAATCCTCAAAACTGCAGAACAAGTTTTGGGAATAAACATGTATAGCAGTTTTAAGAAAAGAACAACTAGTCTTTTTCTACAATGTTTGTTTTAGGGATGCAGAAGACCAGGAATGACAACAGTGGGTCCAGTTTCAGAAGTGTTCTTTTTCATGAAACATTGACTGTGTTTGGTAATATATAATGAAATACAGAAAATACTGTGACACTCCATGCAAACGTCAGACAGTATTTTCACTGGGTTTGCCATTGTCACGGTACTTGTATTCAGAACCTCCCTCATATTTTCACACCATTATAAGGATAATAGGTCTCTTCCTACCACTCACTCTTCCTTATCCCCAGCAATAGGTATGCATCATTCTTTTCAAGTCACTTGAGAAAAAAATAAATAGCAAAAACCAGTGAATTCTGAGTAATCAGGAGAAGATGAATACTGTTCATATTTATGCATACCAAAGTACTCATTGAGGGATTATCTTTTTCTCAGAGCAGCAAAATTCCCCCCAGGGGACTTTTGACGGTGCTGCTGCTGTAGGACATTATTTCTTTGTTAATACCCCCAAAGTTGGTTCCTATCAAGTTACTACTATAACTTTTTTAATTGTTTGTCCTTCTGAAGACAAAGAAGCATATCATAATCTCTTCTCAAGACATGTAAAAGAAGCAGGTAAATCCTCATGCACAAGATGAGAACATATTTTTTATGAGGTTCCTGCTGTATTTATTATTTGTAACACCAGCATTGTTACTGATTACAGCATATGAATCCCAGAGAAACAAATTATAAACTGACACATATTTCTGAACTAAAGAGTATATATACTTTCTGTGTAGATGAAATGGAAAATAATTTCAAAAATTTACAAAATAATGCCACAAATGAACAACTGAAAAACAATCTACCCTTTATTATATAGTCATATCTCCTACGAATATTCAATGATGTGAACTGATGGTATCTTGAGGCCAGAATTTAGTTAAAAATGAGTTTTTTGTTGTTTTGTTTTTTCAACACCAATATAAGTGTGACAAGCCTTTAAGAATCAATTCTGTTCCTAACTTGACTCAGGTTAATGTGACTCGAAATATCTAAGTAAATGCAGCATCATCCAGCATGAGTTACATGTACCTAAGAATTGCAATGTATTAATATATCTTTCTGTGTAGAGGAAAATCATGCATCAAAAGATCTCAAAGATTCAATATTCACCACTTCATAAGATTAATGTGTTGGATTGCTGCATAGATGGATTTCTTCATCTCTTGCATTGCAGAAGTGAAGAAAATCTTGCTGGCCAAAATGCCAAATCAGCAACATTAGCCACCTCCATTTGAATTCAGAATTTTGGGTTGGTTTGGTTTTTTCAATTCTCCAGCTGATACTCTAAACTAAGAGATGGCCTCTGCTTTCCCTTGGGCTACCCCTTTCTGTCTCCTCTGTGCTGCTATGAACAGACTATTTTACTTTTAGCGAAACATATTGTCTCTTACAAAGCTGCCACTCACGTGTCTTTAAAAGGGCACTAGTTACTGGCATAGCAGCACTCTCTCCTCAAAGATCGATCACTGAAGCTGTATGAAGAGCACAGACTCTTCACCCTGCAGAATGCACCATAAACATACTTTTGAGCATGGCTCTCTCACACGGCATTTACTGCTGTTGCACTGCATGGTCTAAGGTCCCTTAAATTCCTAAACGGAGGGATGTGTGAGCAACTCACCTCCCCTGAGGGCAGCCACAAAATCTGCTTTGTTTTATTGCTTTTCAATGCAATAGAGTATGTGTCAGTGGAACAAAATGATTTTTCCAATCCTGCGAGCATTTTGTGTAGTCTCTTCCCTAAACTCTAAATGATAGAAAAATCATTAATGTCAGCTACTTTACCCTAAAAGAATAACAAAAGATGACACATCAGGTTGGGGCTGGTAAATGGGAAATGAAGGAGGATTCCTGCCCCCCAACCCCCCCAAATAAGCATTTTAGAGCAGTATAAGCATATTTCACTGAAGCAAATGGTGAATATGCAGTGACAGCACTATTTATTGCCTGCTTTTCAAGGAAAGTAGCTTTTCTGAAATCACAAGATAACCTTTATCACAATTTAACTGAAATGAGTCCAACAAGCACTTCAAAACAGAGTATATCAGAGAATAGCTTAAGTTGGAAAAGACCTCTAAAATCATTGATTCCAACCATTATCATGGCACTGCCAAATCCACCATATAACCATGTCCCTAAGTGCCACATCTACACTTCCCTGGGCAGCCTGTTACACTGCTTGGCAATCCTTCAGGTGAAGAACTATTTCCTAATATCCATCTAAACCTCCCCTGGTGCAACTTGAGGCTTGTCCTGTCACTTACTACCTGGGAGAAGGGGCTGACTCCCGCCTGGCTACAACCTCCTTTCAGGTAGTTGTAGAGAGTGATGAGGTCCTCCTGGGTCTCCCTTTTTTCAGGTTAAACAGCCACAATTCCCACAGCCGCTCCTCATAGGACTTGTGCTCCAGACCCTTCCCCAGCTCTGTTGCCCTTCTCTGGACATGCTCCAGTGCTTCAAAGTCCTTCTTGCAGTGCAGTGAAGGGCCCAAAACGGAGCACGGGATTTGAGGAGTGGCCCCACCAATGTGAAGTACAGGGGCATGATCTCTGCCCTGGTCCTGCTGTCTTAATCCCAGATACATTTTCTTAATTGTGCATTAACAGTCGCTGGTTTTTTAAATTTTTTGGCACATTTTTAAAATTTGGCATAGTATAGAGTTCTTTGAAAGTGTCCTTTAATAGGTCTTTTACAAAGTTTCTCTGTGTCCATTCTGTCACTAAAATCAGACACTGAGAGCCTGAATCAACTTCAGAATTGCAAAGAGCATGCCAAATGAATTCAATTTTACTGCATGTTAAAATGACCACACCTGGTTTTTTGTTACTGGAAAACAATAAACGAATGAGCCAGTGGAGTGTGCCAAATTATTTTTTTTTTCAATGAGAATAAAGAAATTTACACTAAAGATTTTCTAGTAAAAAAAGACTCCTTCAATTGTGAAACATTTCATGGATTCTTTCCAGTTCCAAATACATTTCTTCCCTTCCACATTGATAACCTTTTGACCCTTTCTTTAGGTAACCCTGTAACATTTTGTTTACAATCACTCGCCCAAAGGCAGACAGCATTTAGGCAGGTGATGACCCGCTACCATGAAATACAGTAGATGAAGAAAATGAAAAGGCAAGGAAAGAGAGAAAAAATTTACTTCCCCATCTGAAGCTGCAACACTATTTGGATACTCCAGTTACACTGCTGCTTCCCAGCTCTATTTTACCCTGCTTGAAACAGAAAAGTCAAGAGCAGTTCAGTACTGGTTACTTACTCAATTGTGTTCCTGTCCACTTTTCCTGTCATATTAATGCCATAGAACTGCTGCATGGCAGCTATAGCTGATTGCATGGTTTCTGCAGAGCGCAACACCGACATTCGGGGGTCAGTTGGTGGAAGGTAGCCATACTTTTGTAACCATACCTGCAATGACAAGTGCAGTGGCTATTAAATAGAAATTAGAGGTAAATAAAATGCTCCCTAGTAATTAGTTTTGTACCACACATAAAGAAGCTTCTAATTCACCAAGTATAAGTCCTGCTAGTTTGGATGCTTGGGGTTCTTTTATTTATCTGCAGATAAAAAATTCTTCGGGGATTTTATTTAACCTTCTTTATTAAAGATTCTGTTGCTGTAAGACTTACAGAGTTTTCTACCCAGAAGCAATCTCTCTCTATTATCTGAAACTGACTGCTTCAATTATTTATTTAATGTATTTATTTCTTTATTTGAAGCTACAACTTAAGCACCTAACCCTGGCTCTAGGCACTTCTAGTAGTGTTTTAAGCAGACAAAATATAAATCTACAATATATGCCACATACAATTGACTGCCCACAGGGCACACAATCTTCACCATCTACAATAATAAATCCACAATAGCTCTCACACATTTACACTATATTGTTATTGTCTCTCAAAGAATATGAAAGAGAGGGTAGGGAGACATTCAGCTTTCTGAAAAGAATATCAAAATCACATACTTATAGGCAAAGCAGATGTCCAGGAGACAGTGAAGTAGCAGAGTCTGCCTTGACTTAGAGAAAACTCTGTTAAGAGGAACTGCCTTTTTAAATCAAGATGGATTTAATGCCAACTGATTATACTCTTAATTGTGTAGAAGCGTGAGGCCCGAATTACTGAAAGCTTCATGGATTAAAGTCACTATCTTAAGAACACTTGGACAAACCCTCTGAAATATGCTGTCCTCTTAAGGCAATGTTTCATAAACAAGTAGCTGCAGTTATAATGTTTCTAGGTATTCTCAAAATCAAGACTATACAGAGAACAGTGAAAGACTTTTGAGGAAGTGAGGGCACTGATACAGCTTTAAAAATGTCTTTTCATTTGAGGGCTGGAAGTACTCACTAGAACAAAAGGTACATATATTGCCAATCTACAAGACTCAGTTAAAAAGCATTCCTGCAATTTCACTCCCCCTAGTAACAAAATATTTGTGACCCCATAAATCTGCTCTTTAACAAAAAAAAAAGTTAAAAATTGATTCAGCCACCTCTTTCAAACACATCACATCACAATTCACAGATTCTGAATCATTACATTAATGAACGCTATCCACCCACTGCACGTTGTAGTGTTTTGTGGGCTCTCTCTGCCTCATACAACACTTCTGGGTTATCTGTTTGTATATATACTGTTTACATACAGCCTAACAACAACCCATGTATCTATTTTCAGTTTTAAATTTATCTTGCAGAGTCCACTGTTTCAGTTTTGTAGCAGGTTAACCATGGTCGTGGTGCACTCCCCTCTTACGAACACAGTGAAGATGATCATGAGGAATGAACTCATTATTAAGGTTCACTTTACTAACACTGAATGTGTATTGCAGGTGAACATTGGCTCACTGTAAGTAAAAGATCAAACTGGCATTAATGATTACAGAAATCTTCAGGTTATGAGTTCAGATATTTCTAATTTAAATATGTTTACCTTAAACACACATTTACCTGTGCAGGTCACACACAACCTCAACAATCACAGAATCAAAAAATCACAGAATATTCTGTGTTGGAAGGGACTCACAAGGATCATTGAATCCAACTCTTAAGTGAAAGACCCACGAGGATCAAACCCACAACCTCTTTGTGAGCCCCACACAACAGGGAGATACAACAGGACAGGGAGATATAGAAAGTATTAAGACCCAGACTAAAGTCTTTCACCATCACACTATCTTTATATACAGGAACCGTTCAGAATAAGAACAAAAGTTTGTTTAATAGATAGGAAAATGCTCTTATTTCCAATATAAATGAATTGCTACATATAAATGTAATTGCTTTACATACTCTTACCTTCTTACACTTTTCATCTTTAAGGGAGAGCTTGTGTACATTAAGTGTGTGCAAGATTTGGGTAATTACAGAAATAATTTTGTTTACGTGCCACTTTGCCTGTTCTTCCTGCCATTATTGGAGCATAGCTCTGAAAGGCCAGACAGAGCCTGAATGTGGGCAAGAGCAATGTAATGTGTGGAAACAAGACCGTGGAACTAAGAATTAAATAAGTTTGACACAGAGTGAATTGATTTCAGTGTAGTATGCAGAGTCTCTTTGAATTAATATTTACAGTGAGTATATTTAAGAATGGGGTTATTTTTATATTCTTCTTCTCAAGTCAGTGATATCAAAACAAATAGTAGGGGAAGAAAAATAGTTCTGAGTAGCATGTCATGGTTATGTAAAATGATACCACCTTCTTGCCACCTTCTCAGCAAGAATTTGGTATGCAGACACAGAGCTGGCCTTTTTATGAAGCTCTCGGGTGCCAAGGGCAGACAAAATTGCTTGGTAGGCTTGGGAGGTCACCTATCACCATACAAAACCATCCCCACTGTGGCATAACTGGAGGAGTCAGAGGTAAGAAAGTAAGAAAAGTAAGTAAGAAAATTTGCCAGAAGTTAAACCTTCAGATATCTGAATTAGAAAGGCTATTAAGAGAGAGATAGAAAAAAAATGTCTTGGGGACTACTGCTCATGGGAGAAGTGGAGCAGGGAGAACAAACTGGAATCTAGCAGAGTGCCACTGCAGAGAGGCTTGGCAGAAAAGGAAAAGAGAGCTGGCTCAGAAACAGCAGGAGAGGACAGTATAGCTTTTCCCTATCTAAGAAGTCTTACATACAAGTTAAATACAGGATGTCTGAAAGCCACCCCCAATCATTGAACAAAGGAAGTAGACCACCTGGTTCTTCCCTCAGCCTTCAAAATGGCCTAGAAGACACAGCCAACATACTGGAAAGTCAGATGACCCTCTGAAAGTAAGTTTCTTTTTGAAAATCCAGACAAATTAACCTCCATGCTGGAGAATGTTTGAGAGCTAGTAGCATTTAGTGTTACAAAATTCTTTACCCTGTCCTTATGAGAAAGGATTATGAAACAAGCAAAAAGACAGCAAATCTGGTTCCATAGTTTTCTGCAGGAAGGACAGAAAATTTTGAAGGACCTTGGCTCAGACTACCATATATCTGAAATAAGCACCTCAGATTCTATTGTGTATAGCCCAAATGCTGTGAACTATAGAGGAGAAGCTTAACTTAAAGCCCAGAATATGTAGGTGGGCAAAACAGTGAAGAGGAAAAGAAACAGATTGAGCAGGGAAATGAAAGAAAACCATTTTCTGTCTTGTATTTTTGAGGCAAGCTATAAAAGAAATATCCAGAAGAATTTTCCCCCCCTCTCTACTGAAATTAGACTTAGTCTGCCTTAATGTACTTCAACAATGACAATATCTTGGCGAGCCTCATCCTGAGGAAACCATCAGTCTTGGAACAAAGAAATAGTGAAGTAGATCCATCTAACATGTAATGTCTGGGATGCCAACAGGGACCCTTTGCACAGACTCCAAATAAGTGATATGTTTCTCTCCTTTATACAATTTAAGAAGATAAAATACTGCTACTTCAAGTCAAGTTTTTGGGCAGGACTTTCTTGTCCTGCTGCAAAATGAGATCCATGGTACCTCTCATGTAGCCACAGAAAAACACAGCTGGAAGACAACAGGTTCCACCACTTCCCTCTCTAGTACAGTGCTTTAGTATCCTACTGCTGTGAAGTTTGCTTTAGAGTTGAATCCTCTTACTAGAATTTAAGCCTGTAACTTTTTATTTTACCTGCTACAGGTAAAGGGAACCAATTATTAATTTCCCCTCTGAAGCAGCCTTTTATGTATTTGAACTTTCTGATGTGAGTCACTCTTTCTACTGTTTTAAAAATGAACTGAAGAAACCTCTTTTGCTTAATCATATTTCATTATCTGCATTAACCTCCAGAAAACTTGAAGCTAAAATCTATCTTTACTAAGCAGCTTGTGGCACTAGCTTTCTATGTTAGTTCCCATTGTTGGCCTATTAACAAACACTGGAGTTTAGCTGAAGTGTTAGGAGTAATTCAGAAGAACGTGGTCACACAAATATTTCATTTTGGGAAGAAAAACAAAAAACCAGAAAAACCAGAAATAAAATTAGCCTAAAAATATTTTTATTCAGTAACAGAACTTCAAGACTTATGCCCCATTCATCTATACATTTTAAAATTTTAAACACATGATTTGCACATTTTGCCCATCAGGAAAGTTTCTTCACCCTAATTCCACCTTCTGTTTTCATAATTGTAAAGAAAATGATGAACAGAATCCATTGGTGATGAAATCTGTAGGCACAATAGGAATTTGTTGAGGACCTGACACTTCTGCAGGCATCCATGGAATCTCTAAGTGCTCAGCACATGAGCTGTATCACCTTCCAGATTTTGGATGTCATTGACTAGACACCAAGGGTTTGGGGTTTTTTTTCTGACATGGTGAAAAAATCTTTTCATTTTAGTTTGTAACTGCTACTTATGCTACGCTGTATGGCTCATCTGGCTATGGAACAGATAGCACTGTCTCACACGGCTGTATTTTTTTCTCCTCTATAAGATAAAGAATGGGCTAACTTAAAGTCTATTAAACACACCAAGGGATTTTAATCATTCAGATCTTTGCTAGTTTAGGAAGAAAGATTGATCTTAAAAACAGTATGTTGACACCAAACTCTTATTAAGAACAAAGAAAACCCATGTATCATCATTAAAGATTAAACAAGAATATTATTAAGATAGTCAGAGTTTCAGAGAGATCACTAAGATAGAAGAAAGCTTACCAACAAATTATTAATGTTCCTGAATGACAATACATAGTATAAGCTACAGTGCAATTATGGTCTATGAACCTGAAGGCTTAGTAAAGAAAATCAGTCTAATAAAGTAAATCAGTCTAATAAAGCACAGATCAAAACAATTTCATAAACATCTTCAGTAGTGCAGCTGCATATCATTATTATTCATGTATTCCTGTTCCTTTTTTAGATTCTATCTGCAAACAAAATTCCTAACTGCACTGAGTAAAACTGTGATATTTCATAATTTCAAAATATTTTGACTTCTGTTTTTTAATACACTTCCACCAAAGACACTGTAAGTGAAATGATTTAAAGTGTCTGAGTAATTCAGGAGCTTTATATTTTCAAAAAGCATACATTTATGAATCTAACTTACTGATCACCACAGGATTTAGTAGTTTGAGTGCTGATGTAATTTTGAAAAGCAATTGAAAGCTTTACCTATAGTAAGGATAAATAAGTTAGCTCTGGAATTAGTATCCATATGACCAAGTTATTTCTTCATTTAGGTCAAATAATCATGGTTAATGGTGTGTTTTAATTACAGACCTACCTATGGCAGCTAATACTGACTTTTCAGTGACAATCTGATAGACAGATAGCCAGAAATAAACCAAAGTGTGTACACAGAGCATTATATGAAATCTTCTGATGTTTTTCCTTCCTCTTGTCTCCAGTGCTATCAGTTCCTCGTCACTGGTGTTTTCTCTTCTTAACAGAATAGCCTGATGTGAATGGGTATATGGTGCATGGCATATATCTAGTAAGAAAAATACTTCCAAGAAAAAAGCACCTAAGAACACATAGTCCAGAGGAGTCTAACCTAGTCTATCAGCAATGTCTACAGAATGAAAATAAGAATTATGATAGATAAAACAGAAGTTTAATGGTCATGATTGGTTTAGTACCCATGGTTTTAAGTTGAGATAACTAATTCTTAACCAAAAAACCAGCTTGCACGTTCAGAGTACATTGAAGCTCACAAACAAATCAATTTCTTGGGAATTGTGTAGCAGTGTGGAAAAGATCTTAAATAGAAGGAAGCATCTTCAGACCAAGCAATTATCTTTTTTATCACTATGAACATGACAGAAAGAAAAAGTCAAAACACCAACTTGCAAAATTTAGTTCTCCACTGACATAAACTAGAATGTGACCAACTTATTTTCTTGTGAATTATTGTGACAACCCCCCAAGAAACAATTTACAAGTGGCACTGGCACAGTCTTAGACACATTATTGATGGTAATCTTTACTGGGGATTACAAAATTTGTAGCAGGGACCTAATAATTCAGACAAATCTGTGGGATGTCTAGGCTGCAGCCTGCACTACAGCAAATACTTAGATACAGTACTAGAAGTAGCAGAATTGACCTCACAGTGGGTCACAGAAGAGAATAAATTGGGCTTCACTGAGTTCAGTGTTGCTGCAGCTAGTCAGTTCAAAATTAGTTGAGGCACCTCCACTGTTCTATAATGTATCTGCCTACTGTTTTTTCTGTGTTCTAGCTACAAAATAGATGTGAAACTGAACAATCTTATTATATAAGTCTCCAACAGCACAAAACCAGATTTACCAACACATGATACTGCATGTCAGCAGAGAGGTGACAATCTGGAATTTCCCCACTCACATGTATGGTGACAGAGATAATTTTAAAAGGGTACTCCTGTTCCTAGTGGGAGGCAGCTCAAGAATGAAGACTGCAGCCCAAGGCCAGAAGCTGTGCCTCGTAAGTGACTTTGATTCAAACTCAGAGTCCAAGGAAAGACAAAAGTAAAAAGGCAAAATGTATTCAAAACTGTGTGCTGAATTCCTCTCATTTGTAATTCAAGTTTAGTCTAAATATTCTAAATCATTTCCTTTACTTCCACACTTACACATGGGAAAACCAATGTAGCTTGAGAGCAGCAGAAGTGGTAGGTGTAAAAGAGCTGTTGGGAGCACCAGGCCAGAGCCATTTACAGATCCCAGGCAGATGGGAATCTACTGGAGAGCAGCAGATGTGGGGTCTGCATATAGCACTGTCCTTCAGCGACTGAAATATGCTTGGAACAGAGATAAGACACTACCCAGCTCCAAATGGAGAAGCTACATTGTTTATTCACTACCTCTACTGTCTGCGTGGAGAGTGGGTTAGTGGTATAACAACTCTGACACAAATCCCTGGCCTGGAAAGAAACCCTTGATCATTTCCTGTAACACATTTATAACTGACTTCAGAATGTGGACCTTATTCATTAGGTGCTCAGGGAAATTTTCTTCAGTCACTAACAGAAATCTCTGCCAAAGTCTGGCAGAGACCCAGACCAGTGGAAATACTTCCACAAATAAAACTTAGAGTTCTAGTAGATGTAAATACTCAATCATACAGGTCATGTTAAAGGACACTGTCTCTGCAGCTCACTAGAATTTCTATAGCTTCTAGAAAAATATTAAGTGCTCTTCAGGGATAAGAATACTTTATTGAGTAGTCTGGCTGAATATGTCCTGACTGCTTCCAAAAAAAGGAATAAAAAGAAACTTCTAAGGCCATGAGGATGAACAAGGGACTGGAGCATCACTCCTATCAAGAAAGACAGAGAGCTGGGACTTTTCACCTTAGAGAAGAGAAGGCTTCAGGGGTATCTTATCTATGTACACAGATATCTGAAAGGAGGGAGCACAGAAGATGGAGTCAGGCTCTTTTCAGCAGTGCCCAGTACCATGACCAGAGGTTATGGGTACAAACTGAAACACATGAAGTTCCTTCTCAGGTCTACGGAGACACTTTTTTACTGTGAGGGTGGTCAAACACTGGCAACAGGTTGCCCAGAGATGCTGTGGAGCCTCCATTCTTGGAGATACTCAAAAGCCATCTGGACATGGTCCTGGGAAAGGGGCTGCACAGAGCTCTCTTTCCACAATACCTATTCAATAACACCGTTGGTTTATGAATTTTGAACTAACATAGAACATGGGTGCAACTTTGCGACTTTTTGCCTGATAGCTAAGGAATGGCATACATCTAGAAAGAATTGCTGTCTACTTCTTTGATAACCATAATATTGTGTGGAATGGAGATTGACCACAAGATTCCATAACCTCCAGTCCCTTTAAGACTCAAACCTTTTACTCTTTGGCCTCTTTCTGTCCCTCTCTGTGCATCTTCTGAGAAGTTACTCATGTTCCTACTTGGAATATCCTTGATCTTTCCCAGGTTTAGATTTTCCTTTTTCTTTTATGGTTCTCTGTGGCTCATTATATGTAGCTGTGGAGTTCATTCAGATGCCTGGATCCCAGAACAAACTGACCAGATCAAGGTGATGGGCATTTAACAAAAACAATGATGAGCCTGGAGTCAGGGCAATTCTGGTTGAACCAAAAGCCCATGAGGAGTTCCTTGGAGAATCATCACTCACTTTTTGGTAGCAAAAATGAGTGGCACTTCCCAACTTTCCTCATCACATCATTGCAAGCATTTAGACAAGGCTTTGTGTGGGAAATACAAAAAGGATTTCTAAAAGCATGAGAAATAAAAAGCAAGTTGTCGGAATAAAGCAAAGATATTAGGAAAAGTTGTGGCTGTGAAAATATTAAAGAAGATACAATTATGCAGCACAGCAGGGACATTAAAACAATGGTTAGAGTTTCTAGGCCTAGCTGAGCTAGCTCTCAGAGTTGCAAAAAATATGCTTAGCAAGATAGATAAGGTTAAGCTTTATAATGGAATATTGTGCATTGTTAAATAAGGTATTAAACAAGCAAGTATTGTTTGAAATACACGTACGTGCACTATTGAAGATTGGTTAAAACAGCTGTCTGTAACCCTTAGAATATCTGCTATTGGCTGAAAAACTTTTAAGAATGCTCTGTAACCAGGAAATTCTCAGAGATTTTAGGAAACGCGAGCTTGTATGTCTCTGATGTCCTAGCTCTCTAAGTGAGACTGATAAGATAATAAAGTAGCTCACAGAGCATCTGTCCTAGCTCCCCGTTCCATATGTACATTGGCGGCAGCTTTGAACATATCAATCACTATAAAAATGCAGTTGCTGTTTGGTGATATATCAAAGAAGGCAAGAGTTCCAAGTGAGTGTTTCACCGCACTCCAGAAGATCACCCCGCCTTGTCATTGCCCCTTTGACGCCTACTGCTTTGCAATACCTCACCTGCAAGCTGATTATTTTGGTCTAATCCAAATATTTATTGATGCCATAATTTTGATTATGCTTAGCATCACAACATTTTAGGGTAGAGTTGTTTATTCTTACAAAAAAAGCAAGCAAGGAACTGAACAACAGCTAGGGAAACAGAATTTGCTGCTTAGATCCTACAGCTTAGCACTTGCTTGAACTTTTGTTTCTTCTGGTTTAGATTTCTCAAGAGAAAACCTATCTCCCCTCACACATATTCTAAACAACCAAAGCAATGCATTTAATCATGAATTCATGAGGACTGCATCACTGCTTCAATCGCTGTCCTACAAGCAGCAAAGTCTCCAAGTGGTTGGGACTAGCTGGAAATGACCACATATGTTTTTAGGCTCTGAGAATATCATTGCCGGCAACCATGTACTTTAAAAGGGAGGTATTCACATCTTTAAAACTTAACAAAAATATACAATTTTTCCTCATGGGCTGTAAAATCATTAGCAGCAGCAGCAACACCAGAAACAGAAACTGTATACTACTATAAGACTGAAGCAAGAAATCTTGGTTATTTGGTATGTCTGTCTTCTGTGGTGCAATTATAAATTACATGCTGTTGTGTAAACCAAAACAAAAACAAAACCAGCAGCATATTGACCAAAAATACAGTAATGATCACTTTCCTTTTTATATATCCCAATAGGTTGTTTGAAATAATTTTAATAAAAGTACTAAAATTTTGTTCTAAGACATTTATGTAGGAAATACATAAATACATAATGTACCAACAGATGGTGGTGTGCTACTTTAAAAAGGCTTGTGGGAAGGTAGTCCATTGTAATAAAAGGAAAAGGTCAATCTACAAAGTTCCTTTGGGGAAATGATTATTCAAACCATATTTGGCACTTGGTATTTGAATCCATTAGATAAAATAACTTTACTATTACAATTTATGCAGTTTCAATTTACAACACTGAAATAGCTGACATGCAACTTAAATATCTAAAGGATATGTGACTTGAACAAACTTTTTTTTATCCTTATTACCTGTATTTAATTTTCTTCATTAAAATAAGTTTTTTCTCATTTTATAAACAAAAGAAACATCATAGTCTTATTCACAGAAACATCCACTAAATATCTACATAAATGTTTCCTGAATAGATTTCAATATCATGAATATTCTCATATAATGGGTTAAACTAAAACTGCATTAAAGCAAAAGAATAGAAATGCAACAGCACAATGCATATTTTTTGTTGATTTATACTTCATAGGTTTTTTACTACACCTTTATAGATAAGATTGCATATAAATTCATACTTAACCACACATAAGCAGTGTTTAAAATTTTGTGTCTGTAAAAAAACAAATGGCTACGCGAAAGTCAAGAGCAAAGATGCCTTCAGTGGAAACAGGAGGTATTTAACTGAATCAATTAGATCCTTTATTTGGATGAATACCATTTTTACTTTTATTTCTTTCTATGTATTTTTAAGCAATTAATGATGCCATGACTATTAGCAACATAAACTTTTATAGCACAGTATGTTTGTTTACCACAGTCAAAAGAATTTTTAAATGTAAATATATAAATATATGCTATATCTACTTTTAAAGTGAAAATATTCCTTTTTTTCCTTCTGCTTTTCAAAGTCAGATATGTAAGATGCAAAATTTCAGACCTTGCACTTCCTTGTTGGATGTCATTGCATATTTTAGAAATACTTCCTTTTTTTTGCCTGGTCTAAGATTTGTGATATTTACTATCATAGCACTTTGAAAAATCTGATTTATGTTTTTCTGCAGAAATCTGTAGATAAAAGATGAACACGGAATTTATAAATACATAAAATTGATGTAGGATACCAGTTTGTCATTTCCCAGGGACAGACAAGAAGAAAATGTAATGAACAAAAATTGGTAATACTGTCCTTCCCAAATTACTTTATTTGGTCCACATGGCGGAATGAAAACAAAGGTAAATACTACAACAGAACATTTAATAAAAAACCCCATAACATCTGCAAGGAGGCCATGGAGCTAATAAAGAAAGGAAGTAAATTCTGTGAATTGTATGATTTTTTCATGAGGAAGAAGGACAACATTTTAGCTCAGCCAATTCAGCCACTGTTTTTCAATGAACACAATCAATTCAGCTACATAATAAATGTATCTGATCAGAGGCCTTAATGATGAAAAGGAAATGGCAGTACAGAAAATAGCTTGTCCTCTATCCCATATTGTTTTAGTTTCTGACTTATTCCCCAGTTTTAAAAATGCTGGTCCAATAGAAGATTTTCCATGGGATATTGATCTATAATTAATGTTTCCCACTTTCATTTCCAGCACTTCTTCAGAAAATGCCTGCGGGAGATGACTCTGCTATGGGGAGGGCAGGGATCAATCAGAACCTAGCACTGCCATTTATACATGCTTGCTTCTAATGATTCTCTTCGTTAATTTATGCAAATTACACCTGTCCTTATTTTCCTCTGGTATATGTGGTTCAAATGAAACCAGATCGTGCCCTATAGCTACAGAGGTAACAACAATACTGGGTAAACATTTTTACTTTTTTTTAATTCCTCTTCAACAATGATCACACATCCTTCATTAATTCTGTTTTAGCAAGAATCACAATAGATGAATGCCGTAGCTTTTCTCTATAGAGTTCAAATCTTATGTAGCAAGAAAAGGTGAATTCAGTACCAGAATTCACAGCATTTGACTCCTGCCAATGATGTTAAGGTGAAGGAAAAAGACAGAAAGAAAAGGACAGAATATACAGAGAAAACTATCTTGCTTGCTGTAATAAAGACACATAAATTAAAAGGTGAAATATTTTTTTTCCTTGAAATAATGACTGTGTAGATTAGTGGCAGAATATGACCAACTCAGGCTAGCTCTATTAGCCTCTTACTTTCATAAAGACAAAAAAATCCTTATACATCATTTGATGTCTATTTTGCTTGCAGTACACTAACTCACCAGCTGTTTGTAAGCCTCCAGCAAGCAGCAGAAAAACTGAATATATTTCAGTACATCTGCAACTCTCCTTTTTATGTCATCCTCTAAAATTCTATTTTTGTTAAAGGACAGAATTACAAAAATAGAAGGGGGGAAGGGGAAGTGGTAGATTGATTCATGTGAGGGATGTGACAAGGTGATTCCTGCAGGCAGAAAGGGACATAGAGTAATTGCTTCAAAGCAAGACACAGGATTATCTTTTATTAGCTCCCCTATAGGCTATGATCATGTGTTTTGCAATTTCAAAACGTGGTAGAACAATTCCTGGACCTTAATTAGGACCTGATGCTGTGGATTCCTGAGTGCTCTCAGTAGCCATAGGTTCAGATGGATGCTTGGAGCACTCAGTACCCATCTCAACTCAATCGTGTCACTACCAACCAACAACAAGATTAGGATTTATCCATAGTTTTATATGTATTTTATATGTATTAAAAAAATAAGTTGCTTAAAGAAAATAATATTTCCCTACACATATCACTGGTAATATTTGCAAAGTTCAGACATTTTAGAGGTTGGGGTTTTTTTATAAACACATTGGTTTTCTAGTTCATGCAGATAGAATCACAGTAGTAGAAAAGGCCAGGGAAAATTGTATGTGTATGCTTTTCTGTTTTCTTCTTCCAAAAGACGTGGTCTTCCATGAAATTAAGAAGGCTAATATGCAATACAAGTAACCTAGTACATTTTGAAAATTACATTTGCAATCAATAATTATCACAGGCCCTGTATTCTCATAGCAATGTCATTAGTATCTTAATCCTGTGAATACAATATTAAGCATCCCAAGCAGCAGTTTATTTGATATTTGTTTGTTTTTAGTTTAACCCATGTTATTTAGACTTGGTCTACCATAAACTAGAGGCAAAATTAGACCTAGTTTTATCCATTCACCAATTAAATCCACATTTCCAAAAGTATTTATACATTTTTTAGAGGTTCAAAGTGCAAGTGAGAACAGATTTTGTGTGTTTTAAAGACCAAGGAGCTTACAACAGTTTATCTGTGTATGCACATATATGATCCAGAGAAAAATTAAACTTTTTTTCCAGGTTTGGTCTTAGAAACAAGAAAAAAATATTTTAGTATAGTAATTGAGTTAACAGTTGTTAATGAACAATCTGAATATAGTATTTCTCAGGTCCTACCAGGAGAAAAAAACCTTTGGAAAAAGGAGCAGTATAAGTTTGTACTGAAAAAAAAAAAAAAAAAAAAACAAGGATAAACAAAGTTAAAAAAGAGAGAAAACACAGTTAGGAATCAAATGAATCCTAAATTTTGCAAACATAAAGCTCTTCTACAGATTAAGGTATCTCAGAACTGCAAGTAAGGAAGCCAAAAAACCTCCAACCTGTGACCCATGTATACTGAACAAAAAAAATTCAGATTATGGTTGATGTTACCCAAACTGCTTCGGATTCATTGTTCTAGTCCATCCTATCCCAAATCAGAACAGATACACAAGATATTTCCAACTGAGACCTTCCAGTAGGCAGTGGACATGATGGAAGAAGTATTCTCATATTGTTGTGCTGTTTTTCTGTATGACAGCTAGAGTAGAACTAATTTTAGAAACTTGGCAATGTTGTTTACCTTTCTACAGGTAAGAGATAACAGTATGTTTTTACACTGTTTAAAGGTGATGATTGTATGATAAACATCTCCAACATAAATTCCATTTTTATCAAGAGCTACTTCCTTACTTACCTTAAAATTCTGCAACTGACCATCATCTTACCTATTCTAAGGTTCATTTTTTTTAATATATACTTGCCACTATAGTTTTTTT
Source organism: Struthidea cinerea (assembly GCA_013397865.1). Classification (NCBI taxonomy): domain Eukaryota; kingdom Metazoa; phylum Chordata; class Aves; order Passeriformes; family Corcoracidae; genus Struthidea; species Struthidea cinerea. The sequence goes on from VZTI01004090.1 coordinate 193,590, forward strand.
CTATAAGCAATTTTTCATGAAAAGTAATCTTTCTTCTTTCTTCCAATCTAAGGAATATTGGGTTTGAGAAAATTTATATTCATTCCATCAGCTAAAGGTTGATTTTAAAAAAGCAATTTTCACTTAAAAGTTTACTGTCCACTTCAGTTGATCCACATTAATTTTTGAAACTATAGATACAACTCGGTTTAGCTTTTCTTATTCTTAAGGCTGATCCTATTTAGTCTTCTTGAATGAAACAATATTAATAGGGAACCTTACAAAATGGCATTCCCATACTCGAATTTCCTTTCACCCTCTTCTAGAATTCTGTCTTTTCTTGATGAATCACTTTCGAGATTAAATTGTCAGAACCTAAAAAACAGTATGTAAGAAAATAGTAACAGAATATCTTAATGATATTCAAATATTTCAGGATTTTTAGAATTGTTTTTAAATGTCCTAGCATTTTCCTTTTGTAGCACACTGAATGGCTGTTTCTGCTGGGCTGTCTAAAACACTGCCCAACTCTCTCCCCTCACTGGCTACAATTAATTTATAAATCTGCAATCTGTGTGAAGAATTCAAATTATCCCCTCTAGCAGGCATTACCCCATCAGCACTAAATTTCACCTGCCACCCTCAATAGATTGACAGCCATTCATTCCAATCCACACTGAGAACTGTACTACAGCACTCAGCAAATAACTTCTCTCTCTCAATTCAGAATCTCATCATAAACTTCTCAAGAAAGTCTGTGGGAAAAGGTCTTGCAAGAGTAAGTAGCTAATTGAATAACTTTGAAATTTTAAGAAATTTTCTTTCCCCTGGGAAGCTGAAAATCAGGATGGAGTGTATTTTCCCTAAAGGGTGTGCATTATTTCAAAGTAGAATTAATTCAGGGAAGTCTTATAACTTTTACTATGGAAGCAGGATGAGCAACAGTCTTCTGTGAGAAAAGGTTTCACATAATTTTCCTCCTAGAATTAATGATCTTCTCAGAGATAATATTTTTTTCATGAAGAGGAGGATGTGATGGGATACTGATACAATCACCATGGCAGTAGCTATTAGATTTGAATTTTTGGATATCATGATCTAGAAATCACCAGTTTGTCTTCTGTGCCTGTTCACTTCATCTCATTCCAACAAAACACGTGAGGCTGTGACAGCAAAGCAGTAAAGCTTTCCATAAGCAAAAGCTGTACATTTAAGTGATAGCATCACAAGACTTTTTTTGGGAGGTCTGACAGTTGATGCCTCCAGGGGAGAGTGCAGAAGCCTTAATGAAACAAAGCAGGACATAAGTCTGCAGGGGGACTAATATAGACCAGTCTGGGGTTGGAAGGATCTGAAAAAGACTCATGTGGTTTTAGTGTGCACTGAACTGCTTTATAGAGAATGGAGTCTGAGAGAAACGGATCAAAAGTCTGCCACTGAGGCCTGGGATGGTGTATTGGATCAACAGCTGTTTATATAAATGGCTTCACTGTGCACACAAGGTCTAGGCAGGTGGAATATATGTATACATCCTTTCTTACTTAACCAAGTCCAGTTTTCTGACATACGATGAAAAAAATATTAATTAAAATTTGCTTGCAAATTCAAAATGAGCTATTTGTTTTGTTTGTTTCTGTAGGGCACATAGGGCAGCTGAAATACTAAGTTTTGTAGATGCCACTTTTCATAATGGAATACTTGAACTAAATATTGTAAAATCCTTACCACTAATCAGTGTAAGAAGAATATATATAAAGTCTGTTCCCAATCTTGTGAAGGTCATGAAACATTCCAGATAGTGCCAAGTAGTGCACAATTCAACATTTTAACAGAAATGCGTGGCAAGACTTATTTTTTCTTCTACTCAGGCTACTTTTTATGTTCTTCTTTCCTTAATAACTTTAAATTATTGAAAACTTGTAACAGCAGGAAAGTATCTGAAATATCTCAGAAACACTGGTTTGATTCTCATATCATGTGTTGAAAATTCTGCTGTAAACTCTGCTTAAAGGTCCTCTGCATATAATATGAATCTGGTACCCTCAGGGATTATTCTGCCATTCTGAAAGCCTTCTAGAGTGGCTGCTCATTCTAGAAAGGTATATAATCTAATTTTGAAATACTCAGACTTAAATTTCCACACAAGACTGGAAAACGTTTATTACAGAGAGGCTGATTCCATGGACATGTACACAGAAAAATCTATCATAGAGATTCCATTGTCTTAAAAAAAATTAGTTTGTCTGAATATTTTGCATTTTAGAAGATTTCTTCTTATAGCAGATCAGATGGGGGAAACAATGGTAATCTCCTTCCACAGATGAGGAACTGCCCTTCTAAACCTCTGATAGGAGACTGAGAGGAGAGGAGAAAACTCTTGGACACCAAGTGAGCTTCCTCCTGGTTCATAAGAACAAACATGGTGATACTTTCAAGTGCCTGAAGTTGATTAAACTACTTTCACCCTGATGTTTGACTAAATGGTTTGTAAAATACATCATAATACTCACAAAGGTAAAGGCTTCAGGACAAGTTAAGTCTTTTGCAAAAGGAACCACATGTACAAAAGTACATATACTCTTATATATTATTTCCCTATTCGGAAATTAGAGCCAATTTGGTAAGTTGTATTTAACTGTTAGCTAAATAATACTTTATTTTCTCTTTAAATATATACCTTTAAAAGTAACCCCCATAATGGTTAAATGCTAGAGTTTTAAAAATCTGCACCTGTGACTCTTGCATTACTCACTAGCTTTACGTATGTGACCCCAAACCCTACTTTGGATCATACATTAATTTCTTAAAACAACTGCAAATTTGTCATACTCTTAAGCAAGTAAATATATTTATACTGTGTTATTATTACAAAATATACAGTATCAACTAGCATAATGTAAGTTATTTCTATTAATAATTAAAACCTATGGAAATAAATAAATATTTATATATGAGAAAATAAAACAATTAAAATAAGCTGTTATTTGAACTTATGTACCCCAGGATTCCTGTAAACCCCTTATTGTAGTACTCTGTAGATTTGGTAACTGTTCTTAGTGCATTACGTATAGCTCAACTCTTTTATTTTTGGAGACAAACACATTTTCCTTGGATAGCATAAGCATCATCCCAGATTCCTCAGGTTGCTTTGAATTCAGGTTTTTACTATTCAGAAAGATCTTTATATCACACAGGTACGCATGAAAATTTCTTTCACAGGAAGAGAAATCAACAGCCTTTGGTCTTGATCTCCTTTTTTACTATTCTAACCACTGGAATAGAATCAATCCCGTACTGTTACTTGTGCCCTGTGGAGGCATTCCCACTGTTTCACGTAGCATTCTTCCTAAACAGTAGTACTTCTCCAGATGGTGGAGAGCTTCAAACTTGCCTGTCGTCTAACACTCTATTACAAGGGACTGGCTAAAGAAGAACCTAGAATATGATCAAATGCTTTATTTAAAAAAATACAGTGGAAAATTTGATGACTCCTCAGTACCAGCTAAGTATTTTTCAAAGACCATGCTACTCAAAGAGCTTCTTTAAGTTGACAAAACCTAAGGAGAGTAACTGACACAAACAAACTTCGCTTGTCCATAGTTGTGAGTGGAAGCTGAAGGTATTTTATAATCCAGGCTGATAAATACCTTGTTCTCCCTTACCTGTTGAAAGAATGCAGATCTGGGACATGATTTTTTTAATGCTGTTCGCAGTCCAAGCCCTGCTAACACTCAATTTTGTCACATAACGTCTGCCTGTTTTCCCAGGTCTGATATTTTCATAGGTGATTTCATGCAGGATATATGACAGTGAATATCAATATGAACTGCTTAAAATGCATATGTTCAAAAAATTTAGGAAAAAGAACACAACAATGGGAAAAAACCCCCAGATCCTACATAGGAGAGCAGGCAACCTAGGGAGGCATTCACCCTTGTGATCAAAACAAGCTTATAGTTTAACTGTCTTCAACACCCTTATATGTAAAATTTGGAATGCATCTAGGGTTTTGCAAAGCTCACAGATGGCACAAAAGGAAGAATAACAGGAATAATTACAACAAATTCTCAAAAGCCCTCAAGTAATAGCTTAAGCTGTTTCAGTCTAGACCAACTACTCAGAGGCAGAGTGAGAAATCAAATAGTGAATTTGAACACATATTCAGTGTCAGTTGAAAGCCACAAATTATAATCTGGAAATGTGTCCATTAAAATCTAAAGCCTGAAAAATTAAATCAAGGCCTCTTCTGGAAGACAGCTGAGTAGGTCAGGTGTAACTGTACACAAGCTACATATTGTGAGGATTTCTTCATTATGCATTTCTGGCCAGGATTGTTATAGCATAATGGTTTTTTCCCCAAATAAAGACATGTTTTTCATACAGTATACTGTTCATTACTAATCTGAAGATTTGTAAAATATACAAAAATATATAAAATGCATATCTTTACAGATAGTTACACGTACCTGAATTTTACATTGGTCATTATTACAAAATGTTAAAAAAATCTCCAACTGTAAATAAAGACAAGAAACAAAAACACTACTAGAGTCCATATACATTAATAATACAAGTCATCTAAGGCATAAAAATATACAGTGAGCTATTGAAACCACAAATAGTTTCTCTTTTTTATGTTCATTAAGTGACAAAACCAAAAAAGCATCAATTTCTCCAAATGAAATTGCAGACAGACTCTACATGTAGTAGTCTGATTAAATTAAAATACCTTATATGCATTTGCTGTGTTTGCAGCCAGAGAGAAATGAGTTATGGATTTCACAGTGTGTTTGCATTCTATTTCCATTACTATTACATTAACTGTCTCATAATTTCAAAATACTTTAATGATTATCACTTGACTCTGCTTACTGTCCTTCACAGGCAATTTTACCCCTGTTCTATTATTTTAAATATATTTCATTTGATTAAACATACTGCATTTCAGTTTACTGTGAAATTAAGTTTTATTGTGGCATACATTTGGTAGTTTCTTACTACATAAAATAATGACACAAATTGGCAGCTAGGCAGAAGCTTTAAATTTAGACAGGGAGGCTCCACAAGCACAGCTCTTACCAGGCATTTTTCATGTCCTATTATCAGCAATGAGGTCCATAGATCCATAAGACACCTTAAATACTATCATGTTACTGTAACTGAGCCCAGTAACAATGGCTTGACTTTCAATATCTTCCATCTTTACAATAAAATCTGTACATATGTGTTTCACCATGCTTTAATGTATCAAAGTAAGGCTTTTAATGTTGCTTGTAACACTCAAGCTCTTGTTGATAATTGTGCTCCAATTAATAAAATGAACTGCAAACAGAAAGTCTTAAGTTTATGTTATTTTTTCAACACTTAGTTGTGGAAACATGGAATTAAATCCAGATCCAGATGTCCTCCCCTGTGTGTTACAGATTCATGCAAGCTCGCACATGAGGAAAGGCTTATCTTCAAGCACATGAAAGTCAGAAGTTCATTATCTAAATGGGATATTATTAAAATCAGGATTAAAGTGGCCTCACCAGATGTTTAATCTTGTGAAATGCTTAAAAGCAGCACCAAGTCAAACTTGGTGTCAACTGTTTGCTCTCTTTTTGATCAAGAATTGATAAACAATACTTTTTTAGTATTTTCAGAATTTAAATAAACTATGACTAGTGTTTTGGAAGGGCAGTTTTTATTTCACCTAATTTGCTGGCAAAAATTTTATAAACTTTCTGATACGCAATAGTATCATAGATGATTTTAAGAGCCGCATTTTCAGATCATGCCCAAATAACTCTCAAGGTTTTTATCAGCCTATATTTTACTGACCCCAAATTCAAACACAATCTCAGTGACAAGGGATCTGACAAAGAACCTCTAAGCAATGCCATCTGTGATGAGAATCTGACATGTTCAGCTTTAGAAAGGTCAGTGCAGAAGGACAACCTTGCTTGCCGTATCCAACACAACAAAATTCAGCAGTTTGTACGAAGAAAATACTCCTTTAGTCTGATCAATCACGCAATATCCGGGCACACTATGGATAAGTACTAACATGTTTGCAAATATTGATTTCTCTTTGATGTTTCACTTTCAAATCTGCATAACACTCCAGTTTAGGAGACACTTCAAACCATTTGACATCGTTGAAAGAATGAATTAGAAAAGTTATCAGAAAAAAGTACTTCAGGAAATAATATTTTCTTTAAATCATTGCTTTTAAAATGCCCCAAAGTATTTGTAAAATTATGTCTATTTCTAATTGAAAAATATGTATATGCTTAAATTCTGGTTAACTAGTTACAAAGTTGTTCAGTCAAACAACCCCCAGGCCATGAACCTACTTTAATTGTTTTATTCCTTCATGAGTTACTCAATCCTGTCTATGCAGACAATGCCCTTCAGCAACTTTTCAGAGCTTCTGATCTGCAGGAACACTTTGACCTTCTGTATGCCTCTTCAAAATGTGACAGCAAGGTAGAATTACTCACACTTTGCTTTGCTCACAGTTCAACTTTTTCCATGGATATGTCAGAAAAATAACTACAGTAATCTGACATTTGAGTCTTGAAGGAAGCTCAGCATTACCTTTTTACTTTCATAGGTAACAATGAAAAATTCAAATACAAACACTACGTGGAAATATAAATGCATGCAATGAACCCTGTGCAGAATTAAGGAAAATTATGTGGGAAAAAAACCAGTAGAAGTAACACTACAGAAAGCTACAGAGTGCTTTATTGAAACCAGTATCAAGCACTGCTTGATCTCTATGGTACACAAGGTGTAACTGATCAATCAGAAGTCTACAAAAGTGTATAAATGTGGCCCAAACTCTTTCATAACCTTCCACTGTTGAAATACTACGGACAATAATGATTTATATAATATGATGATTTTTTTCTTTGGCAGGATGGAACACTTAAGTAAATTTAAATTAAATATTTTATTTAGTTCTTTAAATAGTTCATGATATCTTTTAACCACCAAGGTAACTTACAATAAGCATATTATAACTTCCAGAAGTACTACGTGCTCTAATTCTTTCATCCATGCATAGCTGTTTCTCCTTTTCATTTTATTAGCACTGAAAGAAAAATTCAGTAATAGTAATATTTAGCATGCTGACTAGATGGTCTCCTGCAACCAACCTAGCATAGCAGCCTGCAGGTAGAAGCACAAACATGAAATAAAACTGGAGTATGAAGAAGATACTCAGACCTATGATAGTCACTGATCTCAAAAATACATTTGCAGTGGTTAGATGAGTCAAATATGATAAGAATGATTTAAAGATTATCACATCGTTTAGCTGCTGTAGTGCCACCTAATGAGCATAAAATGCTAAAGTCACCTCAAATATAGCACTATTTTAAAGAATGCTTTAAAGCGAGTAGTCCAAACAAACTGGGGAGTGTGATACAATGTGGACAGTGTGATGACACTCTTCATGCATGCTAGTTTAGTACCTCTGAGTACCATTGGAATGGTAGGGAGCAAGGAATCACTTAAGTCTGATATTAAGTTAAACTGTAAACATATTTTACATCATCATCTGTGCCACTGGCTTCTTCAAACAAAATGTAGCACATGAAAGCTAGACAATTATTGGTAAAATATGTGGAAATGCCTCAGCTCTCTGGCTAGTCCCCCTTGCTTGTGATGTTTTCTAATATGTCATTTTTTCCACAGTGGTTCCCCTGTATAACGAGCAGCCGCTGCTGCAGAGTCAGGGCAGGGTCACACACACTCACTTAGGAGGGCTCCTGTCCCACCTCTTCCATATGTCGATGGTAGTAGCTGGCACATCTCTGTGCCAAACACAGATACAGGAGGGGCCATTTACTGGCTACCAGCTGTCATTCACCTCCTCTGTGAATAAAGGAGCAAGATGTCATATCATTGTTTTGCATGCTACTTTGGAATAGATGGTGCATGGATTGTGAATGAAGGTATGCCGCAGTTTGGCAATCATTGTTCTGGACTAGAACAACAGCAGCAGACAGTTTTGCTATACCCAAAACCAATTCAGACTTGTCTGTAGCCCATTGCTGGTAGTGGTGCAGCTCCACAGTCGTCATGAAGAGGTCCAACTAGAACATTTGCATTAGAGTGATGCCTCCCATCTATTGTGCAATGATACATACTGCAAGTAGTGCACGCTCCTAATTTAGCTCAGTGCTTTCCAGACAGTCAAGATGAATAGTGACCCCCATACCCTGTTAGAGCATGAAATGTATTCAACCTTCTGATCCTGACAGCTTGCACTAAGCTCTCATCAGCCCCAGCTAAAGGCAGTAAAGCCTGTCAGGAAACACAGGCAAAGCAAAGCAAAGCAGAACCACTGCTGTCCTAAAAGTCCTTTGGGGTCACAGACAACCAGTGCAAGTCAAAGCACACCACTTGGAGTCTTCACCTGTGCTCTGAGACCAGCTTCCTGAGAAAACAACCTGGCTTGAAGTGATGTTTGCACCATTCACCACTTAAGATGTGCTAAGCACTACTTGGTTACAGTTACGATTCTAAATAAAAATCTCTACTACTTGGAAAAAAAAAAATAAATACATCCTTCACTTAAAAAAGGTATCAGCTTCCAGATGGTACAGCTGTCAAGGCAGATCAGTTTATGAATGAGTTCCAGCTACCTTGACAGTATCATTTTTAGTACAGATGCAGACAAAAAAGTCCAGAAACACAACAGGACAGAGGAGATCTGAATTTCAATTGTAAGGTTCTCTCTTTTAATCTTGTGATAAAAGTCACTTAAAAATTATGCAATGTTCAGCTATTGCTTTTGAAGTATAATAATATGCAGCTATATGTTGTAGATAGAATTAAAAAGCTGAACTCTGAAAACAGCCCAGTGATTCCCGAGTAGTATTGTACAATACAGCCCAGTAATACACACTTCAGTATTGTTTTAAGTAAAAGCAGAGCAGTAATGATACAGCTGAAGTGTCTAGAAAAACTGACAACTCTAAGACACAAGAATGTGTAATTCAGAGAAACTACACATCCCACACAGCCACATATTTCTGGCACTTGTGAAGGAATATTTAAAAATAATAATAAAAGAAGTTAACAGAAGTTAAGAATTACATGCAATTCTAACCAGTTTTCTCTCCTGTTCCATTTCCATCCATGTTACACCACTACTTCATCCTTTCAAGAATCTTTCTCAGAACATTTGATCGCCGAGAATCACAGTTCACCCAGCTACTGTTCATGCAAGCTCTCAGATCTCTGGGAAAAAGTGGGTTGTGGCAGGTGATTTCCATGGTCAAAACATACTGTACAAAAGATTTAAGCAAAGTGAGCCATCACACGTCATGTGGGAGATTGTTAATTGCCAGAACTCCTCCAAGGTTCCTCTGGCAAGGAGGAAGAGAGAAAAGTGGAATATAAGTGTTATGTAAAACACAAAAGATGAGAACAGCATAATAGTGTATATTCAAATTCGTGTAAAATCTTCATAAACAAATGTATTTCTAAGACAAAAATTTCAATTGACTCTAAGTAAGTTCCAATATTTGTCTATAGGAAACATTTTTCAGTTTGCCTATGACATGTGCAAATCATTTTGATTCTTTTTTTTCCTCACCTACACTGTTCAGGACCCATAAGCCATATACAGTTTAAGCCTTACCGCTAGTTGATTTTTTATAAATCACTAATATTTGTAAATAATTCCCAGATCATTTGTGAAATGTTTTTCTCCATTTAAGGGAAAACGTATACCAAAACACAACTCCCAAACAAAAACAAACCCCTTAAGGATTTTTTGGATACAAAGAAAAGCAGCACAATAATAATTTCAAAAACACAAGCCGCTAGTGGATTGGCATGTGAAGGCTGATGACAGGTCTGTGGAATTTATGGAACATATATGCACTTGTATATTTCCACTCAGAATAAAAAGAAAACTGAGCTACATATTGCTTACCCTAAAGCAGAGTGAAAGTCAGAACTATATTTTATAGTCAGATCTGTCTCAGATAAGGACACCCATGCTACTGCTGTTGGTTACCATGTAACCTGGTACATTTACACAAATGTGTCTAAAGATCGCCCACAGCATATCACAACCTCAAGTGCCCATCACCTTCTAAATATATAACAGGCATTTGACTTCCACTATGAAAGATCAAGAGCCTCACAAATGGTAATGCTGAAGCATAACATCTTTTTTCATGGAATGTTATGACAACTTATTTGGAAACATAGTGTTTGTATCTTGCAAAAGAGAAACACTGCTGTCAAGGGGGAAACTTGTGGGTATATTGAGATGAGAGATTCTTCTACTTGGTTTCTTATGCCTGCACCTGGTGGAGCCATTTATAGCAGTTTGCCATCATAAGCATACTGACCTAAAATGGAAATAGGAACCATTACAGAATGACATGCGTAAGCTTTCTCAAATAAAAACATGCAGGCAGCCATCAGCAGAACTAAATCCATATGATCAACCTGAAGTATGCTCTAAAGCAGCTGTGTGTTGATTATACTGTAAAGAGAGAAACTGCAGCTGGAAAAATCTTCAACAACTTCATGTCTTTGCCCTCTGATTAAAAAGAAGTAGGAATAGAGAGAGAGTGAATATCAACTGCACCGTGCTTTACCACAGCTTCTTTATGAATTAAATAAATTGCAATACATTTTTGATTTTAGAAGAATCAGACATTCCTTCATGAACCAGCTATTTAGACAGTCTTCCTTCTTAAAGGCATATTTAGTATATTGTTTTATGTGATGGTATATATTGCTTCCACTTATTTGCCCACTTGTCTGTCTCTGAAAACCTGATTGACACTATTCCTAAAGCTCTCCCTGCTGTCATCCACTTGTCTTCTCTACCTTCTTAAACTTACATTCAAAGCACTGCCTCTGCCTTGTTCAACTTTTACACAGTTCTGGATTATGTCTACTTACACCCCATTTGACCTCTCTACAAACTCCAAGACAATGTTACCTTTCCTCCTCTTTTGTTACCTGCCTTGGGGCTTAAAATCATGAATTCTGAGTACCATACTTCCTCACTCACTTCACTCAGGCTTTATTCTGGCCTTCAGGCCTGCCTTTTCCAAGCCAACAGCTTCCACAGGAGATTATAGCCTTTCTGGCAATGGCCTCCGTGAGCCTACACAGTGCATTACAGGAGGTAATGAGTTGGTTCTGCCCACACTGTGAGCTAGCCAAGACAAACCTGCCTTACATGGAGCTAAGCCTGAATTAAAGAAAGCCCTCCTGAGATAATGAAATACATCAGATCAAACTCAGCATTCTGTCAATAGACACAGATATTTCGGACTCAGCTCAACTCACATTGCACTTTCTCAGAGCCCACATGAGAGACTCCTAATACACCGATGGAATATGTCTTAAGAGACATTTCCTCATTCTTCTAATTCTTCTTCCTGTCACAAACTCCACATGGCATTCATATAAATGTGTGGAAACCAGTCTTGGATGAAGAAAAAAGAATGAGTACTCAAGAGTACTCCTTCTTGTTTACCCTTGGTATTTTCTCCATAGTTTTGGAGGGTTTGGGATTTAAAAATAAATAAAAACCTTCTTTGCACAAAACTCCTGCTGAAGGTGCAAAACCACCTGAGTCAGCACTGCTTAGGGCAATGTGGATATAGAGGATCATTAGGCTAGGCTGTTCCTCGCTTAGGTGCAGCAGCCCTGCTTCTGATGCTGCCTCTTTTCTTTTGAGATTCCTATTTCCACACTTTGAATACATTTGCCATCACGTCATGAGTTACAGTGTCCCGTTCTGGACTCTCCAGTGAAAAGGAAACATAGACACAAGGAAGGAAGTTCAGCAAAGGGCCATGAAGATTATTGTAGGGCATACAAGAAGTTCAGACATCAGGGGCTGTTCAGCCTGGAGAAAAAAAAGATTCAGGAAGGACCTCATTAGTGTGTATAAACAACTGATGAGAAAGAGTAAGAAAAAAGTAGACTCTTGTCAGTGCTTTCCAGAGACAGGACGAGGACAGGACAAGGGGCAATGAGTACAAATTGACGTAAATTGACATAAAGGAAATTCCCTTTTTACATAAGAAAAATCTTTCTCTCTGTCAGGTTTGTCAGGCAATGGAACAGGTTGTCCAGAGGAGTCCTGGAATCTCCTTGGAGATATTAAAAATCCAGCTGTACACGGCCCTGGGTACTCTGCTTTAGATGATCATTCTTTGAGAAAGGAAGTTAGACTAGATTATATCCAGGGATGCCTTCCAGACTTCAACGATTCTGTGATATCTATAAACTTCTGGTCCATTTCTTGCTTTTCAAACTGTTCATGACTCCCTCTTCTTTCTCATTCTGCCATCCCTGGCAATTTGTTTCTCTTTTTCTTGGAAGGTTCATTAATGACACCCAATGGCAGAGTCAGCTCAAATCAGAAAGCAGTGAACCATCCCCACATAGTTTTGGACTTCTGAGCAATGCCACACACAAGAAAGCCAGAGTAGAGCTGATTCTGCTGACTGCACCCCCAGCATGATCTACATACAGACCAGATAATCAATAAAAGAAAGTTGATCTCATTTCTTTTCTTTCAATTCCTGCTGCCCATTTGTCACCTTTGTCTGTAATGTCTCTAGGTTTTTTTTACCAGGTAAGAGGTCATGGTCATTCTGACTAAACCCAAACAACTTCTAGGACTCTCACTTATTTACTATAATAAGCAAAACCTGCCTTTTGACCTGGAATATCAAAGTAAAGACGGCCTTAAAATCCTGGGATTTTAATGGATGATTTACCAAATTTTAACTTCATTATCTTTTCAGTGTCTTTACTCATTGTAAAATCAGCCTATCCTGAATACAAGTCTCTCTCCCACCCCTATAGACCTTGGGTAAACAACAGATCTGATCATTCTCTTATTAATCCTGATAGCTTTGGTGGAATTATTCCTTGCTTTTGCAGATGCAATCAGGGGAAAAAGCCGGTGTTCCATGCTGCAAGACTTACATCAAAGTACTGCAGCAAGAATCAACAAGCTTTCTACTGCTCTTTTTTAAATATTGCATTTAATTACTGTTATAAGAATGGTTGAACACCAGCTTCAAACCTGGTTATATAGGGCCATATATGCAAGCTGACAAAGGAAAAACTTCAAAGAGCCCTGTTTGTCCAATTGAGATGGGCAGATTCAATTAAAGACAGAAAAAAGGCAAAGTAGTAAATTATTTAATCAACTTCATGTCTGCTTTACTAGAGATTGCAGTATAATTTAGCTTTCTCTAATAAGATTTTACTTTATCACAAATCCAGACAAATAAATTGAAACATCATCCTGCTTCACGAAAAATACACACTACCAATGCTATCAAAAAATACTTTTTCTGCATTCTGTTATATAAGCTGGTACTGCCAAAAGTTACATAGTGCTTAAAATATGTAATTATACTGAATAACAGGGACAAAGCCCTGAGGAGTTTTAAAGTCACAGATAAAAGCCAGCACGGTGGATGTATCTCTGCAGCAGGGAGACTGGCATTAGTGCTGCTTGACTTTACTACTAGAAGTAGACTGACAAGTCAAAATCTAGCCATGATAGAAGCAGACACAACTCAAAATTATTGAAAAGCTATCTGGAACAGAAAGCAGGGAGGACCTGCTGGGTAAGGTGCTCCTATTTGAACGCAGTGCTTGCAGGGCCTACTGATGCCATGACAGAGACCTTCCACACGCGCCCATCAACAGACACATCTCACAGGTGGTTATGTCAGGACAAGGAAGCAAGCTCACATGGATTTTCCACCAGACAGGTACTACTTCTAGGTATCCCTGCCCTAGAAGTCAGTTTTCTAGGGTTTTTTGCCCATGCACTTCTGAGGAAAGGAAAGGAAATGAAGGCAGAATAATTTATTCTAGCTGAGGATTGAAGAAAAACATAAATACTAGGTATCACTTCCCATGTAAAAGGGCAAAGTCTGAAAATAAGACCCATGTAAACAACATATAAATGCAAGAAAGCACCTGTGCAGGTTTTGCTATAAGATAAAACACATATAAGACAAGTTTGGAAATTCCCATCACTTAGCTACTGGAAATGAGCCATGGAAAAAAAAAATCCAATGACAAAGAGAAGTGAAATGCAAATGCACCACTAATCAATGAAGATAAATGAATAATGAAAGCTATACTTGCCATTTGTTGGACCCAAAAGAAAAGCTTTACAATGGATGAAGAAATATGGTTGCTACAGTTTAAATGGACAGAAGTTCTGTATGAGGTTGCTTTCATTATCCACCAAACAGCAAATATTTTAATGCTTTCAAGGAATGTTATAGCTTTAGTGAACTGACATGGAAAAACAATATGGCATGGTAGTCTATTATTTATTTTTTGGAACAAATAAACTGCATATACCAGAGTATAATATATTCAGGGAAAATGTGAATGTTTTGCCAGAAATAATAAAAAATCTCCAACAAACAATTTTACTTACATAATCACTTTAACAGTGAAAACCAGAAGAATCCTGCTTAAAAACCAGAATACCCTCAAGTACCACCCATCAGTTGGGCAGGAGCAAAATAAACAAAATATTACATTATTACATTACTGCTGTTCCTGAAGCCATGTCTTTCCTTACTCCAGCCAAGGATTCTTTTTTTTTTTTTTCTATATTGAAGCAACAAAGATGGGGAAATCTGTGGAAACTAATTTCACCATCAATGAAAATAAAACGTGTGCTTTCACATAAATCTCTCAGTTCTTAAATAAGAGCAGGAAATATTCTTGAAAAAAAAAACAAACCAATACTGCAATTATGAAATAAGGTCCTGTTTTGTTACTGAATCACACAATTTGACATATCTGCTTAAGGTTCTCTTGCTTACACAAGCACAAATAAGGAATAACTATATGAAAACTTATATAACTGATCAGGTACAAAAGTCATGCAAGCAAATGGAATACCCAGCACATTTTGTTCTAAGACAGTGGCGAAACACCTGTTAGACTGTCTGAACTACATATTCCATGAGGCACTGCAGTCTAAATGAAACCAATGTGACAGATGAGATCTAATCTAGTAAGGAAGACAGAAAACAAATGTCAAAAGACTAGAATTGCCTTGGGACAAAATTTGTGATTCCAGCTAGCTCTAATGTCATGTGTGCAGATATGGTGGCTGCCATTTCCAACAAAAAGCCCCAAATAAACAAGACCATAGCCTGAAGAGGTGACATTCTCAGTCCACTGCAGAGAGAGGCTGCTGTGCTCCAGATGCCCATCTGGGACATCCACGAGACAGAAAAGCATTCGTGCAAAACTGTAGAGAAAGTGTCTGTGCAGTAATAAATAGCAGCAGTCTGGCAAGTGACTCACCCTGAGCTGATTCAGGAACTGTGTTCCCTGCTTCTGTATCTGTAAACCTATTTGGAATAACTGATCAATTAGGAAGGCATCATATTTGAGATAACCTGCGAGATTCCCCAGATTCAAAGACCAATTTAAACGTTACATTAAATTAAATAGAAGTTTGAAAAGAAAAGAGACGACGGCAAACCCAGAATTTTGACAAAGCATTTTGCAAAGAACCATTAAAAAAAAAAAAAGGAAGGCTGCCTGGGTAATGAAATCACTTGCTTACCCCAAAAGCAGAGTAAAGTGCAGCTAGACTATATAGGTCATTTTTTTTTTTTTCCTTAAAAATCCTCAGTGAAAGAGACCTCCACTGTTTCCTGTAAGTCAGCATTCCTGCATTTCATTCTCAAAGGTGAAGGTTTTCTGCATACCAAAACTAAAGCATGGGCCTTTGATTGGTTGTTAGCTCTAGGGTTTTTCTTGAAAACTAAACTACTTATTACCTGTTTATACACATGGGTGTATTTTTTTAATAACAGTCTTTTGCATACTGAAAATCTGTTATCATGAGTTCCACCATTTAGATGAAACCAATTAAATATGTCTTCTCAGCTCAAAAGGGAATTTTCCATACCTCTTGTAATTTTGCAACTCTCTTCTGACTTTTAGCTCTTTTCTAAAGTACTGAGGCAAAGAATGGATGCATTACTTCATCATTACTTCATAGTCAAATCTTCATCAGGTCTGGAGTAAAATTACTAATTTACATACACTGCATATGGTAATCTGGTTAAGACAACCAGAATAGCATCTGATGTTTATTTTTCAAAACCATCACTATTTTTTAGCTCACAGATTCTGTGGTCCACTCTGGCATTCAGATACTGATCTACAGAATAAATACCTCGTTCTTTATCCTAAATTTCTATTTATTCATTTCACTCTTCTCACTAACCATTTTACTGTTATTTATTCTCAAATTTCAGCACATGATACATAACAGCTAAAATTTCCCAAGATAATGATCTTTCTTTCCTACTGTTGAAAAGCTAACAAACAGTCATATTTCATCCATAAAATATATGAAGTATACTTGTTTGTCTGCTACAAAGTCATTTATGAAAATGTTGAAAAAAACAGGCCCACTGTTGACCCTTCTTGGTAGTCAGATACTGATAACTCAGATTTAAGTATTGTTTCCAACTAGTTACGTACCTCATCTTAATTTCATCTAGATTATATTGACCTAATTTATTTATGGACTTCTTTATGGGACAGTGTCAGAAACCTTGCCTGAAGTCAAAATTAATCCTATCTGTTCCCAGATCCGATTAACCCAGAAATCCCATCAAAGTAAGCAATTAGAGTACATTGATGTGATTGTTTTTGACAAAACCATTCTAGCTGTTTTTATTATCCTCTCTGTACATACACACTGAATGCTAATAACTTGTTCCAGTAACTTTCCAGATGTTGAAATTACACTGATTCATCTGTAATTCTACAATAGTCCATTTTTCCTTTTTTAAAGCTAGGTACTATGCTTGCTAATGGTTCAGGGATTAAGCAGGCTAGGTTTTCTAAGTACTTAAGGGCAAATTTAATTGGATTCTGTCAACACAAATACATCATGTTACATTAATATTCTTCAAATTGTTCTTTCCCAGTTTTGTTTGTACCTACTTGGTAATGTCATTTGGTTAAATACATGCCTGCACAAAGGGGATTTTTTTTCTTTTTATTCTTTCTTGCTAAGTAATGGACCAGGGCTATCCTTTTATCATTCTAATGCATCATTTTAACACCTTCAGAATTTTTCCCCCAAAGGTTTCATGTTTATTTATGTACCCTGATGCATCCATATTTTTGAGTGTATTTCCTATGTTCCCTGCCCATTGTGACAGTTTTCAGCTCTACTTTTAACATGTTCTCTTTCAGTAACTGCTAGCTCTCCTTCACTCATTTATCCTTTAGATTATCTTCCCAGGAGAACCCTTCTATTAGGTCCCCAGGTTCATTAAACTATGCTTTTTTTGAAGTCAGTTGTTCATGTTCTACTACTATGGTTTCTTCTTCCTAAACCCATAAATATTGCCATTTTATAGCCACTTTCACCCAAACTAGCTTCCAAGTGGAGATACTCTTCCAGTTTCAGAAATCGCTTTGTCTCAGCCAAATCAGATTGTGATAATAACAACTTTTTTATCTTTTAAAATAAAGTTGTTAGTATGTCTGACCTTCTCTACGCTTACACACTGGTTTTGGAACTGAATATCCACTGCCCTTCAATTTAACCACACCAATTCATTCAGATGTTTCTAGTGTCTCCATTCTTCTGATTAGGCTGCCTACAATAGATCCCAAGAATGACAATGTCCCTTTTCTTTTCCCTTCACAGCTGGTGAAGGTGTGCTTTCAAGAATTCTACTTCTCACTTTCTTGCTTGAACATCAGAAAATTAGAAATACATTTTTCAAATGAAATGTAACTCTACCAGTTTTCCTTGACTTGTTTTTTTTAAATAGGTCTTACCCTTTTAACCCACCAGTCCAAAATCACAGCATCGCTGTGATCCATACTAAGTAATATTTCTAGATGCCCTTCAGATATTTCTGTAGAGAACTCTCAATGCTTAGCAGTTTTAACCTTCATTCTTTCCTACTATCCTTCTATAATTTTCAGATTCCTGCCTCAATTTTCAGATCTGTGAATAGTTCAGTCTAACAGTGATATCTTAAGTTACAAGTAGGTCTTTGTCATTAACATGTTTCAAAACTGAGTGAAAGGGGCTGGAACACCTCTCCTGTGAGGAAAGGCTGAAAGAGCTGGGGTTGTTCAGCCTGGACAAGAGAAGGCTCAAGGGAGACGCTATTGCAGCCTTTCAATAGTTAAAGGGAGCACATGAGAAAGCTGGAGAGAGACTTTTTGCCAAAGCTTGTAGTGGCAGGACAAGAGGCAACTGTTTTATATGGGAAGAGAGTAGATTTAGATTGGATATCAGAAAGCAATTTTTTACTGTGGGGGTGGTGAGACACTGGAACAGGTGCCCAGAGAAGTTGTGGATGCTCTATCCCTGGAAGTGTTCAAGGTCAGTTTAGATGGGGTTTTGAAAAACCTGGCCTAAAGAATTATGTTCCTGCCTACAAATGGGTTGTACCAGATGATCTTGGAAAGGTCCCTTCCAATCCAAACCTTTCTATGGTTCTTTGCAATCCGACTGTCTTCTTCTCATGACTAAGTGAGCTGAAAATTGAGTGCGGTATCTTCCTGAAATGCATCAGATGAGTTCTATTAATCGTGTGCCTATATATACACTTATGCTAATAGAAAAGAAATTGAAAAGAAAACAAAGGTGTTTAAAAAATCTGTAAGCCCCACAATAAAAGCTGTTAACTATACTAATCAAGTCTTTCAATATTAACACTTAAAAACTATTCTGTTACAGATATGTTTTTTAGGACTTGAACATTTTTGTCACTGCTTTAGGCAGAAGCACTGCAATCCTAAGTGCCTTTTAAAGTAGTATGTATGATGTGAATACCTGTCAGTCACGTCCCTTGATCTCATTATGACTGGAATTTTCATTAAATTATCTTCAGAACAGCAAGGAAATTCTGAATTATAAAGATTACAATGAAAAAAGTGTGACTTTACTAACCTAAATTAATTAGTTTATACTAAAAGAAGCATTGAGAGTGTATTCAGAGCACTGGATAACATGGAGGTAATTTTGCAAAAGGGATCTATCTCCAACAGGAAATTCCACCACTGACAATACAACACTCGGATGCAATTTTGAGGCAATCTGCACAACACCTTCATTGTGCAAGAGAATTTATGTGAATATAGGGGTTTTTTTATTATTAGCAGACAAGTGAAGGAAGATTGCTTCCTCAGTGAGTATGCTTTGGAGAGAACAGGGATGCAGACATAAATTCAGCTGTCCCCATAGTTAGAAATATCCAACAGGCCAACCTAACAGCTTGATCCCTACCATCACAAGCCTGTCCTTGAAAGGAGGTGAGCATTTTGCAATATATACTTCTCACCCTTTCTCAAGATAATCATATATATTGAGACACTGAACATGTAAAAGTTTTTATATCAAAAATACTGTAATCATATCTATAATTTTATAAGCATATCTAGAGATGAAAAAATACATTAAAACCTGCAAATATTTACACAGTTATATTATAATTTGGAATAAAGGCATAATTCGTATTGTTGAAATGGATATAAGAGATCTTAGAAAGAGTCTACATAATTTGCATTATATAAGTATTAGAAAAATGCCATAAAAATTTTAAAGGAACAATTATATTCTAAAACCATTGCTCATATAAGACTGACTTAATATCTCAGATTAATACTAACTGAAAGACTGGGCATACGAGTCAAAAATGTAGAAGTCCTTTGTCCTAAAATCAATCTAAATTAAAAAAGAATTCCAAGAAATAATAAATTCCAGTAAGATTGAATATTTTCATAATAGACAATGTTAATTTTCATATTTCACATACACTGCTGCAAAACAAACAAACTGAAACACTTATTTTGTAATGATCAACTGGTAGAGAGACATTATTTGCATTTTAACTGTTTAATTTACATTTAATTAAGCTATTGTTGCATTCACATGAGAATTTCTCAGTACTCATTTTCTCAGTATTGTTTTATGCACAATTCTGATGCAGTAAAACTTTTTCAGCCTTCTGCAGTGTAGCTTAATATTTAAGAGAGGGTTTCTTTTACATTTCACTAGCAAATGACTGGCAATTTAACAATCTTTCTACAGTACAAACATTTATGAAAATGTCAATCATTGTGGCTTACATGTGCTTAAAAATATTTAACGTTTCCCCAGAAGGCGGTAAGCTCAGCTTCTTGTCCAGTTTTTGATAAGATAATAGACTGCTATCACTGGAAGTTCTCCCATGTTTTTCTATTCCTTTTAGCTGGACCTAAATATGGAGAGAAGGCAGCTTTCTTTAATGTCTATTTAAAGGTTCCACTAAAATGACCTTATCTCTAGCTAACTTGAGTTTATTCTTGCAATCTCTTCAAGAAGATATAGGAGATGGCTTCTGGGGTCTTTAAGGTCATATAAACCTAATCATTAAAACCACTGTATATGTTAAGTCTTTCCCACCGCAAAATAGATAGCATTATAAAAAAAAAACCAACTTATCAGAGACAGCAAAAAAGCATTTAATTTATTCCATGATTTCCAAAGGTGCCTTAATCTGGTGTTGTTTCAGAGATGGTGTAAAGTGTTTTCCTCACACTGTGCTGGAGAGTAAAACGGAAAAACACTTTCTTCATAGTTTATCTGATTACAGGGAATCAGATAATGACAGTTTATAATGAGTAGGGTGCTCTGGTGCAGATAAGAAACAGAAATGAAAGAAGAGGAAGAGAAGCTGCAAAGATCTAAATACTGAGAGATAACATATCTTCACCAGAAGACAACTTAAATAAGCTATAGCACAATA
This sequence comes from Struthidea cinerea, assembly GCA_013397865.1. Taxonomy (NCBI): domain Eukaryota; kingdom Metazoa; phylum Chordata; class Aves; order Passeriformes; family Corcoracidae; genus Struthidea; species Struthidea cinerea. Next base: position 214,382 of record VZTI01004090.1, read on the forward strand.
ACCTTCGGAATTGCACAAATATTCCCAACAAAGCCAAAAGGCCCAATGCAAACCTTATAGCTCTCTAAAAGTAAGGGGAACATTAAAATCAACAAAAGACCCACGAGGTTCAACAATACCCAGATTTCCCTAGGACACAGTAACACCATCACTCCACTGTCCGAATTTACTAAAAATGTCAAAGCTGAACTAAAACTGTAGTGGTGAAAATATTGAAAAGAAGTCTGAAAAGTGTAATGTAGTCTATGAAAAAGTACCAGGAAAAGTTTCAAGGGAAATTCAAAAATTCAAGGATTTCAAGATTAAAAAATACAGGGGTCAGATGTTATGAATCCACCTTAGACTGTGTTACAAAGAAATTTATTCATCCTTGATGTTAAAATAATAAGTTAGCTATGGTCTGTTTCTGCAGTAGCCTACAGTGCCTGAGCCAACAAAGTAAGGTGTTTTTACAGTTTTCACTAGAAGGGAACAAAGCTTTTTCTCTTATTAGCAGAAAAATGTTATAAAAATTCCGTAACATGTTCCAAAAGTTCACCTTACTCATTGAAGAAAATCTTGCTCATTGAATGACACTAAAATGTTAAAGAAACTTAAAAGGAGATTATTAAAACAATGGTTGAATGTGTTTCAGTTCATATGAACTTTGTCAAAAAGCTGTGAGACATTTTACTTAAGGAACACACCTGTGAGACGGAAAATCACCAAATCAAAAAGATGTTAACAGGCAGGAATGATCTGAAAAGAAAATCTTACTGTGATAAATTGTAGGCACTTAGACAAGTTATATGTGTTACAATTTAATATAATTCACTGGAATCAGATCCTTGCTACCAGATCCTTCGACCAACAATGTTATTGTGCTATTCATAGATTTTCTACTAATATCACATACTCTGCTATCCAGCAGTGGGGTCCAAGAATCACAGCTACAATATCAGACAAAGGTTTGAACTGTACTGAGAACTTATGACCAAAGCAGAATTCTGAGAAAAGTCCAGTGAAATTTAGAGTCCTATAAAACAAAAGAGAATGAACTTTTCATTACAGGAATTTAAGACAAAAGGAATGTTTTACAAATAAATATGGGTCATGTCGAGAGTAGGGAATCCAACATTTCTACACCAATCACTCTCAACAATATCTTTCATTTCTTACAAACATGTTTTCATTAGTCAAAGGTTTTAAGTTCAAAACAAAACAAACAAAAAACCCTAAAAAAAAACAAAAAAAAAAAAAAAAAAAAAAAAAAAAACAAAAACCAAACAAACCTAAAAAAAATCCTTTCATCATTACAATACAGTCCTGGACTCTTTTGGAGTCAATTTTGGGATACATGCAAGAGTATGTAGGCTGTAGAATGAAGATTGCAGAGGCAGGAAAGCACATAATGCTTCTAGCAATGAGTAATTCATTCCCTGCAACTTTTTTTTGTACTAGGAGACTCAAGTCTTACACAGGAAGTAGGTGATTATAAATTCTGAAAGACTTCTGCCCCACTAACTCCTTCCTGAAAAGTGCAGTTAAAATTGGCAGTGTAAAATTTTATCATGTACTAACATGACAAAACAACAAAGAGGCTATATTTACAACTTCAAGGAATTAACTAACTAGATTTCCATGTTTTCTGAACAGTTACATGTGCTTAACTTTTTATTTCATTAAGAATCTGCAATAGTTCTCAAAACCAATATCCAAGAGATTTATATGCGCACAGTAGTTGCATGATTAAAGGCTGCTCATGGAACTTTTCCTTCGATTGACTGGGCTTGAGGCATGAGTTTAATGAAGGAGACATATGCAGCTACCAAACTCAGCTCTCAGTTATTTCTCTGCTTCTTCCAGAAACCTTAAGCTTTGTATTTGCTTAATTCTTAGACTAATTTGCACCTTTCTATTTCTGACAAGGCAAAGATGTTATAATTCGTAGTTCTAAATAGTTTTCGTCATACTGTCAAATAAATGAGAAGAAAGATGCCTTCAGAGCATTAAGGAGAAAACATCTGCCCCTGCTTTAGAATTTGTCACATTTCAATAGTAAATGTTACAGAAGAATGAACAAGAGTAGGGTTTTCATTGCTGTTATGTTGCTTGACAGATTTTTTATCCAGTTTTATTTAGTTTTGAAAAAGCCTAAACTATGAAGTAATCATGTATGAGGCTAATCACTAAACTTTAGATGCAAATGAACAGAAGTCATTATCAGGCAACTTCTCAATATCTCCTAGCAAACATATATAAACTAGTTGTACTAATTTCACACACTAATGGCTTTGGACTGCACCTAAAAGAGCCTACAGCCACTTTATGAAAGAAAGGGTGAATTCAAACAATAACATACAATTCCTGTTTTCAGCTTTTGCTACTGTGAAGTTATATTTAAATTCTTACTCAGTAAGTAGCTAGTAACACTTCTATGGTTTTGTTTGTAGATCCAATTGTATAAATCTTTATTTGTCCTGAGTTTAGATCAAAGAGATGAGCATTGGATCAGCTGAAGAGAATCAATTTTCATTCCCTGAATGAAAAATGCCCATTGTGAGCTGCTCCAAAAAAAAGACTGTTCAAATATAGATCCAGGCACAACATATCAAAACCACATTCAAAAAAAGACGTATAAGTAGATCTGAAACTGACTTTTTTCCTGACATTTTAAGATATCGCTTGTATCATTTGTTGTTACAACAGTGCTAATTCACTTTCAGACTGAAAAATATGCTATCATCCAAACCATGCAACTCTGCAGGGGTTCCGTGCTGCTTTCATTGAAGTTAAAGAGTCCTCTGCCTTTGACCTCAATACTGCTGGGATATTGTAGCCTCCTAAGGCAATCTGTACTCTTGCAATCTGCATTTCACTCACTATCTACAGACCTGCAAATCTTCCTTTTATCTGTGGTGAATTCTACAGGGTGCAATCACTTAATTCTGAATGAAAATTAAATTCAGTTGTTGATATGCAACAGTCATCAAGCTGAAATTAAAGTCTCCCTATTTTCTTATACCCACAGTGCAAACAAGGCCACTTCACTGTTTATGTGACTGCTATGGTAATTGCCAAGCCAATTATCAGTCTCCCAGGTCATTGCATGCTCCCACTGGGTCATTTCCACAGCAGCTCGGAGGGCACCCAGGGAGACTTGACCAATGAACCAACATAAGTGAATGAAGGGCAGTCGCTCATGCGAATGTTCATACACCTCTGCCTCTGGATATCTAATGAAATATAATCTTATAATTCTCCTGGAACTGCTGAATTGTGAAGTCTTATTTCCCATTAAACCTGTAGACAGCCAGAGAGTTCTTATGAAAGAAGATGATTTCTAAATCATCAGATGATACGGGATTTTCAATTCCTTTTAATCTATCTTTTTAAAGAAGACTGACCTGAAAATCTACCATAACACCATATTTTTTTTTTTTTGTTTAGTAGTCTAAGATAAATAACACACTCTTTAGAAAACTGTCACTTTGGTAAACTATGCATACACTCATCATTTTTCAATTTGTATGCTGAAAAGCTAAAAATTAACTATTATGCTAGTCTCATAAGAGATTGCATAAGAGGTATCTTCAACTGCTTTATAATAAAAATAAAATAAATTTAAGAACCCACACAGAAATTTTATTTATGATCATTTTACCTACGCAGTATGTCTTCCTCTTTTCAGTAATGTACTAGGGCCAAAGTCAAGTACAGAATCCAGCTCTTCTGGCTCCATTGCTCTGTTGTGCCACCTTGGCACTAAATTTCCTCTCTACTTCAAAACAAATAGTGAAATACAGTGCCTATGTAACTAACTACATTAAAAGTGTAATTTAGGCAAGAGAAGACTTTATCTTCTTAATTGAAAAAGCAAGTGTCCATCTTTCAGCAATCATTAGTTAAGTCTACTACAGCAACATAATGTTTTGAATGCTGACTTTGCTTAATTACAGCTGTGGGTAAAACTTCATTGCTTGTGGTTAGCATAAGACACCGATACGTATGACCTACAGAAATTCAAAGCTTATAAAATCTATTCTCATCTTATTTAAAAGTACTCCAGTATACCCTGCTCATTGCCTTAAGGACTTGCAAGATCAGAAATTGTAATTTCCTGTTACAGAAGAAAAAAACAGTGTTCCCATATTAACCTGAACAACATACATCTGTGTTTAGCAGATTGAGTTACAAATAATCTTAGTTTCCAAATATACAGTTAAAAGTAGCTTCATGTACGTGCAGGCCCACAATTCCCACACCAATTTGTCTTCCTACAATCACTGTTTCTTAGTGTTAACACTGTTTTTCTCTCCTCTTTTGTAGTGTAAAGCACCTACACTAAGAGTGAGAATTGATTTATTAGCACTCCTTTTAAGTGGATCTAATGCACAAAGATGCATCTCGAGCACCTCTCTTCTGTGAAAGAGCAAAGTAACTCTGCAGCCTATTCATCTTTTTCCAAACTTAAACTCATTTGCGTGAGCAGTGATGTTAGAGATACTGCTTCTATCTGGGACAGATGCTAAACCCAAGAAACAGCTACTGCATACTAACATCTCTTTTGCAAAGGAGACAGACCACTCCAATTTTCTTCAAATATAACTGATTCCTGGCAGAATGAGAAGCACTAGTTCACTCACGCAGCACAATTAATTTCCTTACATGTAACTGGGTAGGAACACTTGACAGTAGTAAACATCTAATTGCAGGCACTGAAAAAGGATCTTCTTATGTGACAGGGGAAAGGCAAAAGTAGGGCACCAAAAGAAAATGAGAAAATGACATGTCTGGCTGAAGTCCACACCCCTACTTTTCCCATTAGTACAATGTTTCGTTCCATTACAGATTTACTACTGCAAGTCAGTGGAGGCCATAATTCTACCAGACACAAAACATTACAAACATATTTTTTTTCTCATTTGCTTCTTTTGAGAGGTCTAAACTTCACTTCCAGACTCTATTTGATTCATACTTAAGTGAACCATATTCCATATGCAAACAATATGCAAAACAATGCTCCAGTAGCCAGCACTGTATTCTATGTATTCTACTGAGAAGAAACAGATCCCTTTATCCATGCATCCAGTTTTTCATTACAAAAATTCTAAATTCTTCTTTACTATCTACTCAGACACTAAAGAAATATGATAGTCTATTGCCACATAATGCATTCCTGTAAATAATATCAGTGCCCAAATATTATTAATTTTTCTTATTTATGTGCAAACAAAAAGTTTAAATTTCCTGTGAGTTTAGTGGATTGGTTAGAATCATAGAAATACAGAACTGTATAATGCTTAGGGTTGGAAGGGACCTTAAAGATCATCTCGTTCCAACCCCCCTTCCATAAGCAGGGACACCTTGCAGTAGACCAAGTTGCTCAAACCCCATCCAACCTGGCCTTGAACACTGCCAGGGATGTGGCAGCCACAGCTTCCCTGGGCAACATGTTCCAGTGCTTCTGAGTGAAGAATTTCTTCCCAACATCTAATCAAATCCTGCTGTATTCCATTTTAAAACCACTGCCCCTTGTCCTGTCACTACCTGTTCATATCAAAAGTCCTCTCTCTTCTTTTTGTAAGACCCCTTAAGGTACTGGTAGACTAAAGTGAGATCTCCCCAAAGCTTTCTCTTCTCCACACTGAAAAACCCCAACTCTCTCAGCCTGTCTTTGTAGGAGAGGTGCTCCATCCCCTATGTTCATCACTGTGGTCCTCAGCCCTGTTGTCTTCTGTTTCTTCAACTATGCAAACAGTAAAATGACAAGCATATAATCTATTCCCTGTTCAACTCACTGAAAATCCACAATATAGGGTTTTTTTTCTCTTTCAGTGTTTATCCAACAAGTACATATTTTCAGTGGGGTCATCCTTGATAACAACATTAAAACCAAGCCCTCTATCACAGATTGGTTCAGCTCTGCCATTCTCAATGAAAGCTAGTCTGTTTGATAGAATTCACAGAACCTGACATGCCATAAAGTGCCCTCTGTTCAAGCAGTGACCATGGTTAGGTTTGGCTCTCTCAATGCAAATTCTAATCTGACACTATTCCAGGTGAGCAGGATCCTCAAATTCAGCTGCCTCAACTCTGGAACAGCCTTTCAAGCCTCCTAAGTACCACAGTAGATTGAATATATTTCTCCTAGAAAAAATGGCTATATCAGAGATGCTGGCTTATCATCAATTTTTGAAACAAGTTGGTTACAGACAGAAAGAACTCAGCTTCAGCAATGGAATTTCTAAAACACACAAAATTGCTATTCTCCTGAAAAAGAAAAATGTGAAAAAATTAAAATATGTAAAAAAAAAAAAAAAAAGAACAAAGAAAAAGAAAAGTGAGTCTGAGGAGCAAAGTAAGCTCCTTAAGGAAACAACAGTGTCCTGAATATAATTTTACTTCTGAAACTTCTAATAAACTTTACGCTCATCCAGAGCTAGTTCATTTTCCTCCTTCATATTGCATTTCTGGGAAAAGCAGCCTTCTTTTTCCAGACAGCATGCTCCTTTTAAAGTGTTCTTATTTCTGCTGTTTCAGTGGCAGTTCTTTTGGCTCTAATGCTCCTGTCATTTGCGACTGGACTTCTGGCCAGAGAGCTGCCCAGAGCAAATGGCCCTGCCTAAAGAACATCCATGCTTTTCCCAAAGGGAATCAATGTCAATAATACTGCTTTTCTCTCTGACATCTTCCCACACTGGGCAATAGCTCACTTGTAGAAAAGCTAACTTTCACAGTCTTAGCAGCAATCATATTCAAAATAAGAATGAAAGACAGACACACATGGAAAAAACCACCCCAAAACACCAAGATCTTCAAGTCCAGGTGGCACCTTAGCCATCATCTGGTCATAGAATGCAGCACAACAAAATATGCTTCTTGAACCAGTGAGCACAGTCAATCTTAAAGGGTGATTCAACCCCAAGGAATGTTTCTGTGGAAACAGCACCTCACAGCTCAGTGTTTACTGTATTTTAATGGCATTTATCTGTTTACAAATAACAAGATAATAACAAAGCATGCCACTCCACCCTCCAGCCCCTCTCAAGCTTGCAGCATGGGATCCAGAAAGCTTGTTTCTATCTTAGATTTTCCCCAGTAATCTTGATCCAGCTTGTACACAGCCAAGGGACAACTATGGCAAGGATCACTTCTCTGAACTACTGCCCTTATCAGTAAATGCAGACAATTAATAACTATCTTCATTGAAAATAATGATTTGATTGGTAATATTTAGAAATCATATACACATATCAGAACATATCTTCAATCTATTCCAAATTCTCCAAAATGCTGGCAGATACAAACTCCAGGTGCATCTTTGAAAATAAATGTCTTTACACACTATTTGAAGGCAAGTAACACCAGACAGGCAGGACAAGTAGCAGCCCCAAAGATTAATGTGAGTATTTGAGAATGCTCCTCTGTAATCATTGTGAAGCACTGGGTTCTGGAGGGACTGGCCATTTTCAATGTCTAGAAGCTCACCTTGAATAAAGGCAGTTGTATTTCAATTAAGAATGACATGACTTCAGCAACATTAAAAAATAGATACACATTTTTGGGCATAAAATTCAATAACAATTTGTCACCTGCTCTTGCTACAGACAGAGCATCGCCAGTACAGGCTGGGATCTCATCACCATACAACTGATAGTAGAGCATCCAGGACAGTGGTATCAGGATGGACGCTGCCACAGCCTGTGAGAGGTTGGCAGATGGGAGACAGGCAGAAAATACGGAGAGGGACTACAGTCAAGCAGCTGCACCACACTTAGACTGTGTAGCAGAACTAAAGAGGAAGGCTACAACCACCTTCACCTGCTGACTAAATCCAAGCTATATGAGGATACAAATTACTACACCCCAACTTTGTTTTTTTAATGTTTGCTAGTATTAGTGGTTTAATTACTTTTTCATATTTTTAAAAACTACACAAGCACAATAAACCCCCCTTACCTCTTCACCATAAATCAACATCTAATTTTTAATATTTACAGGTAAACTAACATCTCTGTTAGCAAAGAATTAAGTTTTGGCAGCTAATCATTCTGACTGCACAAAAAGAACCTCTACCTTTCATAATATTTTAGGAAGTCAGAAGTTAAATTCTAGATTACCTAATCAAACAGCTGCATTTTGCAGCACTTGGCTGTGTAATTAAAGGTGCAGCACTGAGCCATAGTGTTCAAGGTCAACAACTAAAACATCAATCGTGTAAGTAATAGGCCCTGGCTGACTTTCCTACAAGCATTCTTCAGCAGTAAAATGTTTTTAAATAGATCAAGAAGACGGCTAGGTTATGAAATAGTTGTAATTCCCACTGTCAGACATTTTCATAAGTTTTAATTAGAATATATGCTTCAGACTCTACCACATAGCATGCCTATTAAGACTCATATAGGTGTAATCAGGAGTAGTGCTCAGTTATGAACATGTTATAAAATTATTTTGCCTGGGTATTCCTCCCAAGCTAAACAGTTCTCCTCATACTCTAAATATTATCTTCATTAACTGTATCTTAATAATGCCCAGAATTGTGTACTGTAGATATCTAATAGAACAATTTATCGTGTTCCATTAGGCTGTAATTCAAGCATATATTTAACTACTAAGAATGTAATTGATGTTATCTAAATCAACGGGTCTATTTAAAAAGCTGAGAATTTCCTGTGGAAAAGTTGAAGGTTAGTACCAGCACACAGACTGCAGAAGCAGTTGTGCTCTAAGGCTAGTACAGGTCACTGGGAACATTAAAGATTTGCTTTTAGAAGGACCTTGTAGTACCTGGAGAGAAAGAGACAGTTTCACACCCGCATCTCGCTGAGGGGTGGATACAATTAGTCTTTCTTAGGCAAGACTTTGTCTCAGTTATGTAGTGGCATTTTACCTGAGTAACTGAGCTAGAATGGACCATTGAACTAGATGAACTTTAAAAATTTCTTTCAAACCAAACTATTCCATAATTCTATGACTCTATAACTTGGTCCAAAACTGCCTGAGTTTTGCAGTTCAGTACAATAGAGAAAAGCAACCCAAAAGTTTCCTGAATATTTGACTATGCTCCTTCTCCATTCAAACATCGAAAATTACCTCAGAGGAGTTACACCTCTCATTTTAGCTGCTTACAAATGGAAGATAACATCAGATACGTGCATTGATAATAGAATTATTGAAAATATAAATATCTCCCTTTTTTTCATAGCTCTCAAGCACTCAGGTGCATAAAAAGTTGGAAGGAAAGTTCAGTGCAAAAATGTTCACAATATTTTTTCATAGCAATGCCAAAAAGGAATAATTAAACTTATTTATGTTTACAGAGCGTTTTGAGATAAATTAATTCAGTTTTAATAACTTTTAAGGAACATAAAATTGTCTTTCAGACTCCAAAGTTCCAGGAAGCAAATACCGCCATCTTTTTGACTCAATTTCTAAAGAGTTCTTTCTACTTGACTATGCAAAATGTAAAAAAAGAAAAAGAAAAAAGGGTATAATAAAAGCAAGAACTACTCAAAAGCAGCTGCAATGGCTCACTGTTTTACACAGTGCTGGGTGAAAAGTTAATAGTAGAAAGAAGGAATGAAGAGAGGATAAAGTGCTTCAAAGATGAAGAAATGAATGCCATGTCGTATGCATATGCAGTGTGAACCTGTTCTACAGATATGGTTGCTCTGAAGACGAAAAAAGGATTTTTTTTCCTTAAGGGTTAAGAAAAAATCTTATCTAATTAGTATAAATATCAGCCCCTCTAAGAGAGGAAAAAAACAAACCAACCATTTGCAGCACAGTGGCTTTTATCACAAGATATCATATGCATAATGTCTTTAAATGGAAATCTGCTGGATCTGCACTCTCCTCCCACTAAAGCTTCCTGATGGAACTGTGGGAATGTGTCTGTAAAACAGTGCCACGTTTTGTTAAGTATATTTATGCAAACTACAAAACTAAAGGGTTACACTTATAAAAGAATCAAAACTTGTGATTATGTGAATGCTCTGTCATATCAACATTTGAACATCATTCCATAAAGGCCACATATGTCTGCCTATTGATCTATTTAATGAATCCCATACAAAAGTACAAAGCCTTTTAGTTTCAAAGGAATGGGGAGAAGGTGGTCTTTGCATTAGAACAGAGGCTAAGAACTGTCTTAATTCCCCATACAGCAGTACATACATCAGTTATGTTGCAAGTGATACTTACCATCCTGAATTTGCAAATCCTTTCAGATCTGAGAGCCCTGTATCACTCTTTTTAGTCTGCAGCATTTATTTTAGGGTCTCATTTCTCTTCTGCAAATGGTATTTCAAACAACTGCTCACAGTATAGCTAAATTCACATAAAATGACAACTGATTTCTTATTTTAGTATGGTTCTAGTATCTGAGCACACATCACATAAAACCCTTTTAAAGACTAGACTAGCGGTCATTAAGAACAAACCCATTACCCATCAAACATGACTTGCTTCCCTTTATTTTCTAATTTCAGTCTAGTGCTGCTTCTTAACCACGCAAATTATTCTCATTTATATGTTTATAAGTATAGCTGTCTATTATTACATAAAATAGATATTTCAATGTATAAAGTGCATAAACCATATGTGTTTTAAACTCCACATTCTCCGAAATCTATACAGTCAGAAATGGAGTAAAGAATTTCAAATGTAAGCCAAGAATTTAAAGGAAAAAATGTTTTTTTGCAGTGCTCTTCTATCCTTTTCAGGTAAGAAAATGTTCAATTTATGTTCATAGTTTTCAGTGCACTGACTGCAACAACCCACTAAAAACCATAACTTTAAGTAAAAGAAGACAGACATACACTTTAACATATTTACAGTGATATATATTTGGAAAGAATTGATTTTTCTCCTTGTGCCTTGAGCAGAAGTGAAATTTGCATGTCTGCATTTGTTTAACAAGAGTAACTTCAACTTGCACAGTGTCTTGACATTTCCATATATCTCTGTCTCCATGCCACCACCATTTGACCGATAGTTGCATAACCCTAGGTATAGTGATTGCTTTTCAGATGTATCAGCATAACAGGCAAAGAACCAGACTCAATGTGTACTCCATAGAAACAGTGATTTTAGGAATCCTAATACCACACTACAGTAACAGTGACCCATCCTAGGTAAGGGGGATCTGAAGACTACAACACAGCAGAAGATAGCACTCAATGGCTGAGCCTGATTTGATGTCTGACATGCTATTACTTAATAATGTATCATGCCAGACTGATATCTGCTTGTCTTCTGGCTACACTGCAATCAAAGTAGTCTGATTACATTATCTTTGAGGGCCTGAATAAAAAGCTGGGGTTTGTTTCTTGTACTGCTAATATAGTAACAAACACTGCTGTGCTCATGCCCTGAAGAGCCTGACTTTTATTAAGAGAGAGAAGAAAAAAAAATTAAGGAATAATTAGTATATAAGGATTACTCATGTCTCAAAGAAAAAATTAACCAGAAAAACAATACTGTATGCATAACATGTTGTAAATGAAAGATATATGGAGTCAATTACAATTTTCCCTACAAATACATAGCTCTAGTTACTTGCAGATACAGATCTTCAAAGGCATTTGGAAAAGAAAGACAGAGTGACCTTTAGGACAGTCGCTGAGTTCTGTTGTTATTACACTGAAAAAAATCCCCTGTTTTTACAGAGGTTTTATTCACAAGAAAAATTCTTGCATGTGTGCCCCTGTGTGACAATATTCAATTTTTTTAAAATATGTTGTCTAAAGAGCCTAGCATATTAAAAATTATAATAAAATCTTCCATGTATTTTGTTTCAGTAGAAAACTGGAGCTGGTCCAGGGTATTTCACTTTGTAGCAGGGAAGAAGCAAGTCGCATTTATGGAACTGCAGTCCATCTCTGAATTACATGTATTTGACTCAGCAGTCACTTACAGACAGAAAAGTAAAGTTTTTCCAATAGTAAATCTTGAGAGTAATAGCTTCAGCTAGCTGGTACTGTGGAATTAAACTACTTCAGTAGCTCGTCAGCCACAGTTTAGCCCAGACAAGATAAATTAAGGTCAGAGGTTTGGGTACAGCTACCTTTAGCTGATGAGTTCTGGGATAAGCAGGGCAGGTTGTCTGTTGCTGTCACAGAACAAGAAAATGTGCAGAACAGCATGTTTCTCTTCAGTGTATATGGATGAGCTTAACACAAAAGCTTTCTCTTCACCCCTTCCCCAATAACTTTTTTGCAGAAGTCTGTCTGTTCTAAATTTTTAAGCATATATTGGTATTCTGATGTATTATTGAAATAGCTTTTGCCAGACCTACCTGTGGAGTGCTTACTTTTCTTAAACATTTCTCTGCTATGCTTTGATATCTGCTTCACCTGCTGTGCCTGCAGTCACGCAGGGTATGTTCTGCGGTTGCTTCATCCCATATTCTCATTTGAGATGTTATCAAAACTTCATCAGCTGGGACACGGTATTGCAAATGGAGAACAGAGTAAGGTAGCTAATGGGACAGTGTCCAGGGAGGGACATGGACAATGACAAATGGAAATACAATGGAAGGAGTAATAAAGATTGGGAGGTAAAGTTGAGGAAGGAAAGGGAAAGAAAAAGCAGAAGGTTTGGGGACACAGGGCAGTTATAAAAGCACTCTGGAAGTAGAATGTTAGGTCAAGTTCTGTGGAAAGGGGAGTAAGGTAAACAGATAATGGTAGAAAGTGGAGAACAGAAAAAGGGAAGAAGGAAAAGAAAAAAAAAACAAACAGGAAGCCATAGTGAGCTTTTTTAATATTTTAGAACACGTTCACCTTAGTCAGTAATTTCTAGATATAACAGTGAAAGAAATAGCTTTGCCTATTCAAATAATAAAGGTTTTTAAAATCTCAAGATGAGAAAGGAAAATCACCTTTTCTTTGAACGTTTAACTCTGCCTTCATCTTCTCACAAGAAAATACATTAGTTAATTTCAACTGATGCTGTCTGTTTCACCAGAGATAGGTAGGACCATGGGGATTCTTCCCCAATAAGTATCCTCTCTTCTTAGATGCAAAAATTTGTTTAATTCACAAGAAAAAACATTCAAGACACTTCTCAAAACTCATTAGTCACATAGATAGAACTATGGGATACTAACTGGAAATACAAACAATAGATAAAAACAAAACAACTCGATGAAAACTGTAACGGAATTTGATAATTCCTTGCAACACTTTTTTCCTTCTTTGAAATATCAGCATGTTTCTATTTGAAATAATAAAATCAAGCTAAATATCAAGATCTGGTTCCTAAGAGCACGCTTCATTAAGAAGACATTTATTCCCTTTTCAACCAGTCACAGGAAGAAGCTATTGAGTTACTTAAAGATACTCTAAAGACACTCTAAAGTATTAGAACCAGACACCAGAATAACAGACAGCTCCTTGCAATATTTTCCTGGTAAGGTATTCAAGTTAGTTTAAAAAAAAAAAAAATATATATATATATATATATAAAAGGCAAATATAGCAAATCTAAGAATATGGCAAAGCAGCCTATTTTTGGCTACCTACTTATAGAAACCTGACTAGTAATCATATTCAATCTAAACAATTGAACAATCTAAAATAAACATGCATAGATAATTCTGGAAGATTCAAACAGTCAAAGTGCTATCCTCCAGGATTAAATAAAATTCTGCAGCTGCCATCACTTATATTGAGCTAGTACAAGCATTTCAAGATTCAGACATAGAAATAAAATGTGTAGCAACACTTTGAACATAAAAGCTCAATACACAAACAGAGTGTGGAGTGAACACATACCATTTATAAAAAGACAATCCTATTTTATCCTAATAGGTTTCATATGCATTTTAAATTTCAGTGGACATATGAGAAGAAAAAATAACTGTTTATCTTACAGAGCTTGCCAAAAATCAAAACTCAATCAGCCATCCAGAAGATAAATTTTAAATAAATGCTTACTCAAGTTTTACAAATCGGCATTTACATTCAGAAAAACACAAAATATAGTGGGCATCAGCCAAGAGTTTAGCTTACCACAGACCATATGGGAGGATGTCCCCATAGACTGTGTATCTTGTACTAGCGTGGCATCTGCAGTACATAGCAACACTTTATCTGATGTAATAACACCTTCTGCTCTTAGCCTTTCTAAGTTATAAAACAAATGATTAAGTGATTTCACCATAAGCAGCCTCATGGAACACAGACAGGAAGGGATGAAAATAGGGAGTCATCGCTCCACATGTCAGGCATGCTGTAAGTCAATACATTAAAAGTTACAGCCTAAGTTTATCCTTTTTTTAAGAAGACCATATTGCTTTTAAAAAGAAATATAACTAGCAAATTGAGTGGAGGCTCTTGGAGCTCTTTGGTTCCTTCCAGTGCTTATGGCAGTAGATCAGTAAATTCAACGAAAATATAATAAAATCAAAGTAAACCTCAGTTATCAAGAAAGTGCTATTATGTTTTGATATGATTCTGTTAGGTAGAATGCAGTAATGTAACCAGCACCACTCACAGCAGCAGGCTACAAATTCTGAATCACCGGTCTGAATTTATCCAAAGAAACAGAGACAGAAAAAATAAACCCATCCAATATTTCATGAGTTTTCCTCACAGGAGAAAATAAGTGTAGAAGAAAAGATACACTAGAAATTTTTCTGGTTTATCAAGTGTTTTCTGACACGTGCTCTTCCCTAATAAAAATAGTCCACCTGGCTCTTAGCTGGTCCTGTCCTATGCTAAAAGCACTGAGTAGGAAATGCTCCACTGAAGTCATAAACCCAAAAATATAATAAAAATGTCTTCAGAGTGCTACATCTTGTGAGAGTTCCCTTATACAGTCTACATCCAAAATGAAAGCTCTACTGACAAAGCTAGTCCAAGACAACACCACATTAGATATTAGCTTCAAATATTTCCGCAGTGATGTCATGTTCTCACATAACAGGGTTTAATCAATTACATTAGTCTTGTTTTATTACAATATCAAATTTAATATACTATTGCTTTAACATTCTTCACTGATGTGTGAAGACCACTTGACCAAACTGTGTTCATCAAATACTTGAAATTATTTTTCAGAATTATAAGACACGGATTATCCAGAAAACCAGAAAGTCAAATTTCATACTGCTTTTCATTAAATATTTTTAACCTTAAAGGCCTCGACTGTCTAATCATATCCCTTAACACATAAAATGCATCTCCAGGTAATCTAATCCTGTTTAAACAGGGGGAATCCTTTCAGAGTTTTCTCAACATCTGTAAAAGATATTTTGTCTTTTGGCCTCAGATAGAGATAACCCTAGAATATCATAGATTTTTCACCCCCAGAACTGCTTTTGATTAATATTCTGAAAATCAGAATTCTTTTCTCTGTAATAAATATCTACCTAACAGACTATTTTGAATTGTTTGTTTAGAGCAAAAGAAACACAACTGCACTGGTTATAAAAGAGGTTCTCTAATTTTATGCAGGTCCTCTGAATTCCCTCAAACCATCCTATTACATTGACTGCTGAGAAGATTACAGAGTTTAAGGATTCATCATTTGAGAAGTTCCAATAACCTCAACTGGGTTATGGGTCCTGAGCACCCTGAAAAAATTATATGATCTCCAAACATCTGTAGGTAAGTGGTCAGCCCTGAGCAGGGCTTTTGAAGAACTCTCTTTCAATTCAAGTCCTAACATTCCACGAAAATTTCCATTCATGAACCAGAATGCTTTTTGTATATTTTCTTAAAAGGGATTAAAGAGATGGAAGGTGCTTTTGTGTATGTTACATACGTGCTGCAGACTGCCCAATGTCACTAAAACACATGGTGGGTCAGTAGTTACCTCCTCCTTGAAAACTGTCACTCATGTCCTAATCTGCTTCATGCAGTAAGGTCATTCCAGAGCTAATCATCAGTAATGAAAAAGCAACACATCTTCTTTCAGTAGAACAACTGCTAACTCAGTTGATATCTTAAAGGATCAAATAAAATCTTTAAAAAACATGTCTTAGTTTAATTATCTGTCAAGTCATGCAGAATTAAACACACCCAGGCAACAAATGTGATTATAATGAAACAGGAGGGCCACTCTTTTCCTATTCCACCCTCACCCTCATTTTCAATATGAACACAGGTCTTTTTGGTCTAAACTTATAAGTAATTACATTAAAAGAGGTAAATTTATGGCTTAGTTTTTTGGCATTGCCTTTAATTTTGAATAGAATTCTCTATTTTTTTCCTACAGAGTAAACCTGTGCCAGAAGAAATTACTTACTCAGATTTTTTCAACAACCAGGCAGAGATATCAAGCTTCTGCTAATCTTTGTCAACAGGTGACATTTGTTTGTGAGGTTCAGTGAAGGATGATGTAATCAGGAGTCTTTTCTCCTATTTACTGATAGCCCAAAGAAAGGTCTGTTTTACAGTTTCTGTTTGATATCGAGGTAATAAATGCTGATTCCAGAAATGTTCTCCCTAGAAGGGCTTGTTTATAACAGCTGTGTTCAAACCTCCCTGGCTTGGGAAGGGAGGAGGAATTTTCTACATACAGCTGCAGGCATTGACTACACAACCTCCAAATAAGTCTCCATGATAATTCTAAACTAAAAGAAAATCATAGAATTGTAGGATGTTATGGATTGGAAGGGAATTTAAAGATCAGCTAATAATTTCCCTGTCATGGACAGGGACACCTTTCACTAGACCAGGCCTTATCCAACCTGGCTTTGAACACTGTCAGGGTTGGGGCATGCCCAAACCTCCCTGGAAAACCTGTTCCAGTATCTCACCACAGTCACAGTAAATAATTTCTTCCTAATATGTAGCCTAAATTTTTCCTCTTTCAGTTTGTACCCAGTACTCCTTGTTCTATCACCACAGACACATCAACACAAAACAATCAGTGGAAGAGTTGCCACACTTGCTTTGGTACTGTTGGAAGCTGGGATTAACCCATCCATTCCATTTCACTCAGTAATAATCAAGGGCCCAGCTATTTCACCATGAAACATTGGGGAGGTACAGCATGGTGAGGACTGGAAACTATGTCAGCAGAAAGAAGCGAGACACATCAACACAGAAAATGGGTTTAATGAAAATAGACTCTTCTGCTTGTATTTTTACCTTGTCACCTGAATTTCCATTCAGACTGCCTCTGAGCTCTAATGCTCTTGTTCTGCATAGGCAGTAAGCTGAATTCCAACCTATATCAGCAGGAAATAATGCTGCCTGTGGAGCTGCACAAGCCAGCTCAAATACTGGAGGCAGTATAGCTGCACTGTAGAAATGTTCTGCCACAGCTAATTAGACTAACCACTGCATCATGTCGTGGGAACATTCCCTAGGAAAGATCCTGAGATCTGACACTACATTGCTCTTAGATTTTAATTTCCAAGGTGGTATATCTCTTGTTGAACCTAGACTGCTTCATGGCCTTTGAAACACTTTGGATGCTGAGCTTTCCCATCTGAACTGACTCAGAATACCCAAACCCATCAATTTTTTTTTTGGTTGGGCCCTGGCTACTATCACAGGCTCTTGGATTCTTATTGAGTAAGTTTCAGGTTATTTTGTGAAGCACTTCATAGTTATCAGCAAACACAATTGACAGCTTCTGTTCCAGGCACATGCCCAAATGACAACATACTCCAATAATGAACCCTGAATGATATGGTACTATGGGAGCTGAGTCTTAAAAATGCCTTGTCTTTGTAATGCAAGCTTACTTCACTTGCAGTGATTTCCCACATCTTCCTACTCTATGTTATACCAAGAAATCTCTTTACTGTTTGAAACTCCCAGCAGTCCAATAGTTTTATAAACAGTTACAGAAACAGTACCTGCTATTCCTGAGCCAGAACAGCCAGTTATTACTCATATCCTTCACCTGGAGGCTTCTTCTACATTCTCCAAATATTTCCCTTTCAAAAATTATGCTTTCACACTTCCATTTACAAGTGATACTCTGGTACTCTGAGGACTACTTTATGCTGCAGGGTGGATGAATTTACCAGTTCATATTCCACTAATGTCTACCCTGACATGAGGAACTTCTTTAATAAGTTTTCAATAGAGCTGAAAACAAATTTGAATTTTAAGTCTCCTGAATTACATAACGAGATAAGCCTCTTTTACCATGCATACTTTCCTTCTGTACATTCAATTTTTGTTCTTCATCTAGATACTGTCCTAAAATATCAAATATTTGGTTAGGACATCAGCATTATCATGTTTATGCTCATGCCCGCTTTAAATTTATAATCTGTCATAACAGTTCAGGTTTTTTTTCTACCCACTTAGCAAGCTGCCCCTCAAGAATCCCAAATCATAAAAATCTATTGCAGGGATACACAATCTCTATTGAATAGAAATAATGAAAAATATGATTAAAATGTTCTAGAATGTAATCACAACTACAAGGTTATGCAATTATTTCTCTAAGGACAATCTGGACTTCCCCTGTAATGACATACCACCTCCTTAAGACACTGGTATGCTTATATATTTTTCTGAGACTGTAAGGGCTGACTTGAGTGTTCAACTTTAGAGAATCTTGGCATGCAAGCAGGTTAAAACTAGAAAAATGGCTGTCAATGCTTGAAAAGGGAAAATTGCATTGCATTAGCTACTGTAAGCTTGCCTTTCTTATTTAATCAGTTTTTTTCTGTGCAACACTAGTTTAGCAATATTATTTAGCAAAACAAGAGGCTCCTGCAAAACTTTCCCTATCCTAAAAGGAATGGAAAAATATCCATTTCCATATGCCTTAGTTACTACAGAAGAAATCATGACCCCACTGACTTACTGTCTGCTTTTAAAAATAACCTTCTCTTTGGATTCCGTTTCTGAATGACAGGCTCCAGTTTATCACAAACTGCTTGCGAGACACTTCTTCCAAGATTTCAACATGCATTAGGCTATATTAGCAGGGTGCCAAACAGATCTGGAAACCCTCTGTTGATCAAGTTGTGATGAAGCTTTCACACCTGTCTTTGTTTTCCTTCGTTCTCTTTATTTTTTCATACCTAGACGCCAACCCAAATAAAATTCAGCAGATGCCCAGTATGAAGTTCTGTCAAAGCTTTTCCATACACAGTCTTTCAGTTTCTGAGCTGCTTTGCACTGCTGTTGCTGCAGACAGCAATGCTTATATGTCACATATAACCAGCAGAAATGAAAGCCACATATTAAACTTACTATTTCCTAACTTAGATTTGTGACATGAACAGTAATTTGAATGAACGAATGTTCAGCTTTAATCTACTATACAGCTGCTGATGCAAAAATACTTTTCAAAAATTAGAGAAACAATACATATACAAATATTTCCAGAAACTGAAAAATGTTAAATACGAATAAAGTGGCAAGTAGCTTTCAACTTCAGCAGGCAGATTTACATTGTTGGTAAATCTCTTTTGATAGTATTAAGTAGGGCCACGATTCAAAATTTTTAAACACATGCTGTACTTATTTCTATGGAAACTACAAGTGTGCTTTCATTTAGAGCTGCATTAAAAGCAAACCTTACAAAATCCATATAACCTATTTCAGAAAGAAAAGTGCCCAATTCTCACAGTCACTTATCACATCACAACAGAAGTGCTTTCGTACGTCCAACCTACACACCTCCCCAGCTAAACTCCACAATGAATGAAAGGAAAAGAAATAGCTTGAGGTGTTTCCTTGGACACTAAATAGCCTGTCACCAAGGGGATGAATGAGGACTCTGGATTCATAAGGCTGACCCCTGAAAAAGCTCTCCTCCATGTACACAGTCACCAACCCCATGAACTGTATGTACACACATACACACAATTACAGGCAGAGCAGCACAATCGAGAACACACCAGTGACTGAATGCCTTGTTCTCAGGTACCAGGATCACTGCTCTTAAGTCTCTCTTTTGAGAAGAAAAGTAACTGATCATCATATTAAAAAAAGGTATGCAACACTCCCATCATGCATTATTCAGAGAAATACTTCTGTTTGAGAGTATTTTGAAGGAACATTTAGAAGTGGCCTCCCAATGAAAAACCTTTCACTGTCCCTCGAAATGAGGAAGGATCATTTTCAGATGAAATCACAAAACTGTCTGCATGTATAAGGGAATGAAAACATTTTAATTTTAAAATCATGCACAGAAAAAAATAGCAAAAAAACCTTCACACACAGGTCATGAGTATTTTTCTGAAAGTATCTGCTGCACGTTCTTTGTTGCAATTACCTGGTTTTGCATTTATTCTTATTTGTACTGCCACTCTAAGCTCTTCGAATTTTCTCAGGAAGCTAAGTAATCTAGTTCTATTCAAACAAAACCTAAAGGTAATTTACTTATTTACTTGTTTATTTAAAAGCCTTTTGGTTTCTTTTGAAGACCTCCTTAAAAAGGAAATTTTACAGACATCTGCCTTACAAGAGTGGCTGATGTGGGGTGCCATGAACTAAAAAGTAACTTCTCAAATCAGGAAAGCTTCAGAAGTTTCTGGCGAAAAGAAACAAACAACACTGACACCGAGGCAAAGAGATAATAACAGAATTGAGCTGTACCCAGTCTGTTGGTCTTGCAACTTACTTGGCTATCAATTCAAGAACTCAACCCCACCTAGCTTTTACCTCTTGACTGTTGTCAGACAACCATCTACCAGAAGGCAAAAGAAGTGCCTAATGAGTAACAAAGTCAGATTCAACCCAGCTGTTTGAAACAAGGAAAGCCAAGCCCATAGCACCAATCACCTCTCTAGAGCCCCATTAGTCTCAACACTGTCAGTGTGGTCTCAAACTGTAACATTGCCCAGAGAAGCTGCAGAATTCCCCATCCATGGAAGTGCTCAAGGCCAGGTTGGATGGGGCTTTGAGTAACTTGGTTTAGTGAAGGGTGTCCCTGCCCACGGCAGAGGGGTTGGAACTCAAGGATCTTTAAGGTCACTTCCAACCCAAAGCATTCTGTAACTGTATGAATACACCTCAAGTATGTTTTACTAATCCTTTACCTAAATCTAACTTTTATAAATGTTTTTTTGGATGCTTATGTTTTTCAAGTTAGTCTGAAGCTGATCCTTTCTAATTTTAACAACATCCCACTGAATAATGCAGACTAATTTCAGACAACGTTCGTGTTCATTGTCATGACAGAAGTATACCCAGACCAGCAGCAATTTCTGGAGCAACACACACAGGAAGGTGGGCAGCTGCAGAGGACCGGGGCATGGGGGAACTGTCCAGCAGTGTGGGGAATACACTAATTTTGCTTCTCTACTTGCAACTTCTTTTGCACCCATACCAATCACCAAATCCATGCCAGGTAATGTCTTTTCCTTGAGAGCCATTCCCCTCTGCAGTCTTTACAGAAGCTAGGATGTGTCACAAGAATCCTCTCATGCTTCTTTTTCTGTTTTATTCATGCCAGTGTTCAACAGATGGAAAATACCAAAAGCTGATTAAGGTAAGCAGGCGCTAAAGGATTCAACCCATTGCACTAACCAAAAAGAATTAAAGTGTCAGTTTTTGAGTCATAATTTACAATAGGAACTTCTCCTTCCATATCTAAATTGTGCTGCATTTTTGAAAGGCAGACCAGCTAATATGAAAAGTATTTCTTTAATAATGTTGGATTTAATTGCATAAAGTAAAGAAAACTGCATTTCACACTCTTAAATTATGGATTACAGTCATCTTCTTCAGCTGAGCTATGAGATCATGCAGTGCATTAAATGTTAATTAGGATATTTTCTTTCAGTTTCTCCATAAATTTAAGGACATGGGAATGAATTCTGTGGGACAACTTGGGGCAAATCTGTCTTCCCTTTTATCTAGGATTAAAATGATAGGTATAGTAGCAACGGACTTGAACGGCATTTTTTTCTGAGTAAAAACCATGTAAAATTGAAACTGACTGACAAAAAATTCTCTGATTCAGAAAACATGCCAGGAAAATATTTGAAATAATATATTAAACTGGATAACAGATATTTAACTGCTTTGGAGAACCCTGATTGCCATGATTATAGTATTTTTAAATAAGATTTTATTTTTTTTTTGTGAAGCACAAAACGCATTTCTGATGGCTTAGTTGAAGTCACATTATCTTAATGGAACTCTCAAGTAAACAAAACTGCAAACTAAAGAAGTGCAAGCCTCATAATATTTTTTTTAAATGCCTTTTATCCTTGCTGCAGACTCTTCTGTTTTAAGTAAAAAAAGACAACATAAGAATAAACATGGTGAATATTCTAAATTAATACATTATACAGCTAGACCACTGACAAATCAGTTTAAGTAAAGCTTTGATAAATTTTTAAGCATACTGATTAGAGGTTGTACACCTCACTTCTAAACATAGCTGAGCCATTCAGCAATAAACCTAAGACAGTGATTCAAGTGTTTTGACTATGACTTTCAAACCTTTAGAAAACCAGCAAAGATACAGAGATTGAAATCCTTTCTTCAGGAGGTTCAGTGGGAAATGAAGGTACTTCAACCAGGCAAAATGGCACAAGGGGATTAAAATAGTCAGTTATACTAAAAGCAGTGCTGAAACATCGTAGCCAAACCCACACATTACACTGCTGGTAGAATTTATTTTTACATGTCCACCAGGTTAACACCAGGTTATCTCGAATGCCAGAGCTGGAAAAGTAGGACATATCTCATAAATCACTGTAACTGTCAATTAGTAATTAAAGCTGGTGAAGGCCTTGGAAGTAGCAAGACAGCCATCAGCTTGGATGACTAATGCAAATGACAAACTGATACTCTAAAAAAATCTAAAACTATGCATATCTGAAAATAAGATATATTACTTACATGCTATTACTTTAAAAGCAAAAGGAACCCATTCCTATCTCTCAGTACCTTCTTTAGAACTACAAATTATCGAACTAATGTTAATGAGATCAGTCTAATGGGATTTTATAATGGATTTTTATCTCTACTGTTGCAATAATATTTCAAGGAATTTATTTATTGCACAATTGTTTTTGATGGTTTCTACAAAGATGCTTTAAATTTTGAAGTCATGTTTTTTGTAAGATTTTTAAAGTGAAACTAAGTATAAGCTTACATGTTTGATTATTTGGGAGTAAATGTAATCCATGTAATAACAACACTCAGATGTTTCACCTGTCAAAAATCATACAATCTAAAAGCTATAATTAAGTGCCAAATAGCCTTAGGAAGAGCACCACTTACAGATTCAGAACCAGTTCCCCCAAGAATAATGAATATTCCTATAAATGAAGAAAACTAAAGGTGACAAAGTAAGCCTTAATGAAAAAAAAGAGAAAAATACTTGTTGATTATTCACAGAAAATGTGGACTTCATAATTTGCTATACTCAGAAATCTGTGCATTTTTTCTGCTGAAGCCACCAATGCTTCTTCACCACAGCACTTCATTACTGTGATATGTTTCTCTGACAAAAAATGATGATTTCTTTTTCTTTTTTTTATCATTAGCTGTCTGCCTTTGAATTATGTTGTATATCTTTACAGTGACTTTGTAAGGTCTTCACATTCTTGTATTTACTTGACTGTAACTGAGTTCTGTGTTTACTAATTCATCTTTATTTGCAACTGGCAGATGCAAAGATGTTAGCTACACTCAAGAGACACTGACGTGAATTCTTGAAATGTAGAGGAGTTACAATTTTCCCTTTAGCAAATTACTGCATGTTTCGTTTTTAAGAAATGTGAGTCCCAAGGCAAAATGAGATTATTAGACTAACTTACTTCCTTACAAAATAAGAACTTAATAGTCAACATGCAGCTAGCTAAGTTTAGTTTATGTAATGTCTGGTTAAAACAAAAGCAGAGTGCTAGGGAACAGAGTAAGCTCGGCCACCTCATTCTGTCCTGTCTTGGACAGACTTACAAGCTGACAAAGCTGTTAAGATGATTCTTCTGGTTGAGGATGAAGCTGCAAAGAGGAATGGAGTGAATGTTAGGCTCCTTTGTGAGCCACTGATGGTGAGGAGTAGCACTTTGCCAGGTTAGTTCATGGACAAATTAAGCAGTATGCCACGCAGGGAATATTCTTTCTGCTGGTTCAGATTTCATGCAGGTCACATTTCCATGTCAACACTGAAAGGAGTTGGTCAGTCAAGCAAAAACATATACCCGAACTTCAACCCCCTGATAAAGACATGCTCCCCACCGAACCCATCCAACAGCTCATTTGTTATCCTTACTTAGTGCTGTTGTACCAGATGGGGCATAAGGTGAGCTATTGTATTGCTCAAAAACGTGCAAATATATACCATGTCTAGGGTAAAAACTATTTTAGATATTTAATATTACCAACATGAACAAGATCTTTAGTCAGTGGTAGTATGATGTCATCTCCCTTTCTTAGAAAGAAAATTATGAGTTCTTCTGAAAAAGAGGGTCTTCTTCTGAGCCATGCACATTCATGTACTAGTACTCTGCCCCGAAGTACCTGCACAGGAAAAATCCTTTATAGACTGAACTTGTAAAAATCAGGCTAACTGGTAAAATTTGTATGCAAAGTCTGAGGTGCTAAACCAAGAAGTGTATACTTGATACAATACCTTTTCCCCCAGAAGTCAAAATTTTCTTCATACCTACAGCAGATTATACTGCTAGGAAAAAAACCCCAATAACTCCTGTCTATTCTGCTTGCACTCCCTATCTGCAGATTGGCCTCAAAAGCCAAAACTGCTTATGTTTGTTTGGGGTTAAATACATGTAACCAAGTGCAGTAACAGTGCATATACAGAAAAAAGGTCAGCTGTCAGAAAGTATTGACAAATGCCAAATACCCTTTAACAATCATGTAAATACACAGAAACACATAGAAATTTTGTACATAATTAATTCTGGGCTCAATAATTCAGTTTATGACATTCTCAAACTCTTGTCATTTCTAAGAATGTGCATTGTTACAAATGGAAGAAAAGAATTGTTTGAATTAAATGATCATCAAAGGAAAAATAGACTATCAAGTTATTGAACTAGTATTCTCTTACTTTCTGTTCATAAACATTGACAAAATGAGGGTATCCAACATGAACGATGATAAATACATTAAGAGTCTTAAGAAAGGAAAGAGCAAACTAATCCCTCTGCTCGCTGGTGAGAGCCATCGAGCACACTGGTATAAGCTGACTGATGTCACCTTACTGCTCTCTCCTCAGTTACTCACTAGGAGCCTGTTGCTGTGTTTTTTTGATTCAGCACAGCTAAATAATTCATCAGGGCACAGCGGTTTGTGAGCAGGCCAGACTGCAGGCATCAGGCCAAGACCGAGGTCGCCATGGAGACCTACATGCAGCTTCATCTCCCTCCCTTGCAGAGAAAGACTGTGAGAAACGGCATCAGTTGAGCAGCCGTGCTCATTTCAGCAATGAACAATAGGTATAATAAAATAAGAAAAGAAAAAAAAAAAGAAGCAGCAAAATAAGGATATAAAAGCATCTGCTGTAGCTGCATTGAAAGACTTAAATGACAAATGAGTCATTAAGCAGTTCCTATTTGGACTGCCACAACCATTATTTTACATGAAAGAAGTACTAACCCCTCCATTATTAGTAGGAGCTATTGCTGCTCTTCAAACAAATAGATTATCCTATACATTGCAGATGGAAAGTTATTAAAGACAGATTTTCTTTAGAACTCATTTAAGTTACTAAAATAGATTTGGAGGGGTAAAATGAAATCCTAACACAGAAATAAGATTTATTGCTTAGATTTCTTTTACCCTCTTTTGTATAGTTTCTGTCAAATACTGATTTTCAGAGTTCTCTCATCACTCTTTAAAAAGACAGGCATATTTATTATCAAGCACAAAAAAATAGCAGTCAAAAATAGAAAAATAATATTGCATCAAAGAGGAAAAATGCTTTTGAACTGTGTCTATTGAAGGTTTGTTTTATTTCTTACTAAATGTTTTTCATTAACATGAAACCAGCATTTTTGTATGCTTTATGAATGAAAAAAATGAAAGTGTATTCTGATGTATTTATAGTAGATCATCTTAACTTCATAACCAGTATTCTTTTCCTTTTTTCCTGCTGTATAATGCTGTTCCTTGACTATCGCGTTCTCCAGGCACCTGTTATTAAACATCACCATATTTTATTACCCAAAACCACCTCTAAAGCAAGAGCCTGGTCATGTTTTTATTAGCTATATAAAGTATAAACCTTAAAAAAACTGTATTCTGCAACCTTCTAAACTTCTTGATTCTTTTTCTGTCTCACTTGTAAGCCTGTTTATTCCAGAAACCATATAAAACCCCTCTCTCTAGCACATTCCCACGTCCTCAAGCTTACACATTTATTGGAAAAAGTGATTCTTTGGAATGCTGACATCACACTAATACAGCATAGTACTATATATACAGTCTTCGCAAGCCACAGTGAGCTCCCTATAGGTGATAATGGGAAAATTTACAGTATTGAGACCACAAGTACATAAGTGAGAGGACCACATGACTTCTGGGCGGTAAAGCTGAAAACAGAAGGAGAGTATCTCTGACTGCTTACCCTGGAAGGTCTTACAGAGCCTCCCACTGCCTGCCATACACATCCCTGTTAGGGTTGCAGAACCTGTGTTTATAATGGACCAATTCCTTTAATTTTTTTTCTCCATGACTGTTAACCCCACCTTCTGCTTAGGCTCAAT
Source organism: Struthidea cinerea (assembly GCA_013397865.1). Classification (NCBI taxonomy): domain Eukaryota; kingdom Metazoa; phylum Chordata; class Aves; order Passeriformes; family Corcoracidae; genus Struthidea; species Struthidea cinerea. The sequence goes on from VZTI01004090.1 coordinate 240,981, forward strand.
GTTTTCTAGCAATATTCTTGTCCATCACTTCTCCTTACAGATTTTTGGTTTACTAAACACTGTAGTCAAAGTACAGGAGGGCTGAGTGGAAATAATCAACCTCTTCTGATTTCCAATACTCCTACAGAGATTCTCCATGTTCAAATTAAAGTTCATGAACAGAAGTTCCACTACATTTTGCAAGAGTGTCCCCACTGGCAATTGCATGTATGTAAGCCATACAGAATTTGAGACCTGATTCTACTGAGGTAAAGCTGATAGATAAAAATTAGAAATTAGTGCAGTTCTTGAAAAAAATCTGAGGAGATAAAAGTTAGGCAACCCCTGCTGTCAGAACCACCAGGCCTGGTCTCAATCCCAGACCACCTACGAAAACCCACCCTATCAACATATTTCTTTTGTCTTTGCTGTCTTACTATTAAAGAGGCAAAAGACCTAAAAAAATACTTTTTCATGTTCCAGAGAAGACTTTTTTTTTTAAGAGTCATATATTGGCATGAAACAATTCAGAAGTCTGACTCATCATTGCATATTTTCTGGGCAGAAGGCACGTGGGACATCTTGTCACAATTTCATCACACCAAAAACAAGAGTTCCCTTGTCTCGAAAGAGACTGTTAAATCACAAAAAAAAAATCTCTGCTGATGCTCTGACACACTTCAGACAGAAAATGAAAACAAGTATAGTCCCTTTGCTCAATTATGAAATACTAAAATAAACCTCAAGTTTAGAGCCTTGCAGCTCAGATAGGGATAGCATGATCTGTTGCTGGAAGACCAAAGGCCACTTCAGGAGAAGGAAGACCTCTGAGGGGAGTTTTCATTCTTGATGATCCAACTGCAGCCTTCTAAGCCAGCTGGCCATTACATTTATTTTCCATTGGCTTTGACAGGTCTGGTTTGCTTCCAAGGCTGCACACAGAACAGCCTGGTTATCATGGATCTGAAGACCTCATTATGAATGTGTAAAAAACCCAGATATGGTAACACAAACACCAGCAAGTGTTGGACAGCTGAGGAAATGTGCTGATGATTCTGATGCCCACGCTGATTTAAATGGACTAGAAGAGATTTCATTTCGAATCACAGAATATTCTGAGTTGGAAGAGACCCACCAGGATCATTAAATCCAAATCTTAAGTGAATTGCCTGTATGGGGATGGAAGTCCCAACTCTGGTGTTATTAGCACCATGCTCTAACCAACTGAGGTAATCTATTCCAGAGCCAGGCCTTTTATCCTCTCCTGAACATACAGAGCTTGTAAAAAAAAAAGGTTGTTATTCACCTGCCTTAAATTTATCTATTGTCCCCTGAATATTGCACTTACAGCCCTGTAAATCCTTGCAGTTACTAATGTTAGTAAATCTCTTTTCTAAAAACTGTTACTTGTAAAAAAGAAAAATATATTATAGCTTGTTTTATTCCTAACATGTGCACAGATATAGCATAAATGAGAGTCTCTTGACACATTTTTCCTTTAGAACACAGCATAAGTGGACATGGGGAAAAATATAGAAAGAACAATTACCATGAAAATTTGCTAGAAAATGTAAGAGATGGATTCAGTGACTGCTGAGGGTATATATCGAAGAAACAAAGGGAATAAAAAAAAAATAAATTTCCTGACATACAGCTTCCTCTCATGTTATCATGATCATGTGGGACATAGAAGACATATAGTAAATGGGTTCTTTGGACTTAGTTTTCAGCTACTGACCTGCTCTTCCAATCTTCTCTGAACAGGAGCCCTATAGCAGACATAGATGTTATTTACAGAACTCAGGATTCTTTTAACACAGAAGAGGGTAAAGAAATAGTTATTTACATGAGTTGCATTAATTTTCACCTTGTCCCAAAGTAATTGCTTCTTTCTTCTTTATGCTTTCAGGGGAAAGGAAATATGGGGTAGAATGTACAAGCCCTTGTCTTCTGTCATAGGAAGCCACACCTTTAAACAGAGGAAGGCAATTTTCTCCTTTCTTTATGGTTGCTTGGGTGTCTTTCCATCTCCAGGTTCCTTTAGCAACTCTTAAGCACTCTGATGTTAGTTATTTGATCCCCATTTCTTTTTATCCTGTGTAACCTTGCAGACAGTATGGCTTATGTGCTAGTGTACACAGGATTTTAAAGCTCATTAATAGGAGAATGTGTGACACTGTGGTCTGACACTGTTCTTCCAAAGATATTAATCATGTTCTCTGATTCTGTCTCTTGTAGCAAGGTTTGGTCAGATTAACTGACATCAGTTTCCTCATGTACATACCTGTGACAGACTAACAAAAGCATCTAAGAAAAATCCCATTTGACAAAGAGTGCATACTTTTGTCAAAGGTCTGCTGAAATTTCACAAGGCTAGAATGGTAACAATGTATTAGCATCAAGCTTGTGTATTGTGGCTTGCTTTTGACCACAAAGATCACATTACCAAACATCTCACTTATACCTGAATTGCTATATATGAGGAAGCCTTCTGGAGCAAGAACTTTTGGATCCATACCATGATTCCTTTACAACTTTACCACCACACCATAGTAACTGCTATGCCACGTGACAGATCCATAGAAATCACTGGGGATGGTGAGAATTTGCCAAATGGGATAATTAAACAAAGAGTGATCACGTCTAGAATGTAAGGGTGGTACAGACTGGAGACTCAAAAAGATAGGACTGTGGCAGAGTGATTTCAAAAGAGTTTCTGGGACAATGAGTAATGTTTTTCAGCATATATATACAAGGTTTTAATAAATGTCCTGTAAAATGGTACAGAAAGTGCAGAGATAATACTTTTACTCAGCATTATTATTGTTATGAGAATTTGTTTGATGATGTTTGTCGAGCATTTTGAACAATGGCACATTTAGATGCAGTAATACAAAAATACAGGATGCAGACAGGACAGCTGACCCCAACTGATCTAAGAGATATTCCATGCCATTTAGTGACATATTCAGCATATAAATCTGGGAGAAGAAGATGGCATGGGGAGGACATTCAAAGTTATGGCAAGTTCCCAAGTCACTGTTATGCGAGATGGAGCCCAACTTTGCTGGGGAGGGCTGAACCATGGGAAGTGGTGAATACCCTGCCACCTCTCCTCATTTACACAGCTTTTGCCTTACCTATATAACTGCCATTTCCCCAACCCACAATTTTTGTCATTTTCACCCTTCCGATTCTCTCCCCCATCCTACTGTGGGAAAAGTGAGATGTGTAGGGCTCATCTGCTTCCTCGGGCTAAGCCAAGACAATTGCTTAACAAAATGCTAGGCTGACTAGCAAAATGAAATACAGCAAAATAGACTTTAAAGTTAGGAAGGGATCTCCTCTAGATCTCTGTCCAAAAGGAGTAAAGTGATACAGGTTTGGATCTACTCATGCAGATATTAATTTTCTATCTTTGGATACAGGGATTTGGGGGTCAGGCATAGCAGTGTAGGATTGCTGTTGGGAGTCCAATCAAGGCACAGCACAGGCAGAATCAGTAACTTTCAGGATATCTATGTTTCACTCTGTACGGTAGGACAGATCCATCTTGCATATCACAAACAGTATCACAGACCTGTACATCGCTATAGTGACATGAGTATCTCATATATTTTAAAAGAAACACTTCATTTGGTCCTTGGCTAAAGAAAGAAGCAGTAACACTGCTAATGCCAATGGAGTGGCAGTGGTGCAATCTATCTCATGCTCTCCTCATCCACATGGAAAGGAACCACAAATAATTTGTCCCAGGAGCATTTCAAGCAAAAAGGTTAGGTCAAAGTAACATTATTTACACCTTGTTCTGCTGGTGACCATTCAGATCAAAATAAACAAATTTAAGGGAGAATAATTTCAGGCTGGTGCAGAAACCATGTTCTCATTCTATATCATGATGAGATACAAGAAAAATATTTCTAGTGATGTGGTATATATCTACCTGGTGGATATAGATAAGTTAAACATATTGACAATAATTTGCCACATTTGTAAGTGGCTTAAACTTAGGCACTGTCTTGAAAATTGCCAGACACCTTATTGAAAAGATTCCTAATTAGGTTTCCCCATCTCAAATAGCTGTGTTTCCCCACTTGATATTTTCTCGCATTTTAACATTTTCTAAATAAAATAAAAGAAATAGGTCTTAATGACCTGAAGATAACTTTGTCAAGTACACGTGAAACATTTCTGGAAAATTATCAGCCACATTTTCATCCTGCAAGAAATATTTCCCTGAATTACAGCTACCCCATAGTCTGCAGCATTCAAGCTACAGCACTAATAAGAATTAGTAAGAGCTAATCCTGCGAGCAAAGAGCAAAGTAATATGAAGCATTCTACTGGTGACAGGAGATTCACAGCTTCAGACATAACCCCTCCTACTTGAACTGAAAGCTTTGTAAGAGAAGTGCTCCAGGTGAAACCACAGGCAGACAGGGATCAGAGTAAAATTCCTGTTATTTTCAGTCAGGACACAATTTCACTGCAGGGATTTCATTGTCACTAGTCTCACTATATTTTCAATATCCTTTCTTCTACTTAGAATAAAGAAATTATGTTAAAAGCAGAGAGAAAGAACCATATATTATATGGTAATAACTATGTTTACATAAAGAACAAGGGATGATTTGAAAAACTGCAATCCAATAACTCTGACTTCACTTTTAGAACAGAAATTGCAAATACTTTCTATGACCTCGTTTACAAACTTCATAACTGTATGCAGCATAGAACAGCCAGAGTAACTTAAATTCATTGAGAAAGAACAAAAACAAAACCAGCAACACTGCATGTACTACTGATATGACAGACGATAAATTTTACACAATGAACATTTTATTTGCCTCAGTTTCAAATCAGTTAATGCTGCATCACACAGCAGTTTTACCTACAAGGTCAGACATTAGAGAAGTTGCTCACAGAGATTAAGACGTAGCTTTCAAAACAAGAATGAGGGTGTCAGATCAAGAGAAAACATTTGACTTGTGTAGGAGTAATAAGCCCAGTAGGTATCAATAGCTTGATTTTGTTTACGCAGTTTATACTGAAGGCAGTATTTCACAGGCTATCAGAGCAGGCTAATAATATCAATTACAAAAAGCCACTCCTTTCAAGATGCTGACTGGTCTAGCTTTCCTAAACACAGTTCTCAATAGCATGCTTTAGATCAAGGATAAAGTCCTCTGCTGTGCACCAGGCCAAGGCTTATAAAGAGACATGGAAAGGAATAAAGCAGAGGAAGACTCTATGCACTACTCTGAATGTGGTCTTAAAGGCTAATATTGCTACATCATTGCTACTGCAGGAGTTCAGAGGGCTGCTGGCATATAAAACAAGTTGATCATCCCAGCTCAGTTCCCAAAAATACAGTACAGATCAATTCTCAGTGGCATTCTTCCTTGACAGTCTTGGGAAGCACCGAACAGTGATGAGCCTTGGAAAGCTCTCTTGACTTACCTCATCTTCAGCAGAGGAGGATCCAGAAACTGGTTTCTTCTTTTCCCTGAATCATATGCCAGATAAGAATTGTGTCACCAGCACATAACTGTCCACGTACCTCAAAGGGCCTTTGGTTTTCTCTCCAAAGGGGGACACATTTTCCAGCAAAATGTCATCCACTGTGAGACTTTACCCCAAGATAAGGGCCAGACTGTGAGGCGACAACGTAACATTTGCATCATCCACAATCTTGATGGAATTTATGGGGTACTGCAAACATACACACTGCAGGGAAATGTTTCACTAGAGCCAGCTGTGTAGGTTATGATCAGAGGTAACAATTTTTGCTTCAGCTGATTCTATTCTTCCACCTCCACACTTGGGTGCTCCTTCTATCCTTAGAGAGATCCTTTGTGGGACTACAGCTGAAGAGCTGAATCTAACCCAATTAATACAATCAAAGGGCAATGTCTGAACAGATTACCTCTTCTGTCTTTTCAAAACTGAAAGCCACACTATCCACTGCTTTTCTGACATATTAGAGTCTGTTTATCTTTTTGAAATTCATTACTTGCTGTCTCCTTTCCATGCACGAAATGTTTTCTGAATTGTAGGACAGAAATGGGGTGGCTGATTTAAAATACTATCTATTACAAATATATATGGTTAAAATAATGTTAAATTCCCCATCTGCATTCTTGAGCAAGTAGAATCCCCATTGGGAGGTTTTCCAGAGGTCATCCTCTGACTTTCAGCTCCTGATTCATGACATGAATTCAATCACTACGGTAATTTTGAAGTTTCAGTTTATATTGTTGGCAGTCAACTGTCTGTAGTGTTGTGTTATCCCCCCTTCAACCAATTTTCATTGAGTATGTATCAATCATGGGGATTTTTCACATGAAAATATTATCTAAGCAGTCAGCTACTAAGCAGTCCCATCTTGTTAAATTTCATGTATCTCAATTAAAGTGAAATAAAATAAAACAACAAAATAAATGAAAAAGGACCAGATTACATAAGAGAAGGGAGGATTTATATTATCTAAATATGCATCTAAAAATTAATTTGTATTATTTAAACACTACTATCTAAATTAAACTCCTTAGTTCACAAATTAATATTAGTTTATGACTAAAAGTACATGTCACTACTGATATTGGTATTTTGATATGCTGCTTTTGAAGTTCTAATCCTGAACCTCTGTGACACTGGTACTACCTTACTTACAACACTATTTTTCTCTTATAAATGCTACAAAATACCAAATCAAGAGTACAAAGTCACACAGTTTAAAAGCAGTAAAATCTGTTTTCCTCTTCCTATTGGAGAAATTGCAACACCTATAAAAACAAAAGCTGAATTTCAGAACAATTAGCATCTAAATCTTAGAATCAAACAGGTGTCTCCTGCCATAGTGATGCACAACATCAGCCAGTTAGCCACTGTTAAACAGTTTGAAGGTGTTACGCAAATTGCATAATGTTAACAGTCATCATATAATGAAAAACAAGTGTTTGCCAGCAGTTAGAAGCACTTTGACCTCTTGAAGTGGCAAGTTTTATCAGGAGCAAAAATAGCATCAAATAGAATTTTGAAGACAATCAAAACTGAAAAGAGATATGTAGTAAGCAGTGTGGCTAGTGGTAGACAGCTTTCATGTTAAACTTTTGGAAAGCTTCTTGAAACTTGGCTTACTGTATAAAATGAAAATATTCTGTTTCTTCTTTAACTGTGAATTTCTCACTCTTTTTTCAAAAACAAAAAAAGAAAAAAAAAAGTGAACCGAAGAGCTCAAAAAGAAGAAGACAACCAAAAATATTCTAAAACCCTTTTTTTATGATTTTCAAACAAGTCTGGTTGATTCCATGGGCATTATTTACAATTTTCAGCATTGAGTTAAATGTTGTTGGAAAAAAGAGACTTTCACACATGGTGACTGAAAAGTGGAAATGACAAAAAGCACTGAAGCAGAGAACTGTATTGATGCAATATAGCCCACATTTTCGGTCTAATACAATAGCTATAGAGTTCTTAAGGTAGACACACTAATGCAGAAGAATAAACACTACAGTCAATGGCTGTCAGTAGAGCTATCAGCCTCTCTGAATGAGGAAATTACTGTTAGACAGAGTATAGAACAAGGAAGGAATCCAGTCCATTATTGCTGATAAGTTATACTTTGTAAACCTCCTCATTAAACAGTTAGATCCCATCTCAAGTTAACTTTTTCTTCTCTACATGACCCCACTATTATTCTTTTTGGAAAGTGGTTCAAGAATACCACCCCCTAATGATTTTGAACTTTCTTCTAACTACAAGATTCAGCTTATGCATAAATAGTGTATCTCCACTTCTTTTTGTACCGATTTCATCCCTTATATATAGGTTATGCCTACAGATTTTCACGCCAATATTTATCTTAAATATTTAATAAATATTCATATTAAACATATATTTTAATGTATTTATATGAATTCCCAGCCTGGAGAAGAGAAGGCTTCAGGGACCTTCCAGCAGCATTCTGATACCCAAAAGGGACTACGAGAAATCTGGAGAGAAACTTTTGAGAAAAGTATGTACTCATAGGACAAAGACTTTAAAATGACAGATTTTAAATAGATTAGATATCAGGAAGAAAATTTTCACTGTACCAGTGGTGAGACACTGGCAGAGGTTGCTGAGAGAAGTTGTGGATGCCTCATTCCTGAAACTTTCCAAGGCCAGGCTGGATGACTTTGAGCAGCCTGGTCTAGTGGAAGGTGTCCCTGCTCATGGCAGGGGGGGTTGGAACAAGATAATCTTAAAAGTCCATTCCAACCCAAATAATTCTGTGATTCTATCATATACTTACTTTTCATTTACTCAGTTAAAATGTTTAGTAATTCAAAGCTTTTCAAACAGCTTGGAGTAAAACCTTGGATGCAATGAAATTAATGGCACAATCTCACCAATTCCAAGAAGTTAGAGTCTCATCCAAGTTTCCCAATGAAGACCAGATATCTTATTAGGCTAGTAAGTACACAAGTAAACAAGTAAGAGTTACATAAAAGAAAATAAATTAAATATGGGTGGATTCCCTTTCTTCTTCCTGTCTCTAGTTTCTTCTTATCACTGAAACATAGGTAGTATATGAGCTCCAAAAAAAAGAAAGCATGGAACAAAATTATACTTTCCATTTCCATATAACTCTGAAGGCTCTTGACTTCTTTCAACAACTCTATGAATTCTTTGTTTCAAATTAAAAAAAAGTAACCAATTTCTTTTTTTTAATTAGTTACTTCACCAAACACCATTACACAATTTTCAACCACACATTTAGCTATTTTATTTCTAAAAACAAGTTAAAACCTATAAAGCCCTCAGACTGCAGGACATTTAAAGTTAAAAGTCCCTTTCTCCTTTTCTAGCTATCAGGCTTTAGCCTGCTAACAGGCATGATGAATTTCTCTATTGTATTACTGGAGATGGGACACGACAAAAGCTGTAATTGCTTTAGGCTCCCCTGCGCGTTATCACTCATAACTTTTACAAAACATCACAGAATGTATTGTTCCAAAATTTTTAAAGCTTAATTTCACCTTAAGAATCATTTCCTCTGGTGCTGAAAATTTAGATAAGGAAGAGAATATTCATAAAGACATTTAAAACCCCCAACTTTTAATGAAACAGATTTTTATTTTGAGCAAAGTTAAAGAAAGAACATATTTCTATAGAATCCAAATCTTTTGGTCCAAATTAAATTGACATCACCTCCTCAGGAAGATCTTGCATGTAGAAAAATTCTCTAATATCTCGGTGGAAATGGCATCTAAGCATCTATGAAGAACAATGATTATATCCTTATCTGACTCCTAGGACAAAAAGTGAATTCTCTCGACAGTCAGGAAAAATGATGGAATTATTCACAAAGGACCTAAAATATTGTTTTATCTCTAAATGAGCCTGTGAGTGCAAAACAAGAGTGGAGCTATATATTATAAAGGAAGCTCTTCTGGATTAAAAGATTGTAGGCATATCACTCTTTCCTCATAAATGCAAACTTAAAAATCCACAGCAGATTTAGTCTCTCTCTAATTACATGAAGCAGAAAGCTCATTTAAATAGTACATCAGGTAGCATACTTAAGTATTTAAAATTTTGGATTAACAAATTAAGTAAATAAGCAAATTTATAAACATAAGCTGGTCAGTTACACTCTTAATCTGACAGTTAATATTACAGTTTTGAAGACCTAAAGCAAGCAGTATAAATAAATCAATGAAATTACATACCTGCCTAGATGAGATCTAAATTCTGATGCTAACACAGAAATGCAAATTTCTTCCGACTTAATCCCCATTTTGCTTTACATAACAAAAGTACTTGAAAACAAGATAATTATTCTTGAAAGCCTAGGGCTCTCAGCCAACAAAATTATTAAAATGTCATTTTCATTTTTATCTTGTTGAGGATTGTATACCAGGCAATAGGCACTTAGCGAGCTTATTATTTTAAAATGTATTTTCTTACTACTTACTTTTTATAAAAATGCTTAACATTCTGTTTTCTCCCCTCAAAGACGACAAATAGCTGTTTAGGTGTTTGTAAGTTTAGGAAGAAAAGACAGCCTTTAAAACCATTTAAGGTAAAGCACCAAATAACAGAAGCAGTAAATTTATAAAACCTGCCCTAAGTATTTGCTCTAAGTCAGGTAACATATTTTACATGGATTTGAACAGGCTCAAGCCTGATCTCATTACAACTGAAGGCAAAACTGCCTTGTTACAGTAGAGAAATGTTGTGTTCTTTAAATTCCTAACTAAATACTTAGAATACACAAGATCCAAAGATGTACGGTACCATTAACCTCTTACACTAAGGGATGAATACATTTAATAGTGTGCAGGGCATCAGAGTGACAGGGTAAAAATTGTAGTGACGTAAGGATGGAGTTCTGTTCTTGGTTTTGTCAGGAGTACAGGTGTCTGGTGTGATCTGAAATGATCGATATTATCCAGGGGATGGGAGATATATCACTGAACTTTTAGGAGGCCCATAATTTTCTGGAACAATGTCTAGAGACCAAGAAAGTCAGTCAACAGGACCTAAACAGCACCAGGTCCGTAGGTAAGTGTAATGAATCCCACCATTGCAAAGGGAAGGGAGTCAACCCCAAATTATGACATTGGAATGCCAGTGTCTGCCTGGGGGAGCCCCACAGATATAAGCCTCATCACTCTCCACCTACACTTAAAACTAGAAACAGATTTTAGTTACCTAAATAGAAGTGTCTAGAGTCATATGAGCTGACTTAGAACACAGAGACTGGCTTCCTCTTGCTAGCCTAAAGAGGAAGCTTTTGTTGGTACCAAAGTATTTCTGCTAGCCTTGTGTACATGTTGGCCAAAGGCACCTTAAAAGGTGCTCGATACCCACATGTGAGCAATTTAATCACACTTCTGGTCAATACCAACAGGAGAGTTCAGAAAAATACTTCAAGTCACTCTGAAACATACATTAACTGGTGGATTGAATTGGTATGTATTAACCGGTTGGTTGGCTCCTGTTGAGCTTTTGATGGGATACCCGTCCTTCTCGGACCAGGGTAAAAGAGCAGAGGAGGCTGCTGTTCTGCTAAGTTCTTTATTTCATAGTCCATAGCTTTCTTGAAGGCAGAGTCCAAGGGGGTTACATGATAAGGCCAAGCAGCAACAGCAAACAGCAGGCAGAAAGCAGCTTCTTCTTCTAATTCTAGTTTCTCTATATATTTTTTTCTTACAGAAGTGTAGATTATATTTGTTAATTGACCAATAAGATTAACACATGGTTCTAGTTTTTCTTTTCTTAACCTATCCTGGTCTAATTCTAACAATCGTAAATCTTACACATAGGTATTACACAGATTTGCATATACAGTTTCTATCAGCTCTTACTGTTTATGTGAACACTATCTAAAAAATGTGAGCAGTATAGTTATAACTATATTTTGTCTAAAGTAAAGAAATTCTGTGAAAAAGTAACACTGCTGCATTAAGAACTGTGTTTTAAGGTCTCTGCTGCAGCTTTTTAATGTTTAAGGCACTTAGCATGTTTCTACTAAAAGTTAAAAATCTATATTTCTATTTCACTTTGGTCTGACTTCATGTATCTCAGATTGTCCAAAGGTTTTAATTCAACTCCTGTGCTTTGGCTTTCCTCTGGGCCTGAGTCCAGAGAATGTTTCACTCCAACAGGCTCCGTTTCATTGATTGCAGGCATCAGAACATTACTAATATATAGGGAATATTTGAACACTTAAATTTAAGTACTGTTCTCTCTAACTGAATCCCTTTCCCCATCTACCCCTGCAGCTTGCACACTTGCAGAAAAATATACCTCATGCAAATCATCCTGCACAAATCTCATCGTCAGGATGCATATGAGCAAAGAAGCTCAACCTTCCCATACAAAATAACTCGAGATCCTCATTTTGCAAGTGTTACATCATTTGCAAAGCATGGATATTGTGACCGTTCACATTTGCCAGTGTCATGGACGTCCTTAAGTCTGTGTTTGTGACCATACTAATGACGTTAATGTGGGAAACACTAAACTAACACTTTTTAACAGAGCATATCTAGATATCCGTTACACTACTACTAGTATCCAATTTTATTAACTAGGTAGCAATACTTATCTACAAAAAGGCATAGTACTTCAAGAAAATCATAAACTAACCAAGCCCTCCTGAGACAGTGTCAGCAATCTACACACAAATATTTTAAAATCAGGCAGTGTTAGTCCATGTCCCCTGCACTAAGGATTTCAAACGGAGTGAAAATTTAATCAATCCTTATTTTCCTCTGTCCTTTATTTTTCATTCTCTAAAGCCAAAGAAATACACTGAATTACCAATCAGTGCATGCCACTTATGCTCATATACAGCTCGTATATGAGCATAATCATCTTGGATTATAGGACAGCCATACCTTACAATCAGAAATTGCCTAACCTGAGCCAACTGCTAACTGCTGCTGGTAGCCAAAGGAAAAAAATCTATTGAAGAGAATTCTTCCATCGTATTATTCCCTGCTGTACTTTTATCACGTTTGTTTTTTTTTAATCCAAAATTTGGAAGTCCCACCATTGTGGATTTTAAAACTTGACTTGACAATCTCCAGCTATATTTGCTATATTGATTTACTAAGCAATCCTGCACTGGCAGAGAAATAGGTTTTTGATGAGTCTTTCCCATCTCTAATATTTCTGATTCTATGGTTCAGTAATGGTTGATGATGTTCCTGGGCTGCAGGTAATGGTCTGTAGGAAGACAAACTAAGGGAATATAAAAGGAAAATGAAAAGAGAGAGAGAGAAAGAGAATGAGAGGAAGAGGGAAAGAAAGAAAGAAATAAAGAGGGAAAGAAAAAGAGAGACAGACAGAGACAGAGAGAGATAGACAGAAACAGAAAGTCAGACAGAAAGAAAGTCAAAACGTGAACAGATGGTATAGGAACCTTGAGGAACAAGATTCAGTTTCCATTTCTATCATACTTAACATGGCATCACAGCAAATCTTATTTACCTTAGCCTCTCCCCATTAATTTCTTAACATCAGGGGTATGTGAGCAGCATGTCTGCCTGTCAATGGTGCCTAATACAAAACATTAAATGCCTGGAGCAGGGCATCTTTTATTGTATGTCATAAAAATCCACAAAGAAGAAGCTTAGGTATTGTGATGACAAGGAAACATGAATGTATGCGGAACAACTTACTTGTTTAAGGGTACATTCACTCAAAAACAGAACAGTTTTTAATTGTGCATTGTGTGGTATTTACAATCTGATCCAAAATTGATTTATTTGTTAAAAATTTTATATTTATTTAAAATTATTTTGAGTATGTTTGGGGAACAAAAATTAGCTTATTCAAACTTTCATTCTGAAAGAGACTGTGATATTCTCTATCTTCAGTCATCTAATGACATCCTTCACCTAATACTAATAGTGTTGTCTACCAAGTTTTGGTACTCATATTTTAAAAGACGAAAATAAAAACAAACAAACAACAAACAAAAAACCAAAACCCAAAAAAACCCTTAAAAAAACAACCACAAAAAATCAAAACCAGTGTTCAAATTGTTACAGACATGTTTTTCACCTTTTCTGCTCTGGTACTTTTTTTGAACACATTCACTCCTACAACAATTACACAGATGATTAAATTGAAATGCTGTATTTATATTTTATGATATCACTCTACTACATTTTATGAAAAAAAGTGAAACAGTCCCAAGATAAAGGAATGATGAAGATATATTCCTGGCTCTTTTACACAACTTTTCTTCTACTGCTCTTGACATGTATTGGAAAAGGCTGGAAATACTCTTCAATTAGTTCAATGCACATTTGTGCAAGCTAGGTTACAAAGATGGATAAACTACGTGAGCCATATGAAAACTCATGATGGAACTGGACACACAATCTGCATCTTCAGCACCCCCAGCAAAATGCCTCAGTCATTTACACCACATCCTTTTCCCTACATATTTAAAAATATATGCAATAGAGAAAAATATAATAAAGACATTTCTAAAGCTGACATTTCATGTACAAGTAATGAAAGACAGAAGTATCAGAGCTCGGCACTTCATAATCAACAAGGAAAACCAAAAAGTGGAACACTGTCCTGGGTTGGTTTGAGGTTTTTTTATTATTGTCTCATTTTGCTAAATACATAGAAGCAATGAGAGAAAAAAAAGCCTCACATGCCAAGACGAAAATCATGATGTACAGTTAGCAGTACAACTCTATTACTTCTCATAATAATAATAATACCTTTTATGGTGTGAAAGATAATTTCTTTCACTTGCAATTAAACATAAACCACAACACAGACAGATACAATCTGTCAATTTCTCTGCAAAGACAGTGGGTCAAAGCAATTTCCTAGAAGAGCATCACACAACCAATGTCTGAGGTAAAAAAGAAAAATGTGACAGGATCATCACCTTCAGATCTGCATGCCATACAAAAAGAAAGCAATTTCCTCCTTTGTAAATATCCACCAATACATTTAATTGAAGTATCTTCCTCCCCATTGAAAGGGAGGCTTGTTTTTCTACGTTTTAATGACATTGATAATTTTCTTTTTGCCTTTCAGTCGGGGATTTTCTAAGAATTTAAGTCTTCCCCTTGCCAACATCTATTTCACACCTGCAAGTGAATTTGTGATTACATCCCAGCAAAAAAGAACAGTACAAATGAAATAAAACAACTTTTTTGCTACAATATCATGAGGAAAAAAATACTAAAGACCAGATTTTCTGAGGTTAGCATTTCTTTTCAAATTATCTATACAGCTTTGAAACCAGTTCAACTGTTTCGTAAAAGGGAAAAAACACACAACTCAATCTTCATATTTTACCAGCACGTCACGAGTGGGAAAATCTGATGAAAATTGATATAGATTTGTCTTACAGCAGTTACTTTGTTCCCCCTAACTGTGGCATGATATGATGAGTACTCATGAGTTAATAGAATCCGAAGCTCAAAGAAGAAGGACATTCTTTCACAGAATCACAGAATGGGTCAGGTTGGAAGGTACCACAGTGGGTCACCTGGTCCAACCTCCCTGCTCAAGCAGGGTCACCCCAGAGCACATGGCACCAGATTGTGTCCAGATGGTTCTTGATTATCTCCAGTGTGGGAGACTCCACACTGTTCCAGTGTGTGGTCACTGCAGTGACTCATATTCAGGTGGAACTTCCTGTGTTCCAGTTTCTGCCCATTGTCTCTTGTCCTATTGCTTGGCATCGCCTGAGCAGAGGCTGGCTTCATCCTCTTGACACCCTCCCTTCAGATTCTGATAGACATTGATGAGGTCCCCTCTCAGGCATCTCTTTTCAAGGCTGAACAGGCCCAGGTCCCTCAGCCTGTCCTTGTAGGAGAGATGTTCTTGTACTGAGGAGCCCAGAACTGGACACACGTCTCCAGATGTGGCCTCACTAGGGCTGAGTAGAGCAATAGGATCACCTCCCTTGACCTGCTGGCAATGCTCTTGCTAATGCACCCCAGGATACCTTTGTCCTTCTTGGCCACAAGGACACACTGCTGGCTCACGGACAGCTTGTTGTCCACCAGGACCCCCAGGTTCTTCTCACAGAGCTGTTTTCCAGCAGGTTGGCCCCCAGCCGGTACTGGTCCATGAGGTTGTTCCTCTACAGGTGCAAGACCCTGTACTTGCCTTTGTTAAATTTCAGGCAGTTCTTCTCTGCCCTTCTCTCCAGCCTGTCGAGGTCCTTCTGAAGGGCTGCACAGCACTCTGGGGTATCGGCCACTTCTCCCAGCTTTGTGTTGTCAGGGAACCTGCTGAGGAGGCCTCTGCCCC
Source organism: Struthidea cinerea (assembly GCA_013397865.1). NCBI lineage: Eukaryota > Metazoa > Chordata > Aves > Passeriformes > Corcoracidae > Struthidea > Struthidea cinerea. Next base: position 256,752 of record VZTI01004090.1, read on the forward strand.
TTCATCCAAGTTAGTGATGAAAAGTTAAACAATACCGGGCCCAGTATTGAACCTTGAACCACCAGTGACAGACTCCCAACTAGACCCTGTGCCTCCAATACAACCCTCTGGGATCTGCTGTTCAGCCAGTTCTCAAAGCACCTCTCTGTCCACTCACCCACTCCACACTTCCTGCGTTTGCCTGTGAGGCTGTTGTCAGAGACAGTGTCAAAAGTCTTGAAGTTGAGGTATGCAATATCCCCTGCTCTCTGCTCATCCATCCAGGCCATTGTATCATCACAGAGGGCAATCAGGTTGGCCAAGCATGATTTACCCTTAGTAAATCCATGCTGACTACTCCTGATCACCTTTTTGTCATCCATGTGGATAGAGATGGTCTCTCTTCCAAAGCACTGAGCCAACCAGAATAGAGGTAATCCTACCAAGAAGTAGCAGCAGAGACACAAATCTACTTCCACCCTGGCCATACAGTGTAGCTGCTCTTTTACGATGCAGCCATAAGGAATTTTATTCAATATTGTTTACAAAGACTTCTACAAATACTCCATAACCCAACAGTCTAATTCCACACTGCTATTCCACACAAGGGTCAGTCATGATGTGATTCATAATGAATTAATAAAGAAAGCAAAATATTTTCATCCACAGTCACAATGTTGACTGGGTTCAAGCTTCAACACTTGAGATTGGATTACCTAATGTTAAGCTCTGAAATCAACAGGACGTAAGTTTCCTTGCACCCTGAAGCCTTGATCTTGAAATTAACAGGAGTTTCTAAACATGGCAAAAATACCTGAACAAGCTGCTAAGTCAATTATGTGCTGTAAGACCTCAAAAGGTATGCTAGAAACATTATTATCACAGCTGAAGTGCAGATAACTCCTCAGCTGCTATAAACCAGATGTTAATAAGCAAAGAAATACTGTACCAACAGTTTTGGTTAATAAGTAAAACTATAGAAATATTTTTTTTCTTTATCTGTAATTTATGTCAAATTTAATTCATCAGAAAGTGTTGCCACTTAATTGCTCTTAGTGTACTGCAAAGATGCTTACAATGAATGATGATAAGCAGGAACATGAATGAACAGTTGCCAGGCAACCAATAAATAAAGGTTCCAAATAGCATGACCTCTCTTTAAAGGATAAAGCTCTAATCATAATTATTTTTCAAATCCATTTCAGTGCCAACTAAAATCATGTTTGCAGCACTAATCCTGGCCTTCCTCATACAAAATGAAACCAAATCTGTCATTTGACATATCACAGATAACAAATTAAACAGACTCAACCTGCTCCTTCAGATTATGGTCAACAGTATAGTTTAAGGATGGCAAACAGGTTAGACAATAAAGTGGAATCTGAAACAGAGAGCTGAGAAGATTTAAGCAATTTAAATAGGGTAATTGATTTTTTTTTGTTACATTGTTTCTTTAAGGATCTTCAAACGGTATCAACACAAAATCCTCCAGTGTTTAACACCACAAAATGACCATTTGGTAAAGTAGAAGGATGAGACAGACTTTAAAATACTAAAACCAGATGCAGTTTGAAATGCTTTGAAATCTATATAATACCACATTCTATCTTTATAAACTCTTACAACACAGTCTTCCTGAGTGCTTAAGCAAAGCTGAGGTGCCTAGAGCAAGCACTGACCTTTTAGATGGATTCAAATAAAACTGACAAAGAGCAGCATAAATCTTAAACCAGTTAAAGAACACAGTATATCCACTTTGAAGAAACAATGAATGGTTCTGCAGGAGTTTTACATTTTGCCTTCCAAATAATGGAATGGGGTGAGTTTGGGCTTGTTCATGGTTTACTGGTGGGCTAATAAATTTTGTATTTATTTTAGTAAGCTCTCATGTCAGAAAACTTTAGGAATACATTTTTTGTAGTTTTATCTTGCACTACATAAGGTGATTACATAAATCTCTTTAACCATTTTATTTCTTTTCTTTAGTAGAAATGAGATTCACTAATAGCTGTGATGCTTAAACACTAAACTCACAAAAAATTGCAACAGGAAAACAAGTTGAACTACAATAATAAACAAACACGATTTGTACCTAAGGTATAAGATACTATGTCAGCAGTGAACCCGTAAGAACAGGCACCATCCTTCCAACCTGTCTTTGAAAAGAATACAGGCAACAGAATCCATGAAATTCCCTGCAACATTAGTAGCAGAAAATAATCTCATACTTTACAGTAGAAAATGCACTCTAACAACTAAGTGGTCTACACATGTATTTCTTCGTTATCAAATGAGAGCCAGTTCATTATATAGTAGGTATCTGCCTTCTTTGATAGAATAGAATTCTGTTGCCTACCATCAGACACACGATTTTCCAATTATTTTCCTTATCTAGATATATCTGCTCATCAGAAACCTTTACAGGAGCTTTTCTTTGTATCTGTATTTCATCAATAAGCAAATAAGAAATACACCACATTTTATCAGTATTTTCCTTGACTAATATTTCACCCATTAATCAGATTCATCACCTGATTCAGTAACTCCTCTCCATCCTTCGAACAATTTCAGTTTGAACTCCTTGTTCTAACAAAAGTCCAGTTCATTTCATTGATATCCTATGCAAGAGTGAGATTCAGGATTTAAGTAACTGAGAATCATGCATACTGACTGCAACTAAAAACAATGCAGAAGAACCTGTAATTTCCTGTTAGACACCTGGCAGTATTGATACCAAAACCTCCTTAACTGGTTTTCCATAGTTTTCAGCATGCATTTTAATGAATTATAAAAGTATTGTGTTGTGCCTGTAAACCTCACAACCAAGCCCACAAGTTCAAAAGTGTGTAAAGGTGATATTGAAGGATTTTTTCCCTCCCAAATGTTTATTCCTTTTCCGTTGCCAGGTCAAGAATGAAACTGGTCTGGTTTTAAGCCTAAAAGCTTATGGAATAAAAGGTCATGCCTTACCATTTAGCAGGAGCTGGAGGCTAATTGTAAAGTTTATTAACAATGAAAACAATGGGGTTCTCAGAAACTTATTACCACGGAGGAAACTGATGTTATTTTTCTGAAGTTTGGATTCCACTGTGTTTCGTTCCACAATATGCAATTTAACTATCCCATTTTTGAAAATGGGAGACGACTGTACTGTTTTAAAGAGCTGCTCACACTAAAACAAAAGTCATTTTAAGATCTCCCCTAGGCATTCAAGTCTATACATTTAGCATTAGAAGGAGGAAAACAGAACATAACTGCCAGCTTGAGGAGAGAGATGATCAGGCATGCTTTCTCTCTAGTGTTTCCCACATAACAGTCAATGAAACTAGGTGCAATCCTAAAAACACTTTCCTCAACAGGGCTTAGGCAGATATTCCGCTGAGTAAGAGTAAGCAGTACTATGTTCCAGAGATCAATTGTATTCTAGATGCATGCTGATCCTGTCTTCTGATCAAACTTTTGTTTCAATAACCATGTTTCCGATAACAAAATGGTAACATTTGTTTTCTTTTTTTTTATATTGAATATTTAATAAAATATAAACACACATTATTCAAGTACATACAAAAACTAACGGATGACAGTAGGAGATTAATTTGCAGAACAATACCAGCTCAAACAGTGCAATATTGTTTGGTTTAGGAAAGCATACATATCTATATATATATATATACACTAGATGGATGATACTTGTGAAATGCCATCTATAGACACTCACAGTAACACACAAAAGAGTTATCTTTGATCCACACAAATACTATAGTGAGGAGCCCAGTAGGGGGAAGAAGGTAGTTCGTTGCTCTATCATTTTTAGTAACAATTATCTTCTATGTACTTGATTAAATTTTATATTTGGAATGCTCTTTTAATAACTGTTATTCCATTCACTATCTCACTGATGGACATCTTCCCCTGCTGGTGTACCGAAACAGCTGAAAATAGCAGCAAAACTCTACATTGATGACATAGTCTTTCACTAATATACTTCTATACTTCATGAAGTTACTGTTTTGGACCAATAGTTCAGCTCTAAAAGAGGGAGCTAACAGTGTAGTCCTTAGTTTTTCTCATGATGACAGAAACAAAGTCACACAAAAATGCTACTGGTAATCATCGAACATTAATGCTAAAAGCTTCCTTCACATACAACTATGTGATTCCTGCCCTTCATCATAATTTCTTAACCTATCAGTTACAATCACCTCTCATGAAGCTTTAGCACAAAGCTCTCACCAATACAGAGTGCAAGTGTGCCCCTCTTGTGTACCATATTCCATGATCTGGATCCTACTCTGCTGTATCTATTACATGAAATACTGCATACATGAATACATTTCAGGATAGACAGCTGAATTCAGCTATCATTGGAAGCTTGAGGAATTCCTCCATGCAGCTGTTTGGCTAATAGAAATTTTACAGAGAGACAACTAAATTACAAGGAACAGAAATGTTGATACAAGCTTGTAAACTTCAGTTTTGTATTTTACTTTTAAAAGGAAACATTATTATTTAATGTCTTTGAGCTACAGTAATATCTCTTAAGACTTGCCTTGGCTCACAGCACTGAAACAAACAAACCAAAAAATTCAACAAGACTGCACAGATTTTACTTATCAGTCAGGAAACTGGATTAAACAAGACAGAACAAGAGGAAATAAATCATCTCCACATTTTATAATGCTCAACAGGTATTATCTGTACTTTACTTAAAGACAAGAAAGAATGAAAAGTAAATCTGCATTCAAACCATCCTAAGCACTTTTTTCAGTGACGTTTTATTCAACTATATGTACACCACTTCTTTCCTGCAGCCTACTTTCCATATTTATTCTCATTGTCATAAAAAATCTGTTGTATTTTCACAATTTACTATGAAGCACAATTGCTTTATGCACTTGTGCTGACACGCAGAATTGTACAGCACAATACATACTTACTGTTGCCAAGTCCTTTGCCTCAAATTTCCTATGCTTTTAGCCTTTGCTGTTCCCAGCAAAAAGAAAATTGAATGTTCAGCACTATCCAAACAATGTGAAGACAGCGTGGCTGTTCTGGGGCAAATCTGAGGTTCATTTAGGCCAGGACCATATCACTAGCAGTGGTCAAAGGCAGTGACCTAGGGAAAAGCCCCATATTAGGACAACTCTCACATAATACAGCAATCCCTTGGAACACTCTTCTGGCTCCCAGCAATGTGTGGCTGAAAGACTTAAATATGAAGAGGCTGGAAGTGTTGGCATATGACAACACAACACTTTGTTTTCAGAAGGGCTGGAAAGAAGAGCAGGAGAGGCATATTTCAAAGAGGAGAAATATGTGCCCTCATCACACACACATGCCACTCATTCTATCCAACAGTGTTTCTTGCTCCTGATATTGCCTTTACCCTCAAAAAGTGCTGCTTCCCATATGGAAGAGGTGGCAAAAATGAAAGTGTTTCCCTTCTTTCCTCAGAAAACCTCCTCCTGACTGGAGCTGGCCTCCTGTTCATATTCCACTTGACTAAACCAATCTTTTTCTCCTCCCACACTAGCTCCATCTGCCTCCCGTCTCTCCAGCAGAGCCAGATGCCAGCAAAGCAGACTGCTGTGGGAGGAGAAAGTTCTGTCGCTGGAATTTCATCCCTGTACTCTGCAGGGGGCCAGCCTGTGAAGCCTGGAAGGATACAGAGAGCAACTTCCTCTCTTCCACGCTCCTTCCCCTGCTCATCAGTAAAGAAGGCAGCTGAGGACATGAGCAGGATAAAACTTCAATGTGTGCTCTGAAATATGCAGCTTTAATATTCATATAGCAGAAGTCTCACAATTTTACTCCAGACTTGAGCATGGTACACACCAGATAAATAGACGTGATGAGTCCTGCTCCGAAGAACTTACAATCAAACAGAAGCAGAGCTGTGAATTTGTGATAAGGATCAAATGAGGGACTAGAGCACAGACAACAGAGAAAAAAGACTCAGATTTATAATCAGGAGAGATTTTAATGATGGAGTAAAAAGACAATACTTTCTGGAGAGATGGAAGTCAAAGAAAGAAGCAATGGATGAATGTTGCTAAGCTGAGAGAATTGCAACGGAAACTGCCTGTAGAGAAGGAAACAGTAGGATGAAAACAGACATGGAGAAAGACAATGTGGGTTCTTTATACATTTGATGCGATCTTGCATGAGACAGAGAGAGAAAACATACAGGTAAGAACTTTTGACAAAAAGGGAGACAGTCTAGGAACGGAGGAGGATCTGCATGAGCAATCTTATCACAGAAAGGAGCAAGAATGTGTGTCACTGAGTGAGAACAAGAGCTCATACAAAACAAGCAAGTGTGCATATGTGTGAGACAGGGACACAGACTTCATTTTTCTGAGAGAAAGAATTATGGGAACCCAGGAGACTAAAGAGACTAAAACCAAAAAAGGCTGGTGTATGGGTGCAGCAGAAAGTTTTGAGTGGGGTTGGCAGGACAGAAGAAAGTGAAGGTACCGAGTGATCTAACAGAAAACCAGAATTACGTATAAGAAGTGGAAAGAGCACATATAAATTACAGAGACATAACAAGAAAAATCAAGAAGTTCATTAGACAAGGAAAAGAAGGAAATAGACACATCACATTTCAGTATAGTAAGGGATCACAGCAGAACACATGGAGGGACAGGATTGAGAAAAAGGAGGAAAGAATATATGCAAAGATGATCAAAGTCAGTAAAGGAACATTAGTTAAGTGGAAGCACTATGTAAAAACTCCTAATGGGAAAACTGGGAGTGTAGACAAAGGTGACTGGAAATGGATGTTCACTGAACTGCCAGTGTAAACTCCTAGGGTTTGCCCCACCTTGGTATCCCCACATTTTAATCTTCATTTTCTCTCGGAAAAATACCGTTTCCTTGTCCTCCACACCCCCTAACTTCCGAGCTGTAGTTGCACCTTTATGCCGTTTGTTTCACTATTTCTAGTGGCAACTCTTTTTCTTACGTCTACATGGGAAAAAGATGGTATTTTTTTTCAGATACTCGACCACAAAGAAACGTGCCAAAAATCTCAAGTTTCCTTCCTCCTGTCCCAATAATGCTCTTTCATTCATTCTTCTTTGAAAAAAACCCAAACCAAACCAAACAAGGCTGGGGAAACTCAGCCCAGTGGTTATCTTAATACAGTGGTATCTTAAGTCCAAGACATTCAGCGAACCTTTCCTGAGCTGCATGTATATACTGCGCCCCAGGTTTCCTCCGTGCCCGTGTGAGGGTTTCCCGTCTCCCGCGGGCGAGGACAGCGGGAGGCACGGGCTGCGCTCCAGCGCCCGGCATCGCGCTGCCGGGATAACGGGATCTCCGGCTGAAACGCATCCATCAGGCGGGGCAGCGCGGGGAGGGGAGCTAGCTACCGGCTGCTGGAAGGAAAGCCTACACAGACGTATGCCCTGGCGGCTGGAAGACATGGCTGGCTGGCTGGCTATTTGATTTGATTTGAGGGACCTAAAAAAAAGGGAAGGGAGGAAAGGGAGAGGGGGAAGCACACACGCTCGCACACGCATCCGGCTGATCTTACCTCCACATTGAAATACTGCTCCGCTTTGCACATTGTAGCACATAAAATCCAAATGAAGGTTTGCAAGAAAAACACCCTGGACTGAGACACGAAATCCAACCGGCTTCCAGTGCTGGATGCGAGTACGATCATAGTGAACTGTGCTTCAGCGGGTGGAAGATCTCTCTCTTTCTCTCTCTTTGCCTTACACAAATGCACAAACAAACCAACCTCCCCCGTGTCGGTGAAGAGCCCGTAGCGCAGGTTCACCCACAGCCGGGGAGGAGGAGGAAGAGAAGGAGAAGGAGGAGGAGGAGCAGACACTTCACAGCACAGGCGGCGGCGCGGCAGGGTCAGCTCTCGCTCATCCTCACCACCAGCCCCGTAAAGAGGGAATGTGGCGTCCGAGTGCAGTCGCTGCTCCTGCACGACTCCTCTCTGCCCAGCAGCAGCAACCACCTCCCCGTGTCCTCCCTCCGCTCCCGCCTCCTCCACCTCCTCCGCCTCTCCTCCTCCTCCTCCTCTCCTGCCTCCTCCCCTTCAGCCTCCGCCTCCTCCTGGGGAAGGCGGGTTGGCTCGGCCCGGCCCGGCTC